>VXAD01008426.1:159782-496930 GCA_013399195.1 Dicrurus megarhynchus | reverse complement strand
CGGTGGCGGGGAGGGGGGGGGTGCCGCTGATGAAAATCACTACTTGAAGAAGGAAAACCCCACAACAAACAGGGAAGACTCAATTTCCCAAAGTGGAATAGCAAAGGGAGAACTAAAAGGTGCTGCCTGAATGTCTCCCCACTTCCCAGGCCACCTTCCCCACCCTCCCCTGTGACCTTCAATCTCCCCAGAGCTCTTCCCTACCCTCCTCGAGGTAGGTGCTCTCTCTCTGCAGTGTGAGTCATATCCTGATGTTTCTGCAAGAACACATCCATTTCATCCAAGCAGGATGGGCTGCACCCCTGGGGCATCCAGCTGGGAACACTTCTGGCCAATGAGATACAGCTGGGGGCTGTTGACTGATGATTGTGAGACAAGATTTCGGTCTTGTTTCAGGTACCCTGCAATACACAGCAAATAAAATATCCAGTGTTGGAGGGCAACCAGCTCCCAAGAGGAGACCAGAAAACACTGTTAAAGATGGCTCTATGGCTTAGACCAATACCCCTAAAAATGTTTCACTTTACAGAGACGCCTTTGGGGTTACCAGATTGGGGAATCTGGATGTGAGGACGAGCAGGGACAACCAGTGACACAAGAGAGACCATGCCTGGTCCTGACCTTTCTCCTAGGACATCCCCATGCATTACCCTGCAAGCTCAAAAAGTGGTCAAATCTCTGAGTTCAGCCCCCAGCAAACAGGGAGGCCCCACAAAGGGCCTTCATTTACACTGGAGGTTCATTTACACTGGAGGTTCATTTACACTGGTGTGCTGGGGAACAAAGCACTGCTGTCACCACACTGCTGCCTAAACCAAGGGATGGATATTTGCCATACTCATCTCTCTGGTTGTGGTAGAGGCACGGACTAGAACAGAATGGGCTGAAACACAAATGTAGACATGGACTTAGGGCTGGTAACAACACCCTTCTCTGGGCTGTACAGACACACCAGCCCTGATTTAAGTGCTTGTCTCAGAGAGATCCCATGCTTCTCTCCAGAAGAAGTTCATCCATTTACACTGCAGGTGCTGCAAAGCAAAACAAATTGCAGCACAAGCCTGTTCAGCATGGGGCCGTGTTGCTGGGGCAGGCAATTATCCAAAGAAACATCCCGTCTGAGGCAATGAAAATGAAGAGAGAGCCCAGGTCTACCTGAAAGCCAGTAGCTGCATGTCTCTGTGCACCAGCACATGGAACACTGTATTACAGAGGTTCAAAAGCCACTGCATGTTTGATGCTGGCTCCTCTCTCTAATTTGTAGCTGCTAAATCACATTACATAAAACTAAAGGGTTTTTTAAAGGTCAAACATTCATCTTTCACCAATGTGCTCCTTGGTACCACCATGATTATAATAAACTGCAATCCCATCCCCATGAGTAGTTGGAAGTTGAAGGCAACATTTGGTACAAGAACAGGGTATGGTTTGCTGTCATTCTTTGTGGAGTCCCATGGAGACACCTCAACCAATAATCACATTTTCATGTGCCTAAGAAAGCAATTCATCCCCTCCTGGAATTGCTTTTCCATATCAGCATTTCTTGACATAGCCACTGAGCCACTCTCCCCTTGCACACACAAGGTGAAACAGTTCCTCTCCCCACCTCAATCCCATTCCCACTCCAGGCAGATATCCATTAGAAAACTTTCTCTTATTAAAGGATGATATGGACTTTCAACAAGGCTGCAGAGCTATGCCTGTTTTCCCTTTGTATAACAAATATCAAAATAACATTTGGAAACGTCCTCGAAAAGCAAGGTGAGGACTTTTCCACCTCCAATACTTCAGTTTCCAACAGCACATTTCTCCCAGTCCCAAATATGACCTGGGGGCAGTGACTGTCCTATAGGCCTAGAACCACGCGAGGTGTTTGTGATCCCAGGAATACCTCACACATCACATGGGGGTTGGCATGTGGGGAAACTCATCACCAGGTGCTTCAGTGCAACACTGTGCAAGATTGTGCTCTGTACCACTTGGAGAAGGAAGCTGCTGATGCTCTTCCTTAGTAATGTCCCTTAGCAAAGCTCATTTGAAATGGCCTGACTTGTCCTGCCACTCAGAGACAATGAAATGGGAACAGGCGGCAAAATCAAGGCAGCCAACTGTTGAGTCTGAAAATGTCTTTTGGAACAGCACTGCTGTCTATTACTTGTTGAGGAAATCAGTTCTTAAAACAGGTTTCAATACCACAGCTTCTCTCTCTCTCTACAGTAAACACTCACATTAGAGCAAACACATCCCCAAAAAACACTCAGAAGGTTCCAAATCAGAGCCCTTGTGTTTCATTTATTAAGGGTATGAGGTCACTCTTGTGTCTTATAGAACCATGGAATTGTTTGAGTTGGGAGGAACCTTTAAAGGTCATCTAGTCCAACCCCCCCTGCAGTGAACAGGGACATCTCCAGCTGGATCAGGTTGCTCAGAACCTCATCCCTTTGCACACTTGCCCTCACCATTGTGCAAGCTTCTGTTAGTGCCCACACAACGTGAAACTTTCCCCACACTGCTGCTGAGGAACCTGTGAAACATCAGCACTGATAAACATACAACAGCAAATTCTGGTAGGAAGAAATACCCTGAAAGCAAACACCCTCTCACCATGGCATTCATCAGCCATCCTGAATTCTGGGTCTCAATCTGGTAAGTTCTGAACTTGGCATGGACCACCTGAAGCAAGCACAGACTGGGGAAGGTGTTTCTTTGCACAGGTACAGGTAAGCACATGCCCTCCACCTGTAAACAGCAGCCTTGCAGGGTGCAGTGCATCCACATGAGACACAAGAAGAGCAGGTTCAGATTGCTTCCCATCCAGATGAAGTTTGCCCCCTGAGACTCCCGTGACACAGAAGATGGCCCTGATTATAAAATGGTAGGTCAGTCCAGGGAGGTATGCACAACTCCTCTCATTGATCTGCCTCGTCTTGTTTAAAAAGGTGGAAATAGAAATGGAATCAGGGAGTGAGTGACTCCATAACCTCTCCTAGGAGACCCAGGCTCCTAACACCACTCCTGAGTATGATATACATTGTACAGGACACCAGCTCTCACCTTGGTACTCCTTAGTCTGCTCCTCGTGGCATTTTCTTGGGGTGCAATTATTGCTGGGTTGCAGCTATTGCTTTCAGCGCTCAGAAAGAAGAGATACAAACATGCAGGTTTGCAGTCAGCTGGTGAGTGGGTGGGTAAACTCTCCCCAGTGGGGAGCCACAGCATGACATCCCAAAAATGGGTGCATTTGCCCCCCCGGAGAGGGAGAAGCCCTAAACTTCTCCTCACCCTTTGAGGCAGATCAGATCACATATTTTATTTTCTTCCATACACAGCACAGAGAATGCAATTTCCTAATTCAGTGTGGTGAGTCCTACCAGATAGCAAAACACCCACAAATTAGGCATCATGACTGTGATGCCTCCTTTGTGAGTCCCTCCTGCAGAGGGTAAGAGAGACGATTCCGCTTCAGCGAGCTACAGAACATGCTCCAAAACTGGAACGGTTGTCAGGAGGCATATTGTACACAGATCCTCCTACCAACTCCTACAAGAAAAGATTACCTTCTTTCAGCTAGAACAAAGAGCTATTAAGTGAGACAATGGGCCTAGCAGCATTGGTGAACCATCTGTCATCAAGCGTTAGACATTAGCAATGTCTTTTTTAAGCCAAGCCAATAGAAGCCCCCAGCCACTGTTACAATGGCACACAAGCACAGATGAAAAGTGTCAGCCCAACTTATCCTTAACTCCTTCCACTTGATCTGTGCTGTTACTGCTGCTTCTAGTAGCATCCCCAGAGCATGCAGGACCACAC
This sequence comes from Dicrurus megarhynchus, assembly GCA_013399195.1. Taxonomy (NCBI): domain Eukaryota; kingdom Metazoa; phylum Chordata; class Aves; order Passeriformes; family Dicruridae; genus Dicrurus; species Dicrurus megarhynchus. Next base: position 493,120 of record VXAD01008426.1, on the reverse strand, counting down.
AGATTTCTCACAATAACCATCAAACTACACCTTGCACCACATTTCACACAAGTGCAGCAAAGTTTGCTCTGGGGTGCAGGCTGGTTTGGTTTGAGGACTAGCAAGCAGGAGACTGATATGAGAAACTTTCCCCTCTAGACCCACCTCTCCTAACCCCAAGGGACAGCTATCCAGAACACCTCTAATTGTGCTCCAGAGCCCAAATACCAAAGAGGGTCTTGAGTCCCTGTTCACAACTCTGATAGCTGATAAGCAGCCAGCAGCCAAGTGTAGGATAAGAGAGAAACATAACATTTAGACTGAGACACACAGAAGACTGAGGAGAGCAGGCTGGCCCTATGTGTGGGAACAGTTATCAGGCTCCTCTGCCCAGCCTGAGCATCCCATTCAGTCAAAAATCCTGTTCTGTTCTGGGCTGTACAGAACAACCCGAGCCCAAACTGGATAAAGAGCTAGAGAGCTACCTGGCTCTACAGATTAAGCTCTGTAGCTTAAGCAGGAGTTGTCCTGTATCTGGCTTATTTATGCCTTCAGTTTCCAGCCCAAAAGCCTGATCTTAAAGTTTTACTAAGTAAATATTTTCTCTCCTTGATTACCAAGCTTTTGCAGCGCTGGAAGGAAGCTGAGTTTGAGTGAAATACTGGACATTTAAGATGTTTTATTTTTTCTAGAAGTAAGGAATCCACATAAAGCAGCACATTTGCCTGAAAGACTTACAGTTCAAATCCAGTTTAATCAGAGACTGGGGAATTTTTTGTTCCATGGAGGGATGGATACAACCAAATGCTAACTTTTAGGACAAGTTTTCATGCATCAGATTTAAAGGACCATTCCCTCCCCACAAATCACAAACGCTGAAGAACAGCAGACAGAGCTCTGCAGCTGGGGTGAGAGGACAAACTTGGCCTGACTGGCCTCTAGCCAGGTCATGTGAAATCTTTGGTAGTCCTGGACCAGAGGGGTCCCTAGCACTGCTTATGAGCCCAGCTGGTGCTTTTTTGTTGCACTTTCACCTGGGGACCTAGGAAATGCATGAGATGTCACTTCCCAGTGGTTGGTCCTCCAGGGCCTGAGCACGCAGAGCCACCTCGCCTGTCCCACAGGTGATGGGTGGATGGTCATGGCCAAGCATTACACCTGCCTAAATTAGGAAACAGCTTCCGTGCAGATGGAAACCAGTAAATCTCATCTGGGAGGTAGTGGCTGAGAGAAGCAAAATGAAGCGGGAAGTGAAACAGATTAGCCGTGGATTGTGCTCACCATTTGAAACAGCCTCAGAGAGTGCACACGTGGTCAGGTTCTGCATGCAGGAGAGAAGTGCTGGTGTTCCTGTGCACCCTGAGCTGAGCAGAAGCAACTCCCAGCCAACAGGCTTGAGGTGTGTTAAGGCCAAGAAACCACAGGTTCACAGGAAAGCAGGATTCAAGGGGCATCAATCCAGCTTCTCCCACTCTCTGGAAACGTAAATTCAAAGACAAATATAGAATAGGGACAAAACTGGAATTCGAGCCAGAGAGATAGTTATTGCTCAGCATCACATGGCAAGAACGGAAATTACATGGAACAGAGACTTTGAGACCTTCAGCCATTTCACTGCATGACTAAACAGTACAATGTGGTTAGTGTGGAGACTGAGTGGGTGTGAGAGTGGCATGCAGCACTGCACATGCTAAACAGATCACAAGGGTCTTATATGACCTGCCCTGGTCGCTGTGAAGTGGCACGATTTTCATGGTAACTGGAAATACAAATGAAGAGGGACCACTGCTCCACAAATTTTTCCTGTGGCTGGTCCTTTGTAAAGCTCCTCCCATGTCTTTCCAAGTGGGGTTGTCAGAAGCATTCAGCAATGGCCTCTTTCCGCAGCAAAATAAGTTAATAGGAACATTTACAACTGTTTTCAGTGAACACCTTACAAAAGTCAACAAGAAACTGCAATATTAGTGTGTCAAAGGAGCCAGAAAATCCTGTCCCAACATGCCCATCTTTTACCCAATAAAATCCACGATTGGTGTGACAAGCTGTAATAGACAAACAGCTATGCTCTGGCATTCTTCTGTGTGAAAACACCTTTAGCCCCTTGCTTTATCAGGCCTAAAGTCATTTCTTTGGCAATAAGATCAAGAGAAACCTCTGCATTTTTCTTCCAACAGTTAAATTATTTATGAGCTTTGAAAATAATCCCACTTTGTCTTCTAACCCTAGTTTTGCATATATACATGTCGACCCCTGTGAATTCTTCAGCTAAAATATGCATTCATTACAAAAGCATTTCAGGGTATTTTTTTCTTTCCTCTTTATCTACTTGTTTGAATATGTTGTAAACTTGATTAATGTTGCCTTCTAATCTCTTTCTTTCTAGAGAGAACACCTGGAGCTCCTTTAACCTGCCTCAAATAAAAAATAAAACCCAAGAGACAAACAACCCAAGTGGCAATGTCACACTTCCACAACCCTTTCCTTTCCCTGGCCATCCATTCCTCCTCTTCTAAGAGGGTGGACACATGAGCAAAACTTGTGTCAATGAACCTACAGGGCCGTGGGTTTCTCCTAAAGCCCCCTTCCTTATGCTCCTAGTAGCCTGCTTAGTTTCAAGCCTCTCTCAGACTGGAATAGTTTGGGGAGATTTATGACAGCAGTTCTTCTGGTTCCTTTCACAATGTGTTTTCCGCTATTCTCATCTATCGCTCTGCCAACATGCATCATTTATTTAATACCAGTCACTAGCCACATTAAGCTTTTTTTATTNTTTTTTTTTTTTTTTTGAGGACATTTCCCCCCATACCTGGAGAAATCATGCAGGTAAATAACATCTGAGCCAACAGTCTTGGACCTGCCTTTTCTGCCTCCATCCAAAGCTTTCCATGGGTATCAATCATCCCCGAACTAGGATTCTTCTCATTTTAATTATGCTAATATCGCCATAATTTCATTCTCGTTAACAGCAATTGAGTTTCCGTCTCTGCAGATGGTGAAGCTGGACAGTTACCAAGCCACATGCCATCTTGAGAGGAGGTTATGGACCAGTGCTTAGCCTGTGGCAGTGCTGCTCAGCACCGTTCCTGGGTTGCATCACTTCACTTTACCCATTTGTGAAATGACATATGCCTTTGCCTCATACTGGTTTCGAGATTTACAAAGGACACTTCTAAAAACAGAGAGGCCATTGCCCATCTAGCTCATTCTTGTTACAATACAACCCTGCCCGCTTTGACAATTTCAGGTGAAGGCCAGAGAGGAATTATGCTATTAATTTACAGTGGCTACAAAGAGGAGAGACACTCCTCACAAGGAGCCACAGGAGAAGACAAAGGAGAACAAGTACAAGTTGCACTGGGAAAAGTTTCTTCTCAACATAAGAAAGACATTTTTTACAGTGAAAACTATCAATCACTGAAACAACCTCCCCAGGGATGTGGCAGAGTGCCCATCACTGGAGGTTGTCAGGATGCCCTTTTATTGCACTGGGTTCTAGATAATCTCATATAAGATCCCTGTCCCATGAAAATTTGGACCACATGAACCTTCCAGGTCCCTTACAACATGGGATGTTTCATGATTCTGTGGTCCTGTGGTTGCTGTAGGTGTGCACAGATGCATATGTTACCATGATAGACACCAACCCTCTGAACCTCCCCAGCAGAGCAGGTATAGACCCCAAACCATGGCAGTGCTGATGGGAAGGACCTCTGTGGTTTTCTCATCCAGCCTCCTCCTGAAATCAGGTTGGGCCTTCTGAGTATGTCCCTTGCTATTCTCATGAAATAAAGCTAAAGCCATTAAAGGCTACACAGGTAAATTTGTATGACCACAGTCACACCTCTGCTGTGGGACAGGCACCCAATGCAGCCCCTCTCCTCACCATTTTCCAGCCTGACAGATGGACCAGGGTTTGCTGCATCTCCTTTCTGGACTGGATTTCTCTTCCAGGAAAACCAGTGTGGGTAGGATGAGTGGTGAGCACAAAAACACTCACCCAAAGAAATATTGAGGTATTCAGAGGGACCAGGACTTCCATGCACGTTATGAAGACCTACTCTGCCCCACACAGCAGCTCCAGTTCCACCCAGTGGAGAACAGATGGTTCTCCTGATGTACCCTGGATAACCCATCACTGGCTGTCCTCACCAGGCCAAGTCCACCTGTACCATCTGTGAGCTGCTTACACCTTGTTCCAGGCACAATCCCAAGCACAACTCAGCTCTAAGCTAAGGGAATTCCCACTGCTCCTCGGCTGACAAGCAGAGGAAACTTCAGCTTAAACCTGGCTACAGGTCAGAAATCAATACAGCATAAACCAAACTGCACCACGTCTGCAGGAAGGGCCTGACATTGTGACTGAAAGTGTGATAAATGATTTTACATGGATTTGATGTTTGGGTTGTTTGGGGTTTTTTTGTCTGAGTAGAGAGAGTCTGGTAAGGCCAACAGAAATTATGATGGACTGTTGCAGCTTTCTGGTCTGGAGAATATATTAAAATCTCTTCAGGAGATGATATCTGACCAGCTCCTTATGCAACTGTTGCCGCCTCCTACTCCATTTGACAGCTGACCTCCCTGATAATCAAAGTAAGACACAGATGGCAGCTGCACAGCCGAGGTAAACATGAAATGGTCTCTGTGACAGCCCAGAAGAGTCATTGTTTTCCCATCCCTAAATCAGATGGCAATCTAGGATCCCAGCCAGACCTATCTTCCCCCAAGCATTAAAAGCACACAAGGAATGAAGAGGCACCGTAGTCAAAAGGGTGAGAAACAGTTTCACTAAGATTTTGTGCTGCAGTAGGTCTTCAGACACTTTTAGGATATACTTTTAATCCATGGCAAGGACTTTGGTTTTCTTTAATTATTTCATATATTGGTGGGGGATTAATTAAAACATGAGAGAGAGTCACCCTTTAAGGGCAAAAGGTTTTGAATTCTGCTTGCTGATCAGCATGACAACAGTATTTATGCTGATGGCCAAAAAGGGCATTTCTGACTCCAATTCCATTTCCAGAAAACATTACCTTTACCTCGCGGTGCGTTATTTGAATCGGCACACGTCGCCAGGGGTTGAATAAGACAGTTTCTCCACACTCCACGACGGAGTACCGACACTTACTAAATTATGCTGTTAAATACTGTAGTATGGCTATAAAATACAATGAAGGCCCGTGGAAAGATGCCAGCCCCTTTCTGAGAGAGAGAGAGCACTTTTTGGAACCCTGCCTGTGGCCCGTAATTTTCACTTCCTCCTACTACAGTCTGAAGTGACATGAAAGGACTTGTAAAGTCAAGTCCAGGAGGATGGTGGGGATTGGAAGGAGTAAAGATAAAGTTAGAACATTGATGGTAGCATTTGACCTACTTGAACTTTGTCAGGAAAGAAGGAAGGAGCCAAATCTCCCACACATCTCCATAGCAGACCACACTAGAGAAAAAAAAAAAAAAAAAATCCAGCCTGCAAAATCTACATTTTTCAGCACAGATGGGGCCAAAATATTGAAAACATATAAACTTTTAATGGACAAACCTGCTCAATCAAAAGCAGCAAAACTTGACAGAAAAGTTGCTAGCTAGCAAGATATTTCAGTATTTCATGGGAAATGGCACTTGGTGAAGGAAAAGAACCAGTGGCAGAGGATGGGAGGATGGAAGAATGGCTTACACAAACTGAGTCTTGTCAGGTGCTGCAGCACTTCACATGGACCTTGACATGTACAACCAATAATGAAGTCCTTTAAGTCCAGCAAGCTGAAAATTAAATGCTTTTTCTTACTAGAGATTACAAAGGAGTTGAAAGATAGAGGACTCAAGATGGGCCTTGTGTGAAAAATATTTCATCAGGAAAGATTTGTCCTTCTCCAGTGGTCATAATCTGACTTGTCACAATCTGTGTGTGCCTAAAACCCTTCACTGCAGGAACACAGACAAAATGGTGTTGCCCACAAAGCTTAAAAGCAACACTGAGGAGCAACAACAAAAACAAAACCAATACATTCCAACTATTTGGGTCAACCCAGTGGTGGTGCCTGACAGACAACGCACACAATATTTTGCCCTCCTGTTTGCTACCACAGTTCTACAGAGAATGGTTAGTTCATTAGAGGAAGGCTGAATCAGAGGAATATAACAATGAGGTGGAGATGGGTGAGCAAAATTCCAAGGGAATTTTTGTCCTTTATGTTGACACATATCTTAATATATTTCTTATATTTCTTATATTTTTATTTTTTTATTTTTATATTTTTCTTATATATATTTCTTATATCCCCACACCTATAAATTTATACACAAATCCAGCCAACCACGCAGCCTAAAATGTGTGTCCTTAGTTGTCTTGCATGTAAGCCATCATAAGATGGTCAAAATTGGAGAGCAGCAGGATTTTCTTAGCAGCAGTTCTTGAACAGAGACAAACTTGGATTTACCCAAAACACCCTATATTTATTTTCTGGGCTGGGCGTTCACTGGAGGTGATTCTTTGTTACACACTGTCTCTGGAACAGACCGAGCTTGAGGCATGATTTTCGAATTCATTAAAAATTCGGAACAACTCTGGTCGCTGCAGAAAACCTTCACATGTTTCCCAGGGATAACTCTGTCAGCAAAGCTCAGAGCTACCTTATTCCACACCACCTACTTCTTAAAACTCTGTCCAGCCCGGGCACGCGTGAACAGTGGCTGCCAGAAGTACTTCTTAGGGAAAGGATTTGAAAGGAGCTGTTGAGCCCAGTGATACAGGGCAGCCTGGAGAGCTCCTGCCCAGCCCCTCCTGCCACTGTGAGGGAGGGAAACAGCACTGGAAAGTGCTTTGCCCAAATGCCAGGATGTCTGACACCATCACAAAACACGCACGTACCGCACGGGGGAACACCACCAGTTTCCAGAGAGTGAGGGGACCTGAAATGCAGGAAACAGCGTTAAGGAAGATGTTAAGCCTTGTCACCCAAAATAAAGTTTACGTCAAAGAAAATCCCCTGTGCCAGCAGCACAGGAGTCACTTTCCTTCCCCCCCACCCTTAGCTTTTTTCTCATCTCCACTGCAATTTTGGAGCAAAATTCTCAGTGTAGTTGGTCACAGCGGTTCAGCTGGGGACAGGGATGAGTATCAGGAGAGGAACAAAATACACGGAAGGGTCCCTTTTACATTTTCAGAGACACAGACTGTATTTTCCCCTTTCCCTCGGGCTCTGTCACTTCACTTTCAACTCCCACAAGTAGCGCCTGGAGAGCAAAGAAAGTGGGGGAGAGGTGTGAGAAAGCTGAGCTGTTCGCCTGGAGGAGAACAGGGATTCAGGCACTGGCAGATGAGCTCTACAAACACTGCCATGGTGTCCTCAGGTCCTGCCACGTGCTCCTGCATCCTCATCCCCTGCCACAGGCACCCTCACACATCAAGGGGGGGATGGAGGGGAGTCTGGAGCACTGACCAAAGAAAACTGATGAGATGCTAGACTCCCCGAGACAGGCAGGGGTATCCCCCTCTGCTGCAGGAATGAAGGGTTGGTAATAAACTGTGGGGATAAATGGCAGCACATTCCCTCACTGCTTCTGTCTGCTCCCTGAGCAGGTGTTGGACCATGGCAGGGAGGGCAGAGAAAGGGGTTTAGTGAACAGCCACGGCCTCTGTGACAGCAGGCATCAGAAACACTCCCCTACGCCAGCTGTCTTCAGACAGGACTGGTCTTGGTCCATGGTTCCCCTGGCTGTAACAGGCCATTTGTTTCTCTACCTCATACTTCCCAACCCAACAAATTCCTTGTCAAGCAAAAGTCCTCCTCCTCCCCATTATAAATATATGAGGGAAAAAAAACCCAAAAACCCAAAAAAACCAGCAACCAAACAACCAAGCCTTGACATAAATCCTTTTGGCTCAGGTTTTTTTGACAAATACTAGTGTTTCCTTATCCTTCATGTTTCACTCCTCCCCACAAACTGAGTAAGAGTTTCTGTCAAAGCTCAGCTCTTGAGTCTTCTCCATGAAGCACCTTGGGAGAAGTCACTGTGTTGAAGCTGGGCAGGGGAACTCTTCCTCTGCCTGTGGAGAGTGGACAAGACACTGCAGCATGGTCTGTCTGTAGATATTCTGTTTTATTTCATTGCAGGCATCACTTCAAGCGTTGTTATAGTGGAAATGATCCCATCTAGCTGCCAATACCAACATCTCAGCCTGAGATCATCACTGTGGGTCAGCAGAGCTCTAGTCATCAGAACTGACTGCATCATCAGATTGCATGCATAAAAATCTGTGACAAAGACCAGAACTGAGGTCCAAACCCCAAACCTTCGCTTCCTCCTTGAGTGCTGCAGCCATGAGGCTGCTCCTTTCTGCTCTTCTTGGCTGCAGACCGAGATGCAATACTGAACTGTCCACCTGACCTGACCCTTTCTCAGAGGATTTGATACCAAGGTGTGTGAAACTGCATCCAAGCACTTCCCTCCACTTGCCAGAGTTGGCAGAAAAGCAGAGGGAGTCAGAACACGTAAGCATACAGAGAGGAAAGGAGGTCCTTGCTCCTGGCATTGGTGACTCAGCAGAATTTCTCAGAGTCCAAGTGGATCCAGTCAACAGTTTTGGATCCCCTGCTGAGGTTCAGACCAGGCTTACAGACCTCACCCTCACAGAAGAAGGAAGCAGGGGGATGGTTTTGCTGGATCTCACCTGTACCTAAGTTCTAGGCAGTGAACGAAGAAAACACCTAAATTCCTGTCCAGCCAGTGGGGCAGAACAGCTCCATTTCAAGGCTTCAGAGAAACAACCTTTACTGAAATTGTCAGATAGGGTCTTGAAACCACCCCCCCCCCCACCAGCTGGCTGGCTAGCAATCGCCACTGCCCCCTCCAGGGCACCAGCTACCTAAAATACAGATGCAAGTCTGGTGCCTAAGCCAGGCACACCTGCTAATGCTCAACTTTTGTATTTTAACCTCAAGAGAAGCTCCTGTTATGGTGAAATATATGGGGCAGCAGACCATGGCAGCAGAGCTAAAGCCCATAGATCATGGAGTTAAATATTCTACTGTGGGCTGAAAGTGAGAGCACACAGTTTCAGCCCATGTGTTGGTTGAAGTTATGAGCACGCGAGAAAAGGGGATTTATAATGGGAATGGCAATTCAACCTCAATTATAGTGCACGACTGTCTGCACACTATAAACTGAAGGTTTAATAATGAGGCAAGAAGGCTGAAGGAGAGAATTTCATTGTGTCTGTTTCACAGCCTGGAATTCTTACTAAATTCACCAGATTACTTGAGTTCTCCTGACAACTGTAGCAGTATAACTAATTTTAAAGGGTTTATTGTATATTCAGACTGCAACAGAAGATACGGGCAGAGAAAACCTCACAGCAAAAGAGAACTCCAGATTGAGGACTATAATGTATATGAGATTTGAAAGAAGTAAGTGCTAAAAGATGTAGACAGCAGTTTTTCAGGGTCCTTAACCTTGATGAATAAATGAATAAAATCCCTTAAAAAATTGCAGTGTTTCTTTCAAGTGGTTTCCAGCATGTTAATGATCAAGAGAAGCTGAGAAAATTGCTGGGAAAGGAGATGACTTTCCTCAATATGCTTTTACCACAGAGACTATGAGACAGACATGAATTGTAAGCAAATAATACGCAAAAAATGACAGAGAGAGAAGAACAGAGGCTCTTTATCTGTCCATAATGCATTTGCATACAGATGTGTTGACTGCAAGACTTTGTGATGCTGCCAAATCAAAGCTTTAATGGAGAGTTGGAGACTTCCAGTTCCTCCATATCCAGGTACTCAGACAGGACTCTCCTGTATTGTGTTTACCTGACTACACCAAAAGAAAGAGGAAAGTACCGAATTTGAAAAGGGACACAGAGAATACACAAAAGGCTTTATCCACCACCATAAGCATCCCACGGCCATGTACAACACCTCTCCAGCTAATAATGAATGACAAAGGGCACTGAGTTGCCCACCCCTCTAATTTCTATCACAAAAGTCTCCTAAGTATTGCAGAAAAATTTAAAGACACACCAGACGAGTGCAGTACAGAAAAGGGGCATCTCCCCACCTTCTGCCAGCGAGGAAGGGAATGTCTTTTTGGTGCCCCGGCATGGCTGTGCCCAAGGGAACTGGAGGAAGGTGCAACCAAGACAGAGAGCATCAGGCACTAAAGGGCAACTCATCTGCTAAAAAGCATCCCAGATTTAAAAAGCTGTAAAATGGCAAACGAGAAAGGGGTGCTGAAGGCTAAAATTTTGAAGGTATAATCTCTAGCAAGGTTTTTCACCCCTCCATTTTACTGTCTGACAGTGCTTGAAGACAATGCTCTTGCCTCTCCCTGTCTTTGAACTCTCCCCAGCACCAACATCACCCACACACCCCTTTTCTCTCCTGGCCCCACCAACCTCCAGGTAATAATGTAGCTGATTAGATCTTTCATCATTTTTATTGTTATCCACCCGCAGATTAATAAAACAGCGCTCCTGCCGTTTCTGGCTGACCACATTCCCTAATTTATCATAAAGGCTTAGCCTGAAACACTTCTGCCTGACATGTGGGGAGAGCTGCAGCCCCTCCCAGCTCAGCACAGCTGCGGGAGCGCTGTGGTCCGCAGCAATACCTGTATTCTCACCTCACAGAGCAGAAGTTAACGCGCCGCAGCCGAGCTGCTAAAGCAAAATTACCAGAGATTGGTACCAGAGTCACAGAGGTGGAAAAATGGGGAGTTAACTCCAGCTCACTGGAGCACACTGCTTCATATCTGTACTGTCTCTTAATATGAGGGAATATGCTCTTAAAGCACTCCAAATTTTCTGTTTAAAGACAGTAATTGCAAGGGTGACTTAACATGGCCTCAGGGACCATCCTGTAAGAATTGGAAGACTTGATCCCTTAAAAGTCAAGCTGGAGGAATCATGAAACTGGCACTGGAGCTCCCACACATGCTCACCTTCTCCTTCTTGTCCCCTCCCCTCCCATCCTCTGCTATATCCCTTCCCTTCCCCCTTTGCCTTCCTCCTTTCCAGGGTACGTGTTTAAACTCAGAAGAAATGCAAAACTCAAACGTCTTGCAGTCCAAAGGAGGATTTGAGCCCACAAACTCAAAAACAATCCCCTCAAAATCACACAGAGCTCTATTAAACTAATGGCCTCATTCATTTACTTGGAGCATGTGACTGGCTAAGTGAAGGTGAGTTCATTTTTGAGTGGCCAGTGTTACACTGGGAGCAGCTGTGACCTACTCACTGTTCTACAACCCAAAGTAACAAAAAAGTGAAGAACTTCTGCCAGGCCTTTCCTTTTAGGACTTTTCCTGTTTTAAAGTGAACAACATAAAGAAGTTTCAAATTACCAAAAGGGGAAAGAAAACCAAAATGGTGAAAAACTTTAAAGAAAAAAGTAGAAAAATTCTGCAGAACTGATACTGATTTATAGAAAGATTCCATTTAATGAAAAAAAGTCAATTTTCTGATGAGAAATATTTTCAGGGGATACATTTCAGTCAGGGCTGTCAGCTGTTACTTGCCTTTTAATCCCTGACTAAACCAAGGCAATCCTTGGCTTACAGAGCTGGGGTCTCATTTCGGGAAGAGCTGAGTGTAACAAGAAGTGGGGTGAAGGTGCAATAAGGAGATCACACAGATACAACAGTCACCACGAGAGGACAGCCCAAGGGCAGAGCATGTGTGAAAACAGCTGCCTCCCAGCCAGGTATGCCCTGCCTGGCTCCATGCAGGACCCCAGAGATGTCCAACACAGTCTCTTCCACCAGACCTTAAGAAAACATTTATCTGAGAAAGAGCCTCAGACCTCTCAAGGTAGTGCAGTGACAGTGAGGTCAGTAAGGATGGAGCAGGAAAGAGGCAGATAGGGTATGAACTGCCTCATCCTCTAAGACACTTGTCCAGCTGACTTACACAGATCTGTGGTAAAGACAAGCAGCCTCATCCCCTGCAACACCAGGCCATGGAGAACCAGCACGATTGCTGATCTCACCAGGAAAAGGTGTGAGCTGAGAACACACAAGAAAAGCCCAGAGCTGCCAGTCCCTTGCAATGAAAACACTTTACCTATTCTGATATCCAAAATATTCTCCTCATTTGGATCAGTTTCTGGTGATGTATATTTCTTTCTTCTTGCTTTCATTTTCTGCTACTCCTTTTTCTCCTCCTCATTTTCAATTGAGCCACCCAAAGCTTCTGTGAGCTGAAGAATCAAGATTGATTTCCCATGACTCAGGGCCAAGTGCTTTTGTGTGTGTGTGTGTTTGTCTCACTTTGTCTTATGGGAATCCTGTGCTTACCAGGGCCTATGAAGGGATAATACTCATGAACATCAGGGGCAGTTCAGAGGACACCCTTCCTCCATACCTTTCTTCACAAAACACACAGGAGCTTAGGAACTTTGAGATTTCTTTCTCTTCTACCTAAACCTTCTTCAAAGGAGTTAAAAGTTAGCATTAGAGGGGCACCAACCAGCTGAATGGCACATGAAGTACAATTCCATTAATGCTTCCACCTTTAAGAAGCCAGACCTTGGTGACACACATCCCCTCCTCCTTCTGCTTGATAGTTCATGCATGCTGCCTGACCGACTCCAGTCCCGGGTTCTCTTATATCCTGTGCCAGCCTCACCTCTTCCTCCCTTCCTCCCTCCAAAACCTGAGACAGAAAACAGCACTTAAAAAGATTATCAGCAGCTGGTTTTTGGAACAGAGACCTAAGCAACAAGTCCCTCATGAACAAGTGATGCTTTGCCCAACCAAGTCCAAAGGAAACCCTGACAATGTCAGGCTAAAATGGACCAAGTGCAGTTTTGCTTAGCTTCTGCAGCCCAGGGAGGACAGGGGTCTAATTCACAGCTCCCAGCCCAGCTCTGCAGTGACAGATGCTGCCTGGAACTGAAGGAGAAATGATGATGCAGGGCCGTTCCCTTCGAGATGCCGTTCTGTCACCATGGAGGCAGACAGCATGCTCTCAACAAGTTTATCTGCAAAGTAACATGAAAATTCCTCACAGCAGGAGAGATTTGACAGGACGTGCCTAGCACAGCTTTATAAAAAGGTTTCTTCAAATGCTTCCAAATCCCATGGATCTTTTTCTTGCTTTATCATCCTTTTCAACATCCTTCTTTCTCTCGCTTTTTCTTTTTTTTAGAGCCTTCACAAGGCACGTTTATCAACATCAAAGCACATTCTCTTACAGCTCAGTTCTTTTCTTCTGAATCCACTCTTGCAAACTCCAAACTACTATTTCTCTCCACACCCAGTGACTTCACCAGAAGCAAAACTTACCTCTGTGCACAAAATCTTCTTCAAAGTCTGGGCAGTATTGACATACAAACACAGGGACTGAGATCCCTTACACACAGGTGAATTCCTCTGAGACAGAGCATTTGTATCTGATACTCCTGCAGACTCCGCTGTGCCTAAGCTAAATTTTGATGGCTACCTCATCCCTGAATTTCTCCTACCTCCCAAGACGAACCAGAGGTGCATGCTGCATTGTATTCAGAGGCTGCATTCAGGATGTTCAGCCCAGACAAACAAGTGCTTTGCTCTGCTGGTGTCACCAGAGAGATGCTGAAGACTTGGTCCTGTGGCCACCACACTGCACTGCAGGCAGCCTGGGCTCAGGCAGTTAATTGTCAAGTCCTTTCAGACCAGTTTCCTGGGCACAGCTCAGCCAGCCTGTCCACATGACAGGGCAGTGCTGAAGGTGCTGCAGCCTGGGGTTTCCTCCCCATGTAGCCCCCAGGTTCCCCCCAGGTGACAGATACTCTAGGAATAGGTATCTACACAGCTGATATGAAGGAAAATTTGGACCCAAGACTAGGTCTAAGCCTCTAGCCCCACACCCTCAAAGCTGTTGAAACTTCTCCCTGATTTCTTCCATTTTAAGAGCTCAGCCATGTTCTCTCAAGCTCTAGAAGCATGAACATATCTCTGTGGCATAGGTAGGAAAGTTTTCAAGGCCCAGACTGGTCTGCAGCTGTGTTGCAGTCAAGACTGCCTCGTACAGGTCTGCTTTCATTAAAAACACCACGGCAAGTCCCTCAGGATCTTTAAAATCCAAACCTGGATCAGCTGGTAATCCCCACCTAGCAGAGCCTTACATCTCTTCTCCTGAGCACTGGCACTGCCATGGGGACAGGCTGGGCACAGGGGCAGCTTCAGAGAGGCTTTCTGCACGTTTTGGCAAATTTCATTTGGCAACTGGCCATGGGAAAGATGGAAACTGAGTTAAAGGATGTGTAGTCACTCTCTCAGTGCGTAAAGGGCTGTGTGTGTTGGGGTGGGGATGGGAGAAGGTGAAAGGGTAGTTGGAACTGTGAAGTTTGAAGGTGAAAAAAGTCTTTATATCTGGATTAGTGGAGTCCTGGGGCCTTCAAAAATAGTTAAAATTCCCTTTTTTGAGTAATGGAGAAGTAGTTTGCATTGATCTTAAGAATTTGCTTATAGTTTTCCCTGGAGTTCAATGTACTGGGGAGTGCAAAGCTGACACAGCTCAAAAGTTTTATGAACCTCAGGTAACAGCGTGAAAGGAAATTTTAATAAATATTACATTTATTTAAATTTAATTTCTTTCCTTGTTAATAATAAAAGCCAACCTTGGTCTTCTGGGCTTTTCTCATATGCCTGCTTAATACAGCAGCGAAATCGTGGAATTATTTATATTTTAACTTCATTTTCAGTAAATCGTCAATCATTCACCTTTCAAAAGCATTAAATTCAGAGACGAACAGCAGGGGAGAGGGAGACTGAAAAATAAATATTGACTTTCAGGGGTTTGTTTTGGGTTTTTTTAAACACAGGGTTAGAAATAGAAGCTGTTGTGGGTGATGAGTAAAAGCACGGAAAAAGCAAAAGATATTTGTGCCTATAGATTTCTCCCCATCATAGTCCTGCAACTCTATTTCTGCTTTGTTTGCAGGAAGCTACAGCAGTACCTACAGGTAGTGGCCCTTGCTGGCTTAAAGAGGCACTTGGCTGAAAATTTTTGGTCTGCTTATCTTTGGGTAAATGGCCTTCCATACACAGGACACCCACTACTAGCCATAGACAGTGCTATTGTCAGCAGCAGCAGAGATCCCAAGGAAAACCCAAGAAAAGAGGCATGACAGAATTGAGAAACCCACCAGGATTGCAATATAGTGACACTTCTGCCACAGCTTCTGCCTGAAGATGCCACAGCTTCTTCCTTTCAGGTTCAGTAGCCCAATCAATGCCTAAAGATAATGACAGCCTCTTGCTACTGGTCTCTCCTGTCCTCTGAGACAGAAGGACTACAGCCAGCTGCCCCCTTGGGTGCTCTAAAAGCCTTCTGTAGGGTTCTTGCTGTTCTGTGAGTGACGGCATCTTTTCAATCCCCACGTAACACGTACCAAACTCTCTACCAAACTCTCCTGTAATTCCTCCCCCTAAACCACCTGAAATCCCAGCCTGCGCAGCCCAAAATGCATCAAGAGGGGCTAAACATGGCCTGGCAGGTATGTGGAGAGCAGGCAAAGGCCGTACATCACGTGTTGTGCTCATGACCCCCTCAGGGCACACTCAAGTCAGAGCCGAAGACCGCAGCAAGAGGAGGGCAGCCCTCTCTCTGTCTGAGGCTTCACAGCCCCCCAGTGAGCCACCTGATAGATTGGGTTCACCTTCAGCTACACAGCCTTGCTTCAAAGACCTCCACAGGTGAAATCTCTTCCAAGACCTTTGGCAATTTGCTCCCGGAGATAATGACCAACACAAGTGCCCAGATCCCTGCTCACGTGTGTTTGTGTTTGGCTTGTGGGCACCAGTCTGTCTTGTGCCTTTCTTTCTCTCTGAGGTTTAAGAGTCCTCTGCAGCAGGTGCACACACACAGCAAGCTGCCACTCGAGCTTGCTGATGAGCTGAACAAATTGCTCTCTTGGAAGCATTTTCTCCAGCCCAGATTTGTGTGGGTTTCTGCATCCTCTCCAATTTCTTGTTTTCCTTAACAAAGCACATGTCCCCAGACTGGAGATGGGTTTCTGTTGTCCGACCCCTTCCAAAGGTAAAACTAGTCCCGTCCTTTCACCAGTCTCCCTCAAGCTGACATCAGCTGGTCCCACCACCATACTGAGAATACAGGTCCAGATGAAGGACCTCCCTTTAGGACCTCTTAATCTCCTTCAGAGTCGTTGCCTTCCAGAGGCACTCTGCACACTGGGACTGGACAGCTGGAAAGCAGCTTGGCAGAGAAGGACCTGGGGGTCCTGGTGAGCACCAAGCTGACCACGAGCCATCAATGTGCCCCTGTCACAAACAAGGCCAGCAGGGCTGCATTAGGCTGATCACTGCCAGCAGATGGAGGGAGGAGATCCTTCTCCTCTACTCAGCCCAGGTGAGACAGGCCTGGAGAGCTGTGTCCAGCTCTGGGCCTCCAGTACCAGACAGTGAACAGTGTATTGGAACAAGTCCCACAAAGGGCCACAAAAACAACAAATGAATTGGGGCATCTGACGTGGGAGGAATGACTGAGAGCTGCACTGGCCAGTGTGTTGAAGAGAAGGGGATCTTAAGAGGATCTTATCAATAAGCATAAATAGCTGGTGGGCGCAAGTAAAAAAGATAGATCCAGAGTCTTCTCAGTGGTGCCAGGGAAAGGTCAAGAAGGACAAACTGAAATACAGGAAATTCCATGTAAATGCAAGAAAAAGCTCTTTTAACTGTGATCATGCTAAAACACTGCAACAAATTTCTAGAGAGGTTGTAGAGTCTCTGGACATATTCGAAACAGACCTGGATGTGGTCCTGAGCAACCTGCTCTGGCTGCCCCTACTCTGAGCAGAAGGGTTGGAGTAGATGATCCCCAGAGGTGCCTTCCAACCTCAGCTGCTCTGTGATGCTGATGTTCACCAGTCCATACTTCCACCTGCCTTCCTGGTTCCTATTCTCTCTCCCAGTTTGATGCTGTGAAAATGTATGTTCTACATGCCTGGACTGCTGATGTCCTTTACACACATCCTCAAGCCATATTAATCACTCCTCCAAACTTTAGGTTATCTGTACAATTTAGCCAGCAGCGTTGTTTTTATGTATTTCCAGACCATTGATGGAAACATTAATTTGCATCTAAGTTATGACTGCCTTCTCAGGAATGCCATAGGAAAGTGCTCATTAAACAGATTTCCTGCTCATAATTTCTGTCCAAGATCTGTCAACCACCCATTGCTCAATCTATCAAATATCAGCACATAAAAGAAACATAGATTTCCAGTCCATATAGTCTTTATATCCTATTTCTCTCCATTTAACAGCAACAGAGACCTAGGAAATGACTGCAAGAACTGCAACACATCCACACCCCCACATATTCTCCACGCTTCTGGCAGTTGGGTGTTTAGGAGCAGTAATGGCAACAAAACTATTGGGTCCTACAGTCGGCACTGGACCTGAATTACTCTACTTCTTTTTAAGTTGTTTGCTTGTTAGTTGTTCACTGTCACAATGAATTCCCTAGCTGGATTGTACGCCCCAAGAAAAACAACCTCCCCTTTTTTTGTTTTAAACTTCTATGTGATATTTTCACTGAATGTTCTCTCCTCTCTGCCACATGGGAAGCGTTTTGCCTTCTTCATGTGATCAAGATTTCACAGCCCTCCATTCAGGC
This sequence comes from Dicrurus megarhynchus, assembly GCA_013399195.1. NCBI lineage: Eukaryota > Metazoa > Chordata > Aves > Passeriformes > Dicruridae > Dicrurus > Dicrurus megarhynchus. Next base: position 475,527 of record VXAD01008426.1, on the reverse strand, counting down.
CATCTTGCTGAGCCTTGCCAGCCTCGTTGTGTGACATATTTCCAGGGAAGACATTCTATCATTCCCACTCCTTCCTTGGAGCCGGTGCTAGATCTCTGCAGATGGACAGGCAGGGTTTTGTCCTTTGCTGCCATCACACCACACTGCCTTTGCAGCTCCTGAAACCACCCCTGTCCAGGCTGTATCCAGTTGGGATGACACATTTTCTTAGGAAGCAGGACAAAAACCTCTCTGGTTCACAAGGAAACAGAGGCTGGAGCCTTTACAAGCTTCTGCCCTTTGCACAGAAAGCATTCTCCTTCCCTGCTGCCCTCCCCAGGCAGGCAGGCAGCAGCTCACCATGTGAGCAAGCAAGCAAAAGGGGAAACAAAAATTAAGCAGAGGTTAAGGGAATAGGAGAAGAAAAAGAGATGACCCCCCGGAGTCTGGGGCTGAGCAGCACGAACAGTCGGAGCCCCTGGAAGCCAGCTCATCCATGCGCACTGCCCTTGCTGCCTCCCCGTTCCCAGGAGGGGGCCTAATAAATTTTACAAAAGAGCAAACAGCTGAAAAATGCTCGTATTTAAAAATATATTGAGAGAATTTGCATGTTGTTCCCTTTTGTGTGGGGATGGCATTTATACACCCGGCGTTTCAGCAGCACCACATCTCAGAGCACTTTACATAGCAATTAATTACACACTGGTAGTGGAGTGACTGTCTACAGGCAAACTCATCAGCCATTATCCACTCAGCAACATCCAGCGTACAGCTGTGAACATTTGCATTAGCAGAAAGTCATCCTGGCTGCCATTAGCAGGGTGCAGGGTGTCAGCGAGGGCGAGAGGGGTCGGCTCACCCCCACTCCTTCCCAAAAAGCCTTTGACAGCCACCGTCACAGCTTTCACAGCCAAACTTGTGACCCTTCCCTTGTTTAACCCCAGGTTTGGACCAGGGAGATGCCATCAGCTTACAGCACACTGCAGTCCAGATCCTGCACCAAAATGCCAGCTTCTCCTACAAGATGGGAAACGCTCTTGAAAGGGAGACTTCTGAGATAGCACATAAGAGTGCAGTCACGAAATCTGTGGAGTGGATGGTTTTATGGTATGAACTTTGTCCACAGCAGTGACAGCTTCTATTTCATTTCCTTCATGAAGCCTCTGTGCCCCAGGACTACTTTCAGCGCTCCCCAGGCCGCTTGATAAAGCAGTCTGGAAAGACACTGAAGATCTGAAAGACCAATGTCTGATAACTGCTGTGGCCTCAATACTGTTCTGAAGTACTTTGCCATGCCACATTCTCTCCTGAGTCCCCTTTGCCTCTGTTTTGTCCACAGCATGGCAAAAGCATGCGTGGCACCACAACCAGGAGATCAGAGGAAACCTGTGGGCAAAGAAGAAGGTTCCAGCAGTGCACTGACCTTCAGAGGGGACCTGAGGACAGGAGACCAACCAGCAGAACTCACAGAACCCAAAGATATTCTAGCTAAAGCATTAAAATAAACTCCTAAACGACATCTTCACCACCTGAACAGACAGTTGTGAAAATGTCCCTGAACATTAGAACTTGATCTTCTGCATTGTAAGTTGTTAAAACACTACCTGGCATGTTTTTGGCACAATCCAGCTAGGAAGCTCCCAAATGAAGCCTAGACACAGCCTGGGAATTAGCACAGACTAGTGCCCATTCTCAGTAGGCAATTTGGATGCAATCCCCCTTTTTTGGAGGGCGAGAGAATTCAATAGTACAGATGCAGGATATCCTGTGCCAGCTGGCCTCTGCACAAGAGAGCAGACCTAGCTACAGTTAATTTACAGGTATAGATGCAGCCTCAGAGTCCTGGACAACATCCAGGCGATGATTGCACCCTCCTCCTTTCAATTTCACCAGCCTGAATTGCAAAAGAAAGCCACAATGCTTCTAATCTTTAATTGCTGCTGTGGACCACTGAAATGGTTCTGTCTTTTGATCCTGGATAAGGTGATCTTTGAATTTCTGAAAGTTAGAGTGTACGAAGTCTTTGGAGCTCCTTTGAAGGGCCCCATGAGATATGACTGCAGCATGAACCACTAGGGTCTCTTCTTTCTATCTGGCTTGTGTTTCATGCGTGCTAAAATATTCAAAACAAATACTCATTTTGCAAGGCTGGTGTGTCTTTCTTGCTGAGCCCACCAAGCCAGCTCTGGTCACCATGAGACCAGAGAGAGCAAACAACCAGAATTGTTATTGCCATGTGGCAGGTAACAAATCTCAGCCAAGAGGGAGACATAAGAACCACCTACAAACCTCTTCCCAGTCTGTGCTTTATAAGAACACAGGCTGGGTGGATCAGGAAGATCTAATGGACTTGGGAAGATAAATATGGTCTTACAGAAGATGACTTCGGTGTGCAAACCCAGCTCTCCAGCTTGGAGTTTCCTCTCACTAAAAGTCCAATAAACCAGGATTCTGGCAGGATGGGACCATTGCCTGAAGGCCAAACAGGTCTCTCTGCTCAACCTGCCTACCCACTCCACAGCCTGAGCTTGCTATCCAGGGCTGCAGGACCTGTGGCACTAGAGGTGAGCAGACACGGTCTCTTCCCAGACCCTTCTGCAAAGAAGAGAATGGAATCAGTGTTTCAGTGTCTGGAGAGGGGGGAAATTCATCCAAGTAGCTGGCTTACAGCAAAACCACAAAGTCTTTGGAAACAGAGTAAGATAATCTCTCTGGGGTTTCCTTTACCTTGTTTTTGCTGCTGGATTTCTAACACTTCCTTGGGGTATGGACAGACACATTTTAATGAACTTCTGGGAGATGGGGTGGTCATCCCACTCTGATGTAGGCTGGATCTCATTCTGAGCTTGCCTCCTATCAAATTTATCTGCCTTTAATGACTCACTTGTTTCCTGTGAGACTTCCCAATTTCTTTCCCAAACACATCCCAAACCCCAAACTCCTTTCGAAAGCCTGGCAACCCACAGAAAATGCCACCTGGCTTTTGAGGTTTCAGGGGTGTGTCACTGTTCAGGGACTTCAACACAGGCAGTGAAAAGAGTCAGGAAATTGAGAAGGATGTCCGTGCAGACTTCCCCTGAGCCAGCAAACACCAGGCTTGGCTTGGGGTGTTCAGTTCCCTTGGGCTCCTGGAAGCCTCTGTAGCCAAAGAAACTTTTTTTCACATTAGCACTATGGGGACTTTTCTTAGTTTTGTGCACTTTTTCTCCATCCCACAGCTGTAGGGAAGTGTGCCTGATCCCCTGGCCCTTCCCTGCTGCTGGTATCCCTCTCCACAGCTGTCCCCCAGACAGAGGAGCAGAGCAGAGCAGAAACTGCCTTTTCTGGGATGCACAGCCACATCCTGGGAAGCAGAGCTGCAAACCACTGGGCAATTTCACAGATTCCACTAGAGACCATTTCAGAGAAGCCACTGAGCTTGATAATGCTGATTTACATGGTGGTGCAGCTTCCCCTCACCGTGGGAATTGCCGGGTGGCGTTCCCTGGCCTGCACGATGCCGGAGGTCAGGCTGCTGATCAGAGCGGTCCCATCTGGCCTGAAAATCTATAAATTCAGATCTGGATGAAATTGGGCAATTTTGGATTTGGATAAGCATTCATGAATTTAAATGAATAAATAATAATATAATAATAAATCATTCATCTCGCTGTCTAGTGTGCGAGTCCCTTCGAAGACCTGCAGTTCAGAAGCAGCCAAAGTTTGACTACTTCTGCAATTAGAGCCAATGAATTTCAAATGAGGGGGAGGGAGGGGTAAAAAAACCAGGAGAAAAGACATGTTTGGGGGGGACCACTTATTCAAAGTGACTTCCCCCTCCCTGCAGGCCATACAAAGACTTGATGCTAACTAACTCATCCCACTGCTGTCTCTGGGTAGTGGCACTGGTGAGAGCTTCCATCTCCCACTACCTGTACCCAAGACAAGCAGGATCCATAAATCCAGTGAGTTCCAGAGCAGCTACGTTAATATACAGTTTGCACTCCTCACATCTGGCTCACTGGGCTAGGTTCAAGAACCCCTGATTCAGTTCCAGGCAACCATGCTGGGCAAGTACATTTCCTCTTGGTTATTATGGAAAACAGCTTTAGGCAAGAGCAATACTATGCTCTGCTCCAGTTCAGGCTCTCTCCCATGAGAGGTAAATCCATGGGCAGTCACCGTGGTGGACAGGAGACAACAGGCTGGGCTGCACTTCTGATGGGCAATCTCAGCTCCCAACCTCTCTTATCCAGAGCTGTCTCCTCGTTCCTACTGAGGGGCCTTCGCCAGCCACTTGCTATAAGAAAATTCCTAGCGCTGTTCTATCCTCCTTTTCCTCACCTTTCCCACTGTTATGTCCCCATGAACCACCCCCAAACCAATTCTTTCCTGATTCTCCCTGGTGAGTTTCTGCCCTCCCCAAACCTTTGTGTTTAATTTCCTCTCTAAACCAGCTCTTGCAGCTTCCCCCCAGCTCTGCCTCCTTCACTCATTTCATTAACATGCTGTTTACTTCTGCTTGTAGATCATTAGCAGCAATATTAAACAACTGGCAGCCTGCCCAGGAGGCTGCGATCTCCGGGGTTGATGACTTGTTTTATTTTCCCTCCCTGAGAGAGCAGCAAAAGCATCAGAGTTGGGTGGACATGGAAAGACCTGAGCCAGGAGCAGAGATGAGAGAGGCGGCCTTCTTGCCTTTCCTAGTAAATCTCCCACTCTGCTTTGCCTTTAAATTCCTCACACATGGAGATCCTTCTCTCATGGGCGTGCTTCCGATACCTTTAGGTGGATCATTTTCTTGAAGTAAGCCTTTGCCATCCTTCCTCCCCTTAAAATCCCTTGGTTTGGAATCAACGAGTCCACATCTGGGACTGAATCTCCTTTCAGGTCCCTTATATCACAAATTCTTTCTGTTTTCCTACTGAAAGATGAGACAACAAACTCATTGACTAATGTCAGCCTGTCATCTTACCTGCTCTGGCACAGGCTTTTAACTCCTCACAGGAGAACTCACCTCCACGACTCAGACTCTTGAGGTTCTCACATGCTTCCCTCATAAAATTCTTCTAAGGAACTTCGCAGAGATGTGGGAAAAGTTTACATCCAACTCAGGAACACAGAAAATCTTTTTAGTAACCCAAACCAAGTATGAAATGAACCCAAGGCAATCTATGAAGCCAGGAGGAAGCTCAGACCAGGGCAAAGGGGCTTTGGTGCCTTGCAACAGCTATTCTGTAGTGAAGAGAGCAGAGAACTGGCTGCACATTTTCATTAAATATTCATCCATTTTCTTTTTAATATGATTTTTTTTCCTGCCAGGGAAAGCTGAAGGGAAGGAAGTGTGAAAGGGAACTGGCACATTCAAAATCTTCCAATATCTAGCAAAAATGTCAACAGAAATGTCACTTGAAAATTCTAATTCAGACAATTTTGACTGATCTCTGATCATATTTCCAGTGTCTCCACAGTGGCCCCTTGGGCTGTTGGCCATCTCCTCTTTGGACACCTAGACTCTCCTGTCCACACAGGACTTGCAGGGACCTGCTGTTGAACCCACTCAGCCCCTGTCAGCACTGCAGCAATTTCCACTGCTAGTACAGGGACATCCTCAGAACATGCTCCTTCTTTGCTCCTTTTTGCTCCTCCTTCTGTCCAGATCAGGCTGTTGCCAGCCATCATCACAAAAGCCTGGAAAACCACCTCTAGATTCCTCACACAAGGCACGTTTACACCAGTTTGTTCCTGTTCTAGCACTGCCACAAAGGATTTTCCTCCACTCTGCCCACAGGGGAATCTTTGGGGAATCACTGGGTCCCCTCTTGGCCCCCAGTTAGCTGGGCTAAGGAAACCAAACCCTTTAGACCCTCTCTGCCTGAAGTAAAGTGACTCTCCTTCTAACCCATGGTCAGCAGATCCTGCCATTAGGAACTGACAGTGAATTTGAGTAAAAATCTTCCTTTCTGTTCACGGAACTCCCTCCCCCTATGTGCTGCTATTCCAGACAGGCTTGATACTGTTTTTCACTCAAAGGCCTTCCATCAAAGGCCACTCGTGTGGGGCACAGACTTTTTTGTAGTGTTTCAGGCATTCCTTATGATTTCACTCTCTCTCCACCTTGCTGCCTGTCTTCCCCACACCTTCCTGGCCAAAGGCATCACACGCTGTTCCAGAGGTGTGCTCCTGTGCCCACCCCTCTATGGACACAGACTGCTGTGTCCCCACCTTCAGGAGTGTGCAGCAGAGCTGTGTGACACATAGAAGCTGCATTTGCTCTTCACCCCCAGGCACCTAATATCCTCACGTGGCCTTTTATAGCTGCTTCCCTGCCCACTTGTATTCACACTATTCCCAAGCCAAACATCAAGCTATAATTCCCTGCTTGTCTTTCCAGCCTCCCCAAATCTTTTTGTTTTACTTCCACGGTCCAAACCAGCCCCTCAAGCTCCTCCCAGTTTAGCTTCACCCACACATTTCATTAACATGTTGTTTATTCCCACTTCTAGATGATTAGCGAAGACATTAAATGACTGGCAGCCTGCCCAGAGAGGCCATTACCTTTGGGGTTGATGACTTGTTTTATGCACCTCTCGGAGTGGTGAGAGCAGCAGAGCTGGGCAGGTCTGGAAGGTCCTGAGCAGCACAGGGAAGATTCAGAGGAAGCTCCACACCTCCACCTTTCCAGTGCACTGGTGATCTCTGCTTTCCCCCCACCACCATGTGGAGCCACCATGTGCCCTGGGACAGCCCCAAGGAGGGGCTTTTTAAGTGGGAGCAAGAGGACATGAAGTAGAGGGTTGGTAGGGAACACGGCTCTTTGTCAGGGATTTTTCTGCTACGCAAAGCTGGAGGAAAAGGAGGGTGGCAACTAAGCAAAAGCATGCAGGCCATCCTCTGGCAGTGCCACAGAGTGTCCTTACCACTTTTAAGGGGTGGGGGACCATGGTGTTTGCAAACTCATTAAAATGCCTCATTTCAGAGCATGTTTTAACTCTGACTGAGGTGAAAATGGTTCTTTTGAGGAAATACCCACTGAGCACCAGCGTCTCAGTGGTCTCAGTGGGGAGTTGGGTAAAATCCCTTTGCAGACCCTCTCTCAGCCTTTATGAGCCCAAGTTTCAGCAGGGCCAAAAGCTGCTACATACACACTGTGGAGGGGATGGTTTTACCAGGCACCTGGTGGGTCCCAGGACAACTGTGAAAGAGACACCTGCCTTGACCCCTGACAAGCTGCAGCCTCCGACCTCTGCTTCCCCTTCTCCAGTGGGAAAAACACTTGCCCTCGGAAAATGTCCCCTTGCCAACACAGTGCCCACCACCAAAAACCCTCCAAAAGGCAACTTACACCTGGGCAACATGTTTCCTGATGGTCACTTCACCTGCTTCAGTGGTCTTTGGAGATTCTCAGCCTGCCAGATTAGTCCGGACAGTCAGTGGAATGCCTCAGAGCAATGATTTTGCTAAGCAGCTCCAAGTGTAACAGCAGTTCCAGACCAGAGCCCATCCCCACACTAGCAGCCACATTTTCACCAGCCAGGCTGCTTTCAGAGCTGGGAAGACGCTGGTCACCCTTACAGAAAAGCACTCTCTTTTGGGGCTTTTAGAAATACAGATCTTACCTGCCTTTTACACTCCTTTAAAGAACAAGATGCAAAGCGATCTCTTCCCCAATGAATAAAATCACTGAATCGAGAAAGGAAATGTACCAGGTGGCTCCCACTCTTTCCCACCTTCAAAAAAAAAAAAAAGGAAGAAGAAGAAAAGAAAGTAAGAAAAAAGGCTTTGAGCCGTTCTTCAAAGGCTGTCTGATTTGCTTTGAATAATATAAAATTATGATGGAGGGAAAAAAGAGAATATTAAACTCAAGGCTGTAAAAGCTCTGTGCTCAGGCTGAGCCACTGAAAAAGATCCACGTACACTTTTCATGAAATAACCACAGTGATCCCCCTTGTCTCTGTAACAGCTGGGGGATCAGCAGCCACGCAAACCTGGGCCCAAACACAGCCTGGGGAACAAAAGCTAGGGTGCTTCCTCCCTGGAGATGTTTCCCCCCTGGATACATCCAAATGCCCCGCACCTCACTGTGGGTTTCTCCACCAGACTCCCCTGTGTGCCCCCGTCCTGGGGCAGAGCTCCCAGAGATGGGAGGCAGGAAAGCGGGAAAGGAGGGACACGCGGAAAGAGAGGGGAAAATGAACAAAAAAGTATTTTCTTCTGAGCTCCCCCGAGAAAATTAGTGTGAAGCTGGAAGGAGCTGATTGCTGTCAAGGCCTGCCAGAGCCCAGATAGCCAGCTGCAGTCCCCAGGCACAAATGTGATAATAGCCAACAAGCTAAAATCATTAACAGTAACGATTGCCTCTGGAAAGACCCCAGCACCTAGGAGGAAAAACCAGTGACAGGAGAGGGAGGGAAAAAAAAATTAAAAGGGAGCAATTGTAATTTCCTCTTAGCATTTCTGCACTCTGTTTTCCATAACCCTCTGATCCCAATAAAGACTGCCTCACCTAGTTATGGCTCAGTCTGGCTTTCCCCAGCTGGACTCCGGTGATCATTTCTTCTCCCTTTATTTGCTGGTGGGAGAGCAGAGGGAATGAGCGTGAGGGAGGAGAGGCAAATACTTGGTGAAAATAGCCATCACCTTCAGCTGGCTCTTATGGATGTTAACTGCTTCAAAAAAGGGATCTTTGTAGCTTTGGCTGGATGAGCCAAGCCCATGTGATGAACACCTGGGGTATCCCCACAACCGATGGCACGTGACACAGAGGGAGGGAAAAGATCAGCTTCTCCAGCAGATCTCTAAAGTAGAGACAAAAGGAGTACTGGAGTGGTCTCTTCTGGGATCAGTCTGGATCAACTTCTTCAACAACAGCTTGGAGAAAGGATGAGACTTTACAAGTGGTGCCAGAATTAGGGGACTGCTCTGAGCTATGCTCAAAGACAGGTTTGGGATGGATATAAGAAAAAGATTGTTCCCCATGAAGACAGTCAAGCACTGGCAAAGCTGCCCAGACAGCTTATCCATCCCCGAGCCTATGGCATGCCCATGCCTAGGGGTTTACAAGAACCATCAGGATACAGCCCTGAGCAATCTGGTCCAACCTCACAGCCGGCCCTGCCTTTAGGAGGGTGCACCAGAGACCTCCTGAGGTCCCTGCCAACCTGAATTATCTGGTGATCCAAATCAGACACCAATGCCTCTGCTCCCTGGTCACACAGCCAGCTTCAACACCCTTGCTCAGTCAGCACATCCCTGCTTACTCCAGCATCCTGATACTCCCAGGAATGGCTCTTTCCTCCAAGGAATTTTCTGTGACAACCAGAATTGGGAAGCAGGCCATAATGAGTCCATGTGCTCTGTGTCAAAATGAAACATTTTCAGCTAAGCCCCTTGACTGCAAGTCCCCTTAAATCTTTAGCAATTCACACTCTGCAAACCTCAGAAAATTTCTTCTTGCTTCCCAACTCCTCACCCTGTCCAGGCTTTCTCATTTTTCTAACCTCATCTCAAAGCAAACTCCAAGTGAGCAGCCTTTGGTCAGTCAACTTCTTCTGCAAGGAAGGAAAATAACATCAGTTTTTAAAAATAAAAACAACAGACTTTGGCTCCAGTTTTATTTGTGAGAACATTGTATTCATGCGTAGGATTTCATGCTTTATCTCAGTACAGCCCTTGTAGCCCATCCAGGGGTAGGCAATGGCAAGTGGGAAAATTATGAGTTTGCCCCTGGAGTATTTGGCCCAGAGCACACCCTGCCCAGGACAGTGCTAATATTAGAGGGAGAGGAGTACATTCACCCTAAAAATCCCCAGTTTAATGCAAGGCTACATTTACCACATTCTCTTTGGACTCATTTGCCTTTTTGCAAACAATTCTCTGCAGAGCTGTGGCTGACATTCAGGAAAGAGCAATGAAGTGGAGCACCAGGAGCTTTTTGCACCAGCCAGTGAGCCCATTGCTAAGCTGCTTTGTGCAGAAGTTGTAGAAATCACATCCCATGCTGACGCTCACCTTCTTGGGGAGCTGGCGGGAAGGACCACGTTCCTTTCCAAAGATTGTCAGGGCTCAGAGAAGCATTTAGCAAAGCCACACTGAACCTGTTCAGATGCAGCTGGAGTTTGTAAAATAGGGAGCTCTTCTTCCAAAATTAATTCCTGGCTTTGGATTTCTCTGATGTAAAGAGTTTAATTTTCCAGCTCAGAAAACTCTGTGCTGTTCCTTTAGTGAAGGGATAGGAAGGTCCCCTGCCTCCCTGCCCAGGACCAGCAAAAACACCAATTCTCAGGCTGTTCCTGGGAGATTTCCTCCTGCCTCTCTTCTCACCCACAGGATATCCCCACATGTCCTTCAGTCCCAGGCTCAGTGCTGTGGTGGGAGAACACTGCACCAGTCCAGCAGCACTGACCCAGGAGAGGCTGCCTGATCCTCAGCCCTGTGTGAGAGCAGGCAGAGCCCTCTGGGGTTTGTTCAAGCTCCCCCAGCAGCTGCTAAATGACCTCCAGCAAATCACTCTGGATGACCAGCACATCACACTGTCCTTAGCACCCCCAGCCCCTCAAGGAACTTGTCAGTGCAGCACACACCACTCAGGCATTTCAGAGACCCTGCCAGACCCCACCATTCACACGGCTCCCCAGCAGCCTTGGCATGTCCCACCTTGGCTGCCCTAGCTCTCCAAAGGACCACAAAGGCTGGCCCACACCTCTTCCTGGCATTTTCTAGGATGTACTTAGGCAGTTCTTCTGCAAGTCTGGTGTCTTAGACTGCCTGCTGGGTTATTGATCAGGAGACATGCAAGTGGGTTTTGGGGTGGCAGGGTGGGAATCCGTCCTTCCTTGGCTGGACTTTACACTGAGGAACACTGGAACATTCATGCCATGGGTGGATCTGGAGCTCCGAGCCATGGGATGCTCCTCAGACACCCCACTCGAGAATTTATCAGCTTTATTTGGATATGAGGAAAACCCCATATGAATACACACTGGCACAAAGCTTGAAGGAACAATTTCATGAGCTTCCCCTACTCTCAGTACACTCTGAACCCCTCTGCTGCAGAAAAGTGAGTTGGGTCAGTTCTCCTCTTAAAAAGAAGTGCCCATGGATACTTAGAGAGTGTCTCCAAATACTGAGAGTAAATCATGTGTCAGATCCCCAGCTGTAAGAAAATGGAAAGCAGGGAAAGAAAAGATAAAAGTAAACAGAAAACTTCTTGTACCCTGAAATGGGAACTAAAAGGTGGAGAAATCCCACACAAAGGACTCCATTCAGAAATCTTGGCCGAGTTTCAGACATCAGACTTCACAGCCAAGTAACTGATGGTAGAGATAAGAAAAAGAAACTGTCAGAAGTGTACACAGTGCACACATCACCTTGGTATCTAATTAGCTAAAGGAGTCTGAGTCTTTACTCAAAAGTAAAATTTTTCCCAATGTACACAAAAGCTGATTAAACTTTAACCCCTCCCCATAAATTAACAAAGAAGAGACCCCAGTCAAAGCAGTATGGTGCAAATCTTGGTCAGACAACAAAAGTTTTGGAGCTCTTATCTCCTGTTTACCTTCTCCATTGAGATTTCCCATCCTTGATGAAAGACTTGCAATTTTGATTTTTTTAAAGGAGTATGTCTGTTGCTAAACCTCTGAAAGCTCCACGGAGTCACTGGACTCTGAACAGACCAAGACTGATTGTCTCTTTTTGTAGAGCAACCTGCATCTTAGACACCTTCTGTCCCCTCACAGAACACCTGGGAAGGTGGATGTTCCCAGTGTGATCACACCCAGTCTTAACATCCCAGGTTTTGTCTACACTGGGTGGTTCAGTGTGAATTAAATATATGAAGAAAGGACTGGTCACACCACACCAGCAGCTCCTCAGGCACGTTCATGCAATGTCAAAGAGGTCTCTCATCTCTTTTGGATAATTGAAGGGGTCTTACTTCAACTTATCTTAATTCTGAGTGTTGAAACAGAGTCCTGATTCAGTTTAATTAATCCCCTTTAAAAATGAATTTGAGTTAATTCTCCCAGGGGTCTCAAAGCAGAGAGGTGCCCAGAAATCACTACGTGCCTTAATGTTTAGAATGAGATGGAACTCTTTCAGGGTGAACTACTAAACCCCACCTGAAGATTTCATTTTCCTTATTACTGGAGATTGGAGGAAATGTTTTAATTCAGAAAGCAATTACGGGCAGTGCTGCCATGCCCATGGTTTGATCATAAGTTTGATGAAGTGGAAAGGTCACAGCTCCTGGAGTCAAGTGCTAGGACGATATTCCCATGTGCCACATAAGTTTATAACTGAAAAAACATTGAAAAAAAGCTTTGAAGCGTAATAATAAAAGCAAAAACAAGACCTCAAATGCATTAGTATTTTTCCAAATCACGCATTTTTTTCATACTTGTGGTTGGCAGTGTAACATCCAACAGCATCTGCAAAACACTAAGTACTATTTGAACAGACCAAATGCTTAGGAAGGGAGCCAGAAAAATGTTCATAGCAAAATTTACCAGCCCTTAAATTTAATTACAAATCCAGAACTAAAACTGTGTTCAATGAAAATTTCACTGTGGTGAGTGCAGTAGAGATGGGCCTGGGCCAAGAGGGAGCAAAGAAGCAAATCCAGAGCTCAGGAGCCTGGACATTGTTCTGAACTTCACAACTGTGGAACAGGGATGAAAGACCTGGACCTGAGCACCATTCAGTTTGGAGAATTCAAAACCTCTGTCAATCACTATGGGTAGCCAAAGAGCATTTTCAGAGCCAGGGGATGCGGGAGCCCTGCCTGCACCACCTCCCTCCCTCCCAGGGGTGTCACCTCCAGCTCCAATGGGGACTGCCAGGGACTCTGCACATTTGAAATTCGGCAGTGCCACATGCACAGAGTGGGCAGACAAGTGAGATCTGGCACATACCAACAAATCCATACTGATGAACTTTTTTGAAGCAGTCCTGGCCAACAAAAAATCTGGATTTTCCCGTCTCTTTCTTTTTCCATCTCTCCAGTACCTGCCCACCTTCCACCCAGTGGTCAAGTCCACAAGGTTTTCAGTGACTTTGAGGAGGAGACTGGGGTTTTTTTCATTTCTCCCTCCACCAGATCTCATGGAGGTTTGGCTGCCCCGTGTCTCTGTCCAGGGAAGTTGAAAGAAGAAAATAAAAAAGCAGAGGCTGGCCCCTGTGCCCATGGCAGCTGATGAGCCTCAGCTGTGGATAACACCAGGCACTGGTCACGTGCAGCCCTGTGGTGCAGAAATTCTGTCTCACAGGATAGATGCTCTTGTAGCTCTGCAACACTGTCTACATTTATTAAGTGAAATCACTGCCTGTTTTCTGCAGCATTAAAAGTGAGCTGGAGTACAATATATTTATTGATCTCTACTAAACACACCCTGGGCCTCCCTCCAGCTTCCTCTCTCCTGTTTATTCAAGCAGAGCTTAAAGCAGACACACACACCTGCATCCCCAGGACAGGCTGTGCCCTGTCTGTGCAACAGGGGACCCGAAACTGCTGCCCCAGCCTCTGTGTTTCACCTCTCAGCAGCGGTGCACTCACACACACAGGGGAGTTGAAATCACCAGGAAGGAGAGGGAGAGACGAGCTGGTGAAGAGACCACTGGGCAGGCAGGACACAGCTACTGGAACTGGCAGGAGGAAGCAACGGGCGTTGGACTCCTGGGGTTAAAAGGAGAAGCACAGATGAGGAGGGGGCTGATGGAGGTATCTCCACAGCTTTCCCTGGGCTGGGTATCAGGAGGAGCAAAGTCCTGCAGCAGGAACAGATGCCAGAAAGGACACCCGAGCACCGGGGTGGAGGGGACACAGCAGAGAAGCCCAGGCTCAGGCACAGCCCATAAGGCAGTGAATCCCACTTTGTTACTGCTCCTTGACACCCTGGGGACCCACGGCAGAGAAATGAGCCCCTGGATTTATCCCCCTTTTCCAATTAGCCTCATTTCCCCTCCTCCTCTCCCTCCGCCCTGCTGGAATCAATCCTTGTCCTGGCATTTTAAAGGGCAATGTGCACGTTTTATGGCTGTCCCCTATAAAACCATTCTACATGATAACACATCCAGCCCTTTATTAGGGACGTTTGGCAAGTTTATTGGCCAGACATTTTTCTGCACTGACAGATGAGGTCCTGCCATCACTTCTCTGAGCACGAGAGGCCCTCTCCCGTCCCCTCCTCCCCTTTCCCGAGCTGTCCAACCCCGTGATGCCAGCAGCCCACAGACGTCCTCAGTGCACCATCAGCCCTCCCGGGCCAGCTGAAGTCCTCAGTGTCCTACATCTCACCTGCAGCCAGGTGAGGAGCAGCAGCAAGGCCATCCCCGGGGACTAGCAGCATTTAATAACCCTCTGCTACAGCCGCACCGACCAACGACCCATTAACCCTTCACAGTCAGGGAAATGCTCCTCCCTCCCAGCACAGGCATCCAGAGGGGCAGATTTTCACATCATGGCAGGACAACTCCTCACTTCCCTACAGCAAGGCTGTGCCTTGAGGAGCTGGAAGGTTTTTAGGTATCTTGGGGGGTAACTGCTCTCATTAGATACTAGAAAACCAACCAGCCTTTGTAGTTTTGGGCACTGTGATGCTTTGCCCCACTCAACCCCGATCCCAAGGTCATCACAAACATGAGGCCTCGTCCCTGCAGCACTCCATGATGAGATGAAGCTAGGACACAAGTTCAGCAGATGTTACATGGGGCACAGGGGCTCTGCTTCCCAAAAAAGCCAGAACTGTGCTGCCAAAGTGGGTTTGTCTCAGCTCTCGGATGCTGACGCCACCGAGGCTGTGTCTGTGCCAGCTCCTCCTCCCTGTGGAGCTGGGAGGACTTGATGTAAAGCCAGCTGCAAGTTTTATTGTCCTGTGCTCCCAGCTGTCCATGTGTGTAACAGTGAGCAAAAGGGTCAGCGGGGGTTCACTGGGGGGTCAGGGATTAAGAACAGAGACTGCAATTTATCTGAGTGCTTACCTGGTGCTTCCTCGCCACACTCCTGGGCCACTGGCCACCGCTGAGGGGTCTGCTCCCCACACACCAGCACAGCCAGAGGGGATGGGTCCCTGGGAGAAGGGAGCAAGCAAACCTCTGGCTCAGGTCACATCCCAGTCCAGCAGCTGCTGGGCAGTCCCCCTCCCAAGTCAGACGGTCCTTGTCACCTTTCAGGTGCTTTGATGGCACATTGCACATTAAATTGGGAAGCAAATACAAAGCCATGTTGTGATTCCCACCCTGCAGGGAGCCTCCCATGAAGCGTCGGGTTTCACTCACTGATCTTGACCCGTTGCTGCTGTTTAACCCTCGGCAGGGCCACCAGGAGCAGTGGTGGGTTCCCTGTACCTTCCAGCCCCCCTGCCCCGTGCTGGTTCACATGTCACATTCCCAGGCTGTGTTATTCTTAAGTGCTGTAAATCTCTCACTATTATTCTCCCACTTGATATAGTGAGCTGTGTCATTTTGAAAGGAAATACATAACAGTATATTAAAGAAATCATGGATCTCCTCATTCATGTTTAAAACAAATTTATTACAATGTAAGAAACCCTGAATAGCATGAATTTATTATAATGATTTAAGGCTCCTGGCACTTGAGTTAAAAATGTCTCTCAATAAATAACTTTCCCTTGAAAACACAGCAAATTAATATAGTTTACCATTTCCAAAGTTATATAAATCCAAGAGGCTTAAATCAACAGTACGCTGGATAAGATTACTGTTGCTCAGCCAGAGACGTATCACAGCTCAGAAGGATGGAAAAAGTGGTGAAAAATGAATGGCTTTTTTTCCTTCCTTTTTTTTTGGTCACCTTTCTCTCCTTTCCACCACCCTAGGCTATGTCTGCTCTGTGAAAGTCAGACTAATGTGAAACGGATGACAGCAGCTGTGGCCTTTGCACACAGGTATCATTAAAACAGAGCGGCTACTCCGCCACCAGACTCAACAAGCACCGCTCTGATATTTCCCCAAAGTGCCTCCAACACACACAGCCCCGTTGCTTTCCATAGCAGTGTTTTAATTTGACTGCAACCCAGGAGCTGGGATGTCTCCAGCTTGGCTGCCTCCAATCCTGCTGCAGTCTCCCAAGTCTAGAGCCAGCCTGGGGCTCTAAAAAACTGCCTGGACACTGACCCTGGCCCCCATGCAGGAATACACATGCATGAGGTAGGAAGGGAAGTGAAACCCCACATGTGGCCATAGCCATCAGTGGGACTGGCAGGTTTTTTGCCTGGCCCAGAACTTGCCCTAAGAGCTGTCTGTGGAGCTCAGCAGCTGTTGGGGACAACAGCCTGTGCACATCTCTGTGTCCTGGGGACCAGTGGGTTTGCTCAGCTGCATGCACAGCTGGGTGCCAGCTCACAGCGAAAAACTCTCACATTTTCTCCCTCCCCATGGACCTTCCTTCTCCACAGGCCACCCTGCAGCAGGAAGAGCTCAGCGTCATCAGCTGAATCACGAGGCAGCCCTTCCCAGGCAGCCCTTCCCTCAGCAAGGTCTTCTATGGCTTTTTACTTTATGAAAGCCTAATTTTTTTTCCTTTTACTGTCAGCACGTCAATTTTTTTCCACAACATGGGTGATGACTACTTTTTTAAACAAAGTACAGTACTGGTGACATTCTGACAGTGCCAATACAGCCAGAGTGCACCCACCTGAGCATTTCAACACGGGAAGTTAGGGCTGTTAAGAGTCAGATTGACAGCCTCGGTAAACTCAAGTCCTCTGTTCAGCAGACGACAAGGAGTTATTAGAAGCAGACAAGGCTCTCAGGTCATCCAGTCCATCTCCCACCCCACCTTTTAATTGTCTCTCTCACCCACGCTATAAATATCTGACTCTTCTCATCTTGTTTCCTCATTATGTCAATTACAGCAGTCCCTGATCATTTTTATTACTCCTCACTGAGATCTCTCCAACCTGCCAGTAAACTCTCTGGTAATGAGATCCCTGTGCTAAAGGCATGAGTGCAAATAGAGGGGCACCAGCTCCACTGACAAGGAGCCATTTCCTCTGCAATTCAGAGATGTCATCGCCTCCTCACCTGCAGCTCAAAAGTCTTCTTGTCTGTTTTTGTTGCTATCACCGCCTTGTGCTTTGTTCACTCTTCCCCTTCTGAGAGTTTGTGTTGTCTGGGTCTCCCCCATCCCATCAAGAATGTGTCTGGCAGATTATTTTCAAGGTGCTTGAGTTCACAGGTACTGCACCCACAAGTTCATGCTCCATCCCAAATTGAGTCACGCAATCTTTTTTTTACCTGCTTGGTATTTCTACTTCACATTATTCTTTCCTCGTCAACTCTTCTAAATTCAGCAGGGTCTCCTGGTTTCACTGCTTACAGAATTTCTGCTTCAAGAAACAGAACCATGATCTGAAGTGCAACCAGACCAGGTACCCAGCCCAGAAAAAAAAAAAAAAGGCTTCTGAAAGTGGCAAAAAGGCAAGGCTGTGCAGAAATGAGGCCACACTGTCACCATTTCACATCAGCAGCTCTGGAACTGGGTATCCTGCTCTAGTGTAAACCCTTCAAGATGCATAAATACTAGAGAAAGTTCAGGAACAGGCCCTCCAAATCATCCAGGGGCTGGAAAAGACATTAAGGCATAAAGGATGCCATCTCAACAAAGAGAAGGCTGGACCAGGAGTTTATCACTGCCTTTGGGGTACTCACAGTCTGGCAATATGGCAACTTTGTAATCCTGCTTCCAGAGGCACAACAAAATCCAGTAGCTGGAAATTCAAGGTAGATAACCTCAGCCTCAAAATAAGGCAGTTTGGTTAGCAGCAAGAATAATTGCATGCTGGAAGATTTTGACAAGGCACTTTTAAAATTTCAATGCAACTTCCTTGCAGCCAACTCTAATTTGAGAATGAACTAGATTGTGTCTGTGAATCCATCTTGTTCTTTCCTTCATTATCAGGTCTAGCAGAGGAGAGGAGTTCCCACACCATGTTCTTAATGCTCACAATGCTCAACACTTTGTGTTTGGGCAAGTGCTTTAATCAAACCTATGCTTCAAGGTTTTACCATAGTTGCCAGTAAGCAACCAAGAAAAATCACCTTTTTCAGCTTTTCACTTTCCTCTTGTCTGTAGACAGGAGACCAGGAAGAATGAACTCAAGACTGGTTATTGGATGTTCTGAGTGAAAATTATTTTGTTTTACATACTCAGGATGACTCCTGAATTAAGGAAACTAAGCTCTCACTGCAGCTCATGGATTAGTTTGTCTCCTGGGACCACCTGGGCATCTCTCACCTCATGTATGTCAGGACTTCACCTCTCAGTGACATCTGAGTGTATCCAGTTTAGCTCCCCAATGCCTGAAATGACTCCTTCAAGCCTCAACATACATGAAGTCTGAGAGCTTCAGCTTCTGTTCAATAAGAATGTCTGGCCCATATGCTTCTGCTCTTACAGATCACAAATTGGTGGTGGACACCTCCATCGCCTTCTGCTGTGGGCACTAATATAAGTCACAGCCCCTCTGAGATGTGGCACTAAACACAGTTCAGCACAGAACCCACAGCATGCTGTAGAGGGAGGCAAAGTGGCTTCCCCAGAGCTGGGAAACAAATCCAGTTCCTCCCCCAGCCCATCCTTTTCCCACAGTTGGGATGCTCTTCCACCCATTAACAAATGCAGGAGTCCTCAAGCACCAACACTGCCCAAGCCAAGTTGGGTTTCTTGCTCTTTTTTAGATGAATTCTGCTTTCAAACACCCTTGTCAGGGATCACCATGAAAGCTCTGCTCACAGCCACGCCAGAGATGCTCAAGGAAGTTGTCTCTCAGCTACATGAAGTCACAATATTGTAAAACATTTATTGTTGCTGTGAGCAGACAAGCCTTCAAATGATGCAGGGAGCAGCTCTGGATTGGGAGAGGCATTTTCCAGAGGAAAGCCACCAGTCAGAGCAGACTTCCTTGCTTCTGCTGGTTTAAATCACCTCATTCAATATTCTGTGTTGTCTTGTGTAGCATGCAGTTACGTAAATTTATATATCATGCACTAATTAGCACACAATTTCATAAATTTAGTAACAATGAAAAAGGAGGTTTCTAACTAACCAGGCTGTGCTCTCTCCCCCACAGATGGTACAAATTCAAACACAGCCTGGAGGTCATATTTGAGACAATCTCTGCTCCAACTTTTAGAGTTTAACCCCAGGCTCATGTGCACTTTCAAGGACTGTCTTTTGGATATCTCAGGCTCAATCTCTCTGAAGTGCAGCTAAGCCCCTTTCTCTCCTTCCTTAACACCAAACCTCCACAGCTCATTGGATCACTGCAAATTTTGTTTATTCCGATTCTTGCTATATCCAGTCTCACATTCTTCAGTCATCTAAGTCACCATCCCTTGCTAGCAATTCAATTCAGTCCATGCCCTGGGTTATACCCGAGTTCTGCACGATTGCTCTCCATGTGCTCTGCCTCTCTGTCCAGCTGCTCTAAAGGGGAGAGGCTAAAGGTAGGTCAAGGTAATTTCCATCTTTCCCTTATTTGCCAAGCATCCTTTGGACAGTAGTTCCCCAAGTGCAGGAACATGATTTGGAAAACAGTGTGGAGTCATAAGGCTCTTATGGGAACCAGTGTTCCTTGCATCTTTGTCCTTTCTTGCCTTCACCTCCATCCTTTCTTCCTTACACTTTAATTCACTTTTTTGTCCCAAAGCGTGGTGCTGGCTCTCCAATTCTCTTCTCCTTTGTATTTTGAGACCTCTCCCCTACTTCATGCTCCAAAGGAGGCCTTGCTCCTTCTCACAGCAAGACCCATGTCCTGGAGAGGAAGAGAAGGCTTAAGACAAGTTTTTCATGTATCTTGGCAAACTGGAGACTCACAACATATATGATATGATGATGTGGGAACCGGAACACATTGTCAGTGGCAGTATTGACATCTGAGCTGGACAAAATCAGAAGATAAGCCAAATAAAAGTCTAGAAGAATAAATTAAACCCCCAGATAATTTATTAGATTAAGACCTCACATACACATATAAATACGTGCTCAAGATGGGATTCAACAGCAAGACTGGAGAGGCTAAAAATGAAAAGGGTGTGATTATTACAGGTCTGTGACGTGCAAGGTGCACAAAAGCAGAAACTACACAAACAGGAAGCAAGTGTGTGTGCACGAACCACGTGGGAAGGACACAAACTGAAGGTGTGGGTAGGAGGCTTAGCAGCAGTCATGTTACTCCACAAAGCCTCATGTAAAACACAGCCTGATGTGTAGCTGAAGGATATTCACTGGGAATATTCCCTCTGGACAAACAGTCCAAGGCTGGACCAACTCCCCAGCAGCAGCTCCCAACACAGAAGCTCAAACTTAAAAGGACACTGTCACGTCATTGCTTTTGCTAGTTTAAGTTTTGCATTTCCTCTACTGTTTTAGTAGATGGAAAACAATTCCCCTCCCAGTACCAACTACTGATTTTGTCCTTTCCTATTTGACAATCATTGATTTTTTTTTTTCTAAGGCTATAAATGTTTTAATAACTTCAACTTTGTATTGCCTCATGGCAAAATATCTTTGCTTGCACTGACTGCTAAACACTATTCCTAATGTACTGCTGATAACTAGAGCAAGAGCCAGCATTATAAAAAATTATTTTCCACAGGGTCTACAGAAGTAATAGCTTTTGTTTCTTTAGTCCACATCTCACAGAGAGTTAAAGCATACAGCTCGTCACCCATCAGGCGTTTCAACCATCTTTACACTAGAAAACTTTGCTTCACAAAGGTGTGCCCCCTGTGTAGGTCTGACTGATGAACAACACCTTGAGCATAGAGCCCACAACCCTGACAATGTCCTTTTAAAAAGAGCTATAACCAAAACATACAGATTCAGGCCAAAAGTCACCTTCAGAATTAGAATTTTTTATGGACTAAGTGATCATAAGGAATCCTAAAGCAGTTAAATATTGGCACCCACAAAAGAATCAAAGAACAGAATGCTCCCACGGAGTGTTCTCAACTGGGTACACAAAGGCACCTTTCAAGAAATATATATGTATTTTTGCTGTTTTGAAAGGTCAGTAAGCATTTATTAGAAAAGGCAATTAAAGTTTCAGTCAAACTGGAAAAGAGACGAGAAGCAATTGGACTGAAATCAGAGAACTGTTTCTCTATAAATGCCAACACTTAAAACACCAACAAAGCTAAAAAAACCACCATAAAACAACCCAAAACCCTAAGATCTATGTGACAGTTATCCCCAAGTTTCCTGCTGGTCCTTGTACATTTTTCTCTTCTTTCTCCTCCTTTTTCCTGCCCTCTTCAAGCAGCAGACTACTCAGCCAACAGAATGAGAAAACTTATGTTCTCACCTGCTCTGCTTGGGCCAGGGTACTGAATGCATCTTTGGGGCTCTTAGCAGAAACCCGGGCCTTCACAGGCTCAGGAGCAGAACAAGAGGGACATTGAACAGCAGATGGACATATTACAAAAAACTCTAACACTTCACTAAAAGCAGGACGGACCATGCAAGGACTTTCCACAGTAGTAATTTTCTGGTCCAGCAATGCTGCTTCCCTCCTTTAAACTCCTCCAAGCAGCTTTTAAAATTCAGCTGGGATGCACAGAAAGGATATCACCTAATTTGTGATTAAGACTGGGCCTGAATGAAACAGCCCAGAGTAACCTGAGGTTCTTCTTCCCCTTCACTCTCCTTTTGTTTCTGTTTGATAGAGGAGCACGGTGTTGCCAGAGGAGGCTGTGGTGCTCTCAGCTGAGATCCACCTCGCAGAGCACCACACACTGCACAGGAGCAGCGTGGGGAGGCAGGCCGCAGCCATACCCCAAGCATCAGTACAGCAACTCAACCCAGCCATTAAGATAAGCAGGGTTGCCTAAAGAGACTGTCTGAAAAGCAGTACTGGCCCATGAAGTGGTGTTTGGGAGCAAATGGCCTAGAACTTGCCCGTACTGGATCAATTCTACCTTTCCCTCGCTGCAATTTTACTGTGCAAAATGAGTATTTTAGTCTCATATTTCTAGGAACACATGCCGGTGGCTACTGTTACAATAAAATATGAACACTGCATTGTGGAGAAAATTACCATTAATCCTGTAATGTGCAGTCATTTTTACCAATTCGGCACATTTCTTTAAATAACCAAGTACATGCAGTAGATGGAAATGCATTTAAATAAACTGAAATAGATACAGCATGAATAATTAAAGCTGGCAGGAAAGTGTGCATTGCGAGCTGCTAGTGGAAATAATTACTGATTTGTCTTATTTACAATGGAGCCTGGATGCAGGATCAAAATAGTGCAAGTTAGTGAATATGTCTTAAGACTGCTCTTATACTAGCACTACTGTGTATTTCATGTTGAAAAGTACATCAAATAGGTTTTGGATCTCTACAATGTCTGACTCTGTTCTGCTATTTCAGGGTTATGTTACCCAGCACATAAACTCTGTCAAAGAGCACTGATTTAAAGAGGAATGTAATTCAAACCTGTGCCTAGTACATCAACCTGCAACATCATCTATTAACATTATCAGACACTGTAGAGTTGAGCTTACAATATATCCCCTAAAAACTCAGTGTGTTGAATATCAGAATGTTGAAGGAAAAAGTAGATCATAAAATCAGTGAAAAAGTACTAAAGTGCTTGTACCTTTATAATATGCCAGGTTTTAAACAGACTTGTTTAATTAGAAAATAATCTACTTTGAACATGCTGGTTCTTGAATGTTAGGCAGTTCTTGCAAACTGCTTTAGAGCCAAAAAAATCGATAATGAAATATACTTCCGATATAAGGCTGGCAAAACTGTGACTTCAATCTATTAGAAAATGTTGTAGATTAAAAAAAATGCTATTTTAAATTGATTACTTGGCACATGAAAGGTTTAGGAAAAAAAGTTAACACTTCCTGATTGGTCTACCCCAACAATATATTTGCATCATGATTACTAAATCCAAAATGAACCTGGATGCTAATTAGCTATGTTTTAGAAGAGGGAAAACAAGCAGTGATCACTCTAAGAATTTAAGAGTGGCTGTAGACCAAGTAGTTGTGTCAAATGAAGAAGATCTCCTCGAGGAGCCGGCTCTCCTCCAGCTCATCTGCTCTGCTCCTGGGGCTGCAGGGGGTCTGGCACCAAGACGAGAACAGCCTGTGGCTCGCACAGCAGGGCGTGTGCGCGTTGTTCCTGTCACAAGGCTCTCGGCAAAGGTGTCCCGGGGCTGATATCGGGTTCATAGCTTCCGCCAGGTCAAGGAGAGAGGCTTCGTACCTACAGAAACACAGCGAGAAAACACAGCTCCATTAGGATTGCAGCACCATGCAGGAATTGAATCCAGTTTTCCTGCCTCCATAAACCAGACTAGACCCACATTTGTCTGACAGGGGCCACCGGCACAGAACGAATTTTGCTGTATGGACTCCTGTCAGTAATGACAACACAGAGGTACTGAAAAAGAGGCAAGCAAAGCATGGGTGCTCAGGCTATTTTAGGCTGTTTCATCAGCTTTTCCATTTGAGCTGTGTAATGTCTTAGTCGCACTCTGGAGACCGAACACAGACCTCAAAGAGATGACAGCCAAATGCACCAAAGAGGTACAAGGCAGACCCATGCTGGTAATGGTAAAGTGACTTATACACATGCTGCACTTTTTTTTTTTTTTTTTTAATAGACCTCTACACTTGATTTAGTTTCTCAGGGATTTGAAAACAGCAGGAGACTTTATTATTATTGCCACAAACTACATGTGCTTCCTGTAAATCTCCGTGTACTATATGGAGTCTGTCTGGTGGAAGCACTGAAGGAATAGAATCTAAGCAAGGCAATACAAAATCAACACTTGAGGCACCAAGAGAAAAGGCAAAGGTGCTAAGCATCACTCAGGCTGTCCTTTAAGTGCAAGTGCAGATGTGGGGGAAGGCTGCAAGCCAATATTATCTGGTAATGCACACTGAATAATGGCAGGTACTTCAGACAGGGACTTTCTATTAACATTCACAGGAGACAAGATCTGATCTAAATACCAGCACAGGATTGATCATTACAATATATTTCCTCCTGTCCAATTTTAAATGTCTTAAACAATACCACTTCCACTGCTTCCCCAGGGAGACTGTTCTCCAATGATCTCTCAGTGATATGTAAGAGATATCGCTCCAGAGTTTTACCCAAAAGTCCCCTGTGTTCCATGCTGTTGTTAGCACCAACCTACCTGATGTTCCCAACCCTGAAGTAATTCACACATTCAAAGATTTTCATGCAAAAAACATTATTCCCATTATTCACCCAAACGAAACTATCACCACAGGTGATTGAATCCATAGGGTACCTTTCTTGTAAGCAAAAAGAGTTCATCCATAGCATGAGGAAACATCTCAAGCTGTTCTCTGCTCTGAGAAAAGTCTCTGATTCTTCTTTCATTACTGTAGGAACCTAGAAAGACTAAGCAACTAAGACAGCTGGGGGAGGTTTCTCAACTCAGACAGGATGAAAAATTCTTAAGAACAAATGTTTACAACAGTTTATGGATGTGAGAGATTAGCAGTGGCCAATTTATGGAAATAAAGGCAGACCCCCACCTGTGCTGTCCAATGGCCTTGTGCAGCAGCAGCAGGTAAAAGGTTTTCCTTCCCTGAACTAGCCACACCACGAAAAACACCCTTCTTTATCTCCACAAGTAAGTGCTACATCCCATCCGTCATCAGAACATTGTCACAGAATCATTTAGACTGGAAAAGACCTCCAAGGCCATTGAGTCCAACCTTTGACTGGCCACTGCCCTGCCAACCAGACCAGAGCACCGAGTGCTACATTCAGTCAGTTCTTGAAAGCCACCAGGGATGGTGCCCACCTTCCTGGGAAGCCCATTCCAGTGCTTGACATGACAAGTTACTCTGTCCATGACAAAGTAACTCATTGTTATGTCTGAGACACAGAACTACTCCCTCAGCTCAAAGGAGTTAGCAGCGGTACCGATGGGTTAATACTGATGGTAATGGTGACTACTGAAGTTATGCTATAAAAACGTTTATTTCCTTCAATCTTTATTGTTTCTTCCAATCTGATGGTCGGTGCTGTTTCTAATACAGTCTGACTTAACCTTACTGCCTCACAGGGCTCTCTCCTCTGTTTGACTACAGACTATTTTATTTTCCTACAAATGTGCTAACTTGAATCTCACTCACAATCAAAAAGCCAATTTGCAAATTTCTTTTCCACATTTTAAACTTGCCTACATGTCTTTCTATTATCTGTCTAAGTAGCAAAAAATGAGTGACTCAAAATGAAAAAATACAACTTTTGTTTCAATTGGATCTTGTTCGTGGCTAACCTTAAGCAAATGTGATGTCTTTCAGTTACCTGAACCAAAAAGTTCAGAAGGACAAGGAGTTTTGCGTAGCCAAACCAGATCATTTTAGAGAAATATGTTGTTTGTACTAGCATTCAAAAAGTACCCTTTAAAAACTGAAACTCCTTAAAAATATCTAAAGATAACATAAAATGGAATAAGCTGCACTGATAGCAAGAACTAGCACATAGATATGTGAGACTTTTCACATGGAGAAAGTTTAGGACTAGACTCTATATAGATACACACATATGGTTTGAACCCCAAAGAAACCCATTTAACACATACACTGCTTTCATTAGCCACACCTAAAACTTCTTTTTAGATTAATCTAGTCTAGCATACAAATGCTTATCTCCTCTGACGGTAGTGCTATCATAAAATTTCAATTTCTCCAGCAGCCACATTCAATCACAGATTAAGCAGGGGAAACCAAACCAGCCACTGCATTTACAGCAAACGTGCAGGCCCTAGATTTCAGCAGTACCTTCGAGTTCATTCCTTCTGCAAGTTTATCTAAGTTTTACAGCATTTCTGCTATCAGGAAGGCTAAATGATTTGGCAGATTACAAGCACAGCAAATAGCAAAGATTATGTAGAAGACCAGGTGTTGTAAATCAGTCTATTTGACACCACAGTTATATATGCAATAAAGTGAATGAACTCTGCTAACACAGCACTATCTGATAAAGAGAATGCTCCTTGCAGGTATTTAGTGTTTAATCCCCGGATAATGGTTTGCCCTGGTTTGTCTAAGTAACATCAGACAGCATCTGGCTGGAGGCAACAGAGTAGACCTAGAATGGTTTGAAACTTGCAAAGACAATTTTCTCAGCATTTATTTGTATCATAATATTTAAAAAGACATAGTCAGAATGCTCGAATCCTGAAATGCAACTTTCTCTAAAACCAGGGTATGTATCCTTCGCATTACTTGAATAGCAACATAAGCAAAACCAGGCTTCATCATTATTATTATTATTGATATAACACTTAATAGCTTCAATGAAGTCTAAGCTACAGGACCAGCCACCCAAGAGTCAGAACATTTCAAACAGGAAAACTGATTTGGCAAACTTGGCTTGTGATAGTGAATGCTCTTTTTAAGCAAACTCATGGCCAAGGCTCCCCTTGTTCTGTTCCTGCTTACTGAGAAGAAAAAAATCCCAAACATTCTGCAGAAGTTTGCTTACACACATTTTCTGGGTAGGTTTTGCCGTCCCAACAGAAGGAAGATGGCACGGGCAACTGTCCCTTTAAAGATGGTGATCATTCAGGCTGTCCTCACTTTTTTGGTACATTTGCTAGTGTGCTGGAGGGTCAATGAGCAAGGGGAGACTAACCCAGGTTCTTGTTAATGCATCCCTTGGAGTGGATTAGAATGAAATGTCACACAGTCCAATGGGTTAAAATATACTCGGGCTCGGCGGGAATTCCCAGGTACCTCCCCTTTCATTCCTCTGGTGGAAGGCCCCAGAAATGAGTCTGGGGACATTTCGGGGGTCTTTGATAGTTTATGATTCCTTCTCAGCTGCCTCTCAGTCGAGCTGATAATGCCCCATCTTATCTTCTCTGGGGAGAAGGGGGCAGGTTAACAACTGAGGGAGTTATGTAAGGAAGAGCAATTAGCACAGCAAGAAGCACCATCTCGCCTTGCAGGAGCCAGGCTGTGATAGCTCACCTCCTCTGTCTCATGCAGACTAGCATATGTATACACACCCAAAAACTCACCTCCTCCCTTGAGGGATGCAAACCTGGCCTCCGCAGAGCGCCCTGGCGCCTCCACAAACAGGCAAATGTTTTGAGTCATTAATCATTAATAGTCCAGTTTCTCACAGCATCTCGGCAACAGACTGGAAAATAATCTCTTTTTTTGACACTTCCCCCATGTATACTTTTTCATCTAACTTTAATGAGCTTGAAAGTCTGCATGTTTCATCATGGGAGAAGAAAATCTGTAAGGTCTACAAGTTTGGATTAGAAGTCTAACTATTTAGACAGATAAAGTTTGGTGAAAGTAATCTTATAAAGTCTCCAAAAAATTCATCAGGAGAGGGAACACTAAGAATTAGTGTACTAAGCAGAAGGAAGGCAGGGCCATGGGCAGGAGCATAGAGATGAGAGTAGGGAGACCAGACCAAGGAAAGCTTTGAAACTCTTCTTTCAGTGAAGAAGTTTCACCTTTGCTTTTATTGTAGAATATAAAACTCCAAACACAGCTCAGAGAGCAGCACAGAAATGCCCAATCTGAGAGGTTGGTACCACTGGGATCAAGCTGGTACAGCTGGGTCAGAGCAGAACTGGTCAGGCACTGCACAGTGCTGTGACAGCATTGCCTTCACCTCCTCTGTACTACTACAACAGGCTGCTAGAAATTTGTCTCCTCAGCCACTAAAATCCTTTTGGAAATTCTATTAGAAACTCTCAGCATTGGCTCTTAATTAAAGAAGTATGTAGTAGAGTTTATAAACTCTTAATGTAAAAGGGTTTTGTAGTCTATCACTAAGATAACAGGAAGCATCATAAACCATTATGATTCAAAACAGATCATTAAGCATTCACATTTTAAAAATGAAAACAAAAATAAACACAAGATGGCACAGACCCAAATCCCTCTCCACAGTGTTTCTTTTTCACGGCTCGTGCAGCAGGAATACAGCTCTCTGAACATCTACAGGTGCATCTTACTTTGTCCCATGTTTCCAAACTGAATGGGAAGGAAGGCTTTCACATTTTCTTAATGAACACACAAATATGGCTGATACTCTGGGAACTGTAAGACCACTTATGCCCAGGATGGTTGGTGAGAAATGACCTGAAACCACTTGGTATTCCTTCTGAAAAAACCTACAGGGCAATCAGAGCTCAGACAGCCCTACTATGTACAGTACCAAAAAAATGGGCAGCTTATGCAAGAGTGATGCACAGAACTCATAATTGTGCAGGATATTAGAAAGAACAGTGCTCTTGAAGGTAACCACAAAGCTTACTTGCCTCAATTGGCTGAACAGTGATGTTTATTTATTTATGCCAATGGATTTTTAATGTTTGTCTATTTCCCACTGCTGGTAAAATATATTTCTTACCCGCTGTCCAATTTTTAAACTACACTATTATATTTTCATATCATGCAGTCCCATTTAGCTAATAATATCATTTGTTCCTTCCTGAAAAAAAACAGCACAACTTCAACAAGTTTGATATTTGGAGGAGCGGGAATCTCCGTATGAGGCAAAATAACTAAACTTATTAGAGTCATAAATACTCTGGCAGTAAAATATATATATATTTCTTTAAACAAGCAGTGTCACATATTATTTGATCACTATATTTACAGACATCTTTTCATTTACACTTCCTGAAAATTTATTCTTCAACCATAAACATGTAGAAAACACATGGAATGTCTCTCTGCAAGGTGATGGCATTTCAACAAAGCATACTGGCAATACGGTTTTGTAGCTGTATAGGCTTACTTTATTTAACTGTATATACTAGAGGAAATAAAAAGGTTTATTTTTATACTACTGCTTATATTTTCAACATAAAGTTCAAAGTGATTTACTAATGTTACATGAATTGCCTTTGAATTACGGTACAGTATTGTGCCTAAGTACAAAGCCCAACACTATTTTGTATTCATAAAACACCACCTGCCCCCGAGCACTTTACAAATGCTAAATACAGCTAAAAATACATTCAAGGGGTAGGGAACAGACCCATTTTACAGAAAATTAAACAGTTTATTGTTATGATAGAGCAAATATCAAATCGCTGTTTGACTGGAACAAACAGGGCAAATAAAAGCAGAGAAAAAACAGATGCCCATAAGAAGTAGCCTGGGCAGTCAAAGAGCCTGAAACCTGAAGACACCACACTAGTGATACATCCTGGGGTTATCTGGAAGAAACAGCTAATCACCCACACCCAAGATAACCCAAGCTCTACAGGTGAACGGAAGAACTCAACCCAAATTAAAGGATCCTAAGCACTTTCTGCCATCTTTATTCTGGCATCCAAAATTACAGCATAATGTAATTTTGATGAGAGATTATCTCCATGGCTCGTCCTTTCAACATCCATGTACCAACCCACTGTCCATAAATTTGCCTAATTGTTTTTTCAACCTGCAGCTTCTACAACATCCTGTGACAGCAAGCTCAGGAAGTTCACTGCTATTGACAGACATGCTTTTGTTTTCTGTTTTAACTTCTTGCTAGTGTTGCCAAGTGCTTTTTTTAAGGATTGACTGCAGTTAGTCTCTTTCACGTGGTGGAATCTGGTAAAAAACAGTTGCATATTCAACTTATCCACCACAGTTTTGCACCCCTGATCATATTCTCAGCCTTTTCCTATCCAAAGTCACTGCTTCCTGGTGTCTCCTTAAACGGCAACTGCTTTATCTTGCTGATCAAATGAATTGTTTTGTGTACCATTCATAGCATCCACTACACCCTTCTTGAGAGGCAAAGACCAACTGGAATCGAAACATGGGTGCAGCAAGACCTATGTATCCACAAGCTGTTGAGAAATTCCAGAAAGCTTTGAACTCCACAAACCTCACCACCTGCTCTGAATTCAGTATCATGTAGGCATGGTGTTGATGACTCTTCCCCAGATAAATTACAGTTTCACTCACTCAGTTTTGATGCCTTTTTGGAGTTGTTTGCTACTGACATATCACTGGACTACCTGAAAGAATTAGTATCACACACAAATTTATTAGGTCACCCAGGAGATCTTACTGTTTACTTCTTACTCCAGGTCACTGGTGAAGAACCAGCCCAGTGGGTTCCCGGGGGATCCCTCTGCTAACTCTAAAAAATGAACATTAAGTCACTTTGCTTGCTGTCATTTAACCACCAGTAAATCCCTAGAATGAACTGTCCTCGAATCCTACAGAAACTTGATTTCTTTAACAACTTTTGGTGTGGAACCTTGGCAAAAGCCTTTTGAAAATCCATAGGCCTGAGCCGATACCTCACATTCTTTCTTCCCCACTCTCTGCTCTGTGAGAATAATCCAAGTTTTAACCAGCAGGATATTTGGCCCAGGAAACCTGAGATGAATATGTCAATGAACATTAGAGGCTGGTTGGGTAGGAAATGAAAGCTGAGAAAGAGAAGCTGACTTTGCAGTCATTCCCCCAAAGGCCACGCGTCAAGATAAGGGAGCTTGTCTTTCATGTGTGAACCACACCTTCAGGGACCAAAACACACCCTGGGGGGATATTCCCACATACTGAATGTCAAGACACCAAAACAGAAAAAAAACAACACAGTGAAGGGCAATTCATGAGGCTGAAACACCAAGAGAAGGAAAAAGATTAAATTGAGAACGAGAGAAAGGGACTGTGACAGCCTGAGATTCCCATTTTACTTTCAAGCAGGCTGGAACTCAGAGCAGATACTTCACTGTGGGATACAGGAGGAGGCAAATTTAACAGTGCTATATATGTACCTAAACCAACTCCAGGTGGAGACGTGCTCTTCACCTGCAACAGGTCTGTATCTTCCAAAATCATTTCAGAGTTCCTTAATTCTTAGAGAAAAAGATCAGACTGCAGAATAATTCAAAGTAATTAAAAAAAGATCTGAGCCTTTTATTTAAAATGTATCACACAATGTAAAACAGAATATATTTATACAGTGTCCTCAGCAAGAGCCTCCTGGAGTGCTGTAAAACCCACACCCACGTAATAGAGAGCTTACACTATCAGAGACTTTTAGAGAGCTCTCCGAGGCAGTATTCATAGAATCATAACCTAGAGAAGGAAAAGACTTATTAGATCATCCAGCCCTCTCCCTGCTGACAGAACTGCTCCCTACAGTGTGCTTCCTCACATTTGTTGCTAACAATCAGCCTCTCGCTACTCTCCTTGGGAAGCCATTCCACAGCCAAATATATCTCACGCTATCATTACCATTATTACTTATTTATGGGCCACGGTATAACCTAAAGGGCCTTGATCAGGATCAGGGGGACCAACTCTAGTACCACTTGTAAGAGCACTCCTCTCTCCAAAAGAGCACACAGTCGAAAGAGATAAGTCAAAGCCCAGTGGGAAACATATAACATACCATTAAGGAGAACAGAATAGCATGGGAAGTGCCACAAATGTTCCATGAAGTTTTGCTTCAGAGTTTGGTGAGAGGGAAAGGTATGTGTCATGCATAAGAACATGTTTCTGACAGTCACCTAGAGATAAACAAAGAGGATTTTCTTCCTCCAAACTTCACCCTATTAGTTATGGCTAAAGATCTGGCATGGTACTGAGAAATTAGTCTTCTTTTTCTGGTATAAATACACCTTAAGTATTTAAACAATGTTATATTTTTCTGTTCTGCTTTTTCTGTTCTGCTCCAGTCTCAGTCAACATTTATCTGAGCCACACGTATTTTAATCTTCTCTCATAAATCAATACCTCCAGCATTGCAACAGATTTTGCCACTCTCCTTCCATCTTTCACAATTTTTTTCCAGTAAGCAATCACCCAGAAATAAGCACCATATCCCCTGGAGGGCTGCACAGAAACAGAGAGGAGATCAGCTCCCTCCAGCACTCACGCAATGCTTGTCTGTGCACAGTCAGCCTTTCTGCTGCTGCTTCCTTGCTCCACAGGTCCCTCCCTTACCTGTAGGTCTTGCAGAGCAGTGAATTCAATGCCTCGTTTTCTGGGGTTACTAACAATTATCACCAAATCTTGTGGCAAGCAGCATCGGAGATTACAGCCTTTGCACAGGAGAAATTGGAGGGAAGCAGCAGAACTGAGTATCACACCTTTGCTAACTGAAATGTGCTGTGCTTGGCAGTGTTCTGGGATTAGCCTCCCTCCCCAGCATGGTAAACAGTAGAAAAGAGCTAAAGAGGACTTGGACTTGAAAGAGGCTGAGGACTCTGGTTTGTCCCTGGCCTTTTGCCTACCAAACAGTGCCAGTGCTCTAAAGGACACCAGATCCAGCAACAGCATCTCAAAAAACTTGTGCCCTAAGGCAGGGCTGATAAAGAGATTTTTTTTCCCCCAGTTTTCACTCTGGCTTCACCTCTGATAGCATCCAAGCAGCTGTCATTTCTGAAACAAGAGTTACTGCTGCTCTCACTCCTCCTTGCTACACAACCAACTTACCCACTCGTCAGAGACCAACACCTGTTTTCCTCACCTTTCCACACTCCCATCTCAATGCTCCCAATCTTCAGTTATCCTACCTCTTTGCTCCTGGTAACTCAGCCTTTGTTATTTTCCCATTGGACTCAGACCCTGCTGCCATATTACCAACCTGTCAAACACAATTGAAAGTGCTGCTTCATTGTTTTTGTCTCTGTGTGTTTTCAGTAGCTAAATAATAACTAACTAACTAACTAACTAAAGACCAAGAATAAGAAACACCACAGATCATTTCCTTTAAGGTATGGCTGCAGGCTGCAGCTGAATTGGCATAACTGAGGTTGTAATAATTCTGGAAGGGGGAGGGAGGACAATGACATGAGTACTGGGAAGTAAATAAACCTTTTAAATCAGATCTGCCAGTGACAGAAGAATAATTTAGAATGAAGTTTTTGTACAAAAGAGAGAAATTACAGAACCAGGGAACTACCACAGAGTTTAACAACCACCTTCTGCAATCACTCTGTTTGTATTGTCCTTCTCTCCCTTCCCACACACCCGTTTCTGTGTCATCAAGTCTGAAAGCTCTTCAGATCAGAAAATGAACCTTGGTGTATGTACAGCACCTGGGGCCCTGATTCTGCTGTGATATTACATAATAACTTTGCACTTCAGAGCACACTTAGCTTTTATTCCCTTTAAGCACTCTGTCATCACAGCATATCTTCAGCAAGATCTTCACCCCTTATTGTTCTGGGCCAAAACTAAGCTGTCATCATCTTTTCTGCCACACTTCATCTCCTACATCTCCTGCCTTAACAGCCTTTCTTTTCAATTTTTTACTCTTACAAGTTTGTCCCCAAGCATCCTTCCCCTCAAAGCAAACTCTAATTCAACGAATCATCTTCAAAATTGTGCCTTTTCTTTCATAATGTACTAAATCCTCTGACAAAGGGTTGCATATGTAAGTCATGGTACAATCCTGCACCTCCTCTCTGCCAGTCTCAGTGTTTCTCCTTAAGTTTTGATTTCTTTTCCCCTTTTCATTGCTTCTTCCTAGCACGCTTTCAGCAAAGCTGGGACTACCTCTCCCTAGAACTTTTGTGGGTATTAAATAACTACAAAATAATTTTAAGGGGCATGGCTTAGGGGAAAAAGAACCCCACCACATACAGCTTGCAAAGTCTATCACCATTTACATGGATTAGCAACCTGTCTTTTTCGCAAGCTCAGTCCGAATTCCCAGCCTGCCAGATAATAAATCAACTTTTTGCTTCAGTTGTACAGTCATTGGGAGATCTGCATAGTTTTAGGTCAAGCATTTATAACCATTTTATGATTCCAAAGTTTCTTACCTTGTCATTTAGTTACTGAACTGTGAGCTTTCATTGACTTTCTAACCATTGTGGCAAGAACTGCAAGTAGCTGTGCAAGATTTAAAACCTCACTGAGCAGAGGAGCAAAATCAGACTGCAGTAATTTTAAGTATATACTGAGGTGCAATCATGACCCTATGGAAGCCAACGGAAGTTCTGCCACCATTTCACTGGAGTTAGCTTTCTTCCCTGCCATTTCTTGTGCTGGGGTGAATAAGTATTGCAAGCTCTCTATTTTACACCCTGGAAAAAAGATGGCTCAGAATGCTTGGAAATAGTTTATTTTACCATTCTATTTTCTTTTTTTTTTTTTTTTCTATCCTGGTTAAATATTTTACATACAGTCAATTGCTGTACCTAAACAGCAATTCTTCTTGTGGTTCTGCATGATCCTTCCTCTCCTGCTTGTCAGCTTAATTTCTTCTGCTGTGGCATGGAGTGTGTAATAGCAAATCTAGCACTCAAATTCTTCTGTTTCTTAATTATCTCTGCCCTCTCAGCTATATCAGTGAAAACAAGTTGGCATTAGACAATTCAGATACAAGTAAACATCAAGTTGTGATAATACAGAGTCCTGCATTACTGTCATTATGGAAAAAGCTGTTTCAGGGAGGCTTAAAAAATTAAATAAGCCCAGCACTTCTAAATGGCCAAAAACCTAAGGATATCTAAATTATTCTTCAATATCTTAATCATCCTGGAGAATCATGATCTTATATAATGCCATTTTAAATGAAAGGTTTGTTGCTCTGCACAGTTACCACTTCCTTTCTAATTGTGAATTAAAGTATAATTTAGGGCGGCTGTATGTCAACTGGACTAGAAAAATTTAGACAGTAATTCTGGTTGAAAGGGGTGGGGGGGAAGCAGTTAGATTTCTTTAAGTAACAGAAAATCACTCACCAAGTTGTACTTTAAAACAAAACACTAGAGCTTTAACTTGACAAACTGACTTGAATTAAACCACAGAAAAAAGTGCTTGCACTGTAAATCTTACAGGGCAAAAGTGATGGTAGGTTATCATTCTGTTTATTAGCATGCACTTTGGAGAGTTCAGGGCAAGTATGGATACGCATTCATTCCATTTTATGCCTCACATTACTGAAAACACATTCCTCATAAATAATTCATAAATGTATTGTCTGAAATTTCAGATTCCAAAAATACAACACCGTTTTCAACTTTATGGTTGCTTGGTCTTCAAAACAGAAACAGACAATTGGATGGATGGACTTCACAAACCTGATAAGAACCCATCAGTCAGAATTACACTCCAGAGGTAAATGCAAACATCTCCCAGCCTCTGATCCCTGGAAGCAAGGCCATGATGATAGACCCTGTGCTTGAGCTAGCAGTCCCTTGGTAGGGAAAAGGGAGAAAAAGGGAAAGGGCAGAAGTAACCACACAGTGAGCTGTGGTAGAGAGCTAGTAAGTTGAAACTGGGTAGAAATCCAGAGGAATTTAAATTTAAGGTATATTAACAGTCAAAATACAAAGACTGAATATAGCTTGTCTTGCAAAAAGCCCATTTTTCAGACCAGACTGGCCTACAAACTTGAGCTCTGCTTGTTGTTCTCAGCTTTTAATTGGTATCTCTTTGTTTATGACATAGTAACTGCCATCATCTTTATGCCAGCTATGCTAGCATGGGAGAGGTGAATAGGTTCTTGCAGTTCATTTGAAGTCTAATTCGTGCAGGGAGCTGAGTGACCACAACACAGAGAAGAAACTGAAGTATGCTTCATAGGCTAGAGTGCTTAGGGTTTATATACATTGTGATCTTGCTGACATTATATATGTAGCTCATACTCAGTTGCTTTTTTATCTTCATACCATGCTCATCAGAAGCCTGACATCAGATAGCAACTGCTTTTCAGCTAGATTTGCATTCATTTGCTGTGTTCTGCTCACCTCCCAGTGACAGGCACACACAGTTTTGGGTACCTTATCTAGAGAAACCTTTGGTGCCCGGCTCCTAACAGAACAACAGCCCATGATCTCCCTATGCACCAGCTCTTTGTATGAACTCATTCCCTCCAATTTGCCTAAGAACAAACATTGCAACTGAGCTCAAATACTTGGCATCCCAAAGCATTGACTGCTTGGGTGTAGACCATATGTGAAAAAACAATGCTCTCATAAAAATTGTATTCCAGTAACCAACTGCTGTAAAACTTCCCAGTCGGTGCTCCAGTGTGGAAAGACTGGGACTATCTGTCACTCCGTTCATTTCCAGGTGTGCTGAACTCTCTGGGGTAATATTTAAATCAGCTGAGATTTCATACATCAAAGATGAGGATACATAATTCAAGAGGAGCCACTGAGATAAAACAGTAGCTGTAAAAAATACGGCGTGTTGGTGGTGCCTGGTTTAGCATGTCAAAGAGGGGCCACTGCTGGCGAGGAGCCGCACGCCGCCGGCACCGGAGCAGGGCGCGTGGCAGAGCAGGCACGGCCGCCGTAAGCTTCACAGGGACACAGCCACCGAGCAGGTCTGACACTGTGCAAGTACCGGGTTGTAAGGCACCCTACAGAAAAAAACAGCTGTGAGGCACAGAGCACGAGGCGCTCAGGCCTGGTGTCCCTTGGCTATAGTCATCACACGCTAACAACCTCTTTCAAAAACTTTACGCAGGTGGTAGGTGTCCCACCGAGATAAATTACCTACTTTCAGCTGCCGAACAGATGGGCAGGGAAGTGAAATTTTAGTTTGTTCATTCCCAGCAGTAACTAGCAAAGATGATCTCGGCTGCTCCAGGATTACTTTTCGATAACCACACACCTGTGAACAGTCCATGATTCCGTTAGAAACCACATAAGGTCATTAATACACTACAAAATAAGGCAGGGCACTTAACAACTCAAGAAATTGATGCTAAGTCTCTCATTTCCATATTCTTCAGAATATACTCTAGGCTGAGAGAAGCCAGAAAGTGTACAGAGAGGGACCTCAACAGGCAGGAGAAATGGGTTCACAAGCATCTCACAACATGCAACAACAGGAAGTGCCTGGTCCTGTACTTGGGGAGGAATAACCCCAGGCACCAGCACATGGCAGGTTTGACGGGCTGGAAGGCAGCTTTCCAGAGAAGGACTGGGATGCTTGTTGTCCTGGTACACAAAAACCCTGAACAGAAGCCAGCAAAGGCCAGAACAGCTGGAAGGTTGAGGGAGCTGATCCTCCTTCTCAACTCAGCACTGGTGGGACACGGCTGGAGTGCTGTGTCCTGTGCTGGCCTCTCCAGTATAAGACACATGGACCCAATGAAGATGATTAAGGCTTTGATGTATGTGACACAAAAGTAAAATGTGAGAAAGCTGGGACTATTCAGCCTGGAGTAAATGCAGCTCAAGGGTGATCTCACCAATGGGTATAAACACTTGATAGTGGGGGGAAAGAAGATGGAGCCAGGCTCTTCTCTGGAGAGCCCAGTGAAAGGACAAGAGGTAAGGGGCACAAATTGAAATACAAGAAATTCCACACAAATGGAAGTAAAAAGGTTTTCTTGCTATGTAGGTGGTTGAACACTGGCACAGACTGCCCAGAGAGGTTGTTCATCAACACAGACCAAAAGGGCAAAGACTGACTGCCAAGGGCTGGACACTGACCTACCCATGCAGTGCAGGCATGATACAAACAGGGAAGCTTAAAATACCAGCACCTGCAAACCAGGAATCTCCAGAAACCAATCCAAACATTAACCAAGAACTTCTGCCCAGAAAAGTTTGCAACTCATGAAAACCAGGATTATGGGAAACCTGAAGATATATTTAAACAAGGGTTTTCCCTCCCTTTCCCACATACTTCACCAAATCACTTGCAACTATTCACATGGAAATTTATCATAGAGTAGCCCAAAAGCCATACCCATTTTTTTTCTTTTTTAGTAAGATGGTAATAGGCACACTGTAAAAAATTTAACAAAAAATAGTTTTAGTATCTGCCCTTTAAGCTTGCAAATATTTTCCTGGCAGAAGTCCTGATCTAACTTTACAGCAAGACCTCTCAAAGGAAACAGAACTGTAAAAAAAAAAAACCTCAAAAAAAAAATACACTACAAAATGAATGTGACCCAGGGACTTACCCTTCTATGCAACAACACGATCAGAGTGCACAGAGACAGTGAAGTCCGCAGGGCGTGAAATTAAAATTTTCACACAGATACAATGAAGTAATGATACAATGTTACAACCTTGGCACAAAAATCTTCTGGTTTGAGTAAAGTCAATGTCATGTGATGTTACGGTTTGTGCACTGGTAGAAAGGGTCTGCTGCTAAAAAGTTCATAACAAAACAGAAGAAGAAAAAGCAAGAAAATTGTACAGCTAATTACAATAGACCTGTACATTCTAGTGATCCAGACATCCCTTAAGATGCTCATCACAGTCGAATCTGGCTGTCAGTGCAGGCTGAGTTAAGAAAACACACTTTTCTTTCATGTCTAGAAATCTGGATGCTGAGAGGCCATTAGGAGATAAGAAAAAGATTGGCAAGGAAGGGGGAGGAAGAGAACAACTCTTATGAGGTCAGCTTGTTGCCTACAAACGAGGTAGATATACAGGTTCAAAATTCCAAGCATATGGATAAGAAGAGGGATGCACAGAGCAATTAACAGAGTCAAGCAGAAGCTGGGATGAGCAGCAGCTGGAGCACTGTTAAAGTCCTTATAGGAATTGCTTCACCTGTTACAGTAAAAAGAAAAGGCAGTGCTGGAAGAACAGTGGCTCCTCAGCAAGGACAAGGTCATCAGAACAAGAGAGGAGCTTGAAAAGTTCTGGGCAGAACCAGGCACAGGGGCACAGACACTTTAGAAGACTGTGCCACATCAGAGTGGACACCTGCAAAGCAAGCAACCCTCGTACTGCAGATCCAGTAACACAGTCCCACAGGAAATCACCAGATAGTCTGTAGGGAGCAGGAAGCATTTTATTTCTAAGAGTATGGAAAAGTCTCTCATAAATCATAAAGTTGCTTGCACAGTAGGATGTTTCACAGAGACCCAACACACTGACAGACATGCATGTATTCTACAAGATATATTTACAGGCCTGAACTATGGCAGGGGAAGAATCGGAATTCAGTAATCCTGCTCATCTCAAACCACAATTTTGTGATCACAGGCACAGAAGTTAATACATGTAAGAACTATTGGCAATGAATTTCCAGTAACCCTTATTGAAATGTAACAGAGAACATGAGTCTAACAGTGCAAAGGTCATTCCTTACAAGACATGTTTCTCATCCTACTGATCCAAGACGGTACACACAGAGAAACATACAGCCAAATGTGACTTAATAAAAACTTCAAGTCTTCAGCTTATTAATTTTTTTTTAAATTTTTCTCATTTCATTCCAGTGATTTCATTAGGTTAGACTTCTTCATCTTTATTATAAAATAATCAGAACTGAAATGTTTCAATAAACCCAATTTCTGTTTTAAGTAGTAAAAGATGATTCAACGCAGATGAAGCAAAAACGAAAGTTAAAAGTACAATGGCATTAGAGGCTTTGAGAATATACTTTAAAAGCTGTTAAATACATAAATTATATATTAGTAATCTAAAATGTCTTTGATTGTTTTTTACAGAAAAAAAAGAACTCTATCAACAATTTTTTTCTTTAGCATAATAGATTAGTTTGGGTCAGAAGGGACTTTTAAAGGTCATCCAGTCTAATCCCTTGTAATAAGCAGGGACATCTTAAACTAGGTAACTTACACTATGTTCTCCAGCAGTATGAAACAAAGCAAAATATTTCAAAATTTACAGGTGGGAAGAAACAAACGTGAAAAACAACACTTAAATCACCCCCATTAAAAGAGAGACAGCTAACTTAGTGTAGAAACAAATACAGATTATTTTCAGTAAAAGGTTTAGTTTTCCATCATATTTCCAAATGATTTCCCTCTCAACACACAAAGACTGAAAGAAATTTTTTTTTTTTCTCCTCAGAGGGCCATATTTTAAGTACCATCCCAAAACAGATAAAATTTAACAAACTACTGGGGGACTAGAAACATGTTGCATTGAGAAATTTAAATGTTGAATACAATCAGGATCGACAATTAAATAAATGATGGAAAAAACCACCAAGATACTGTTTTCCTAAAAGATTATCTAAACATTGAAGAGATAGCTTCAGTGCTCTAGTCACAGCCCATCACAAAGCCAAACTTAACAATGATCAATAGCATGTGTTTTTGAAAAGGAAATGTGGCCTAGGAAGAAAAAAGTCACACCTGCAGTAAAAACTGGTGCACTCAGCTTGAACAAAGATCTGTAACCAGAGACTACAACATCACCTTTGTTTTCTTCAACTCTGTACCAGAAAGCTAAAGACATCTTACATGATTCAGGGTTCCCCAAAGTAAAGCCTACAAAATAAAAACATATTCAGTTCAGCAGTTCAAAGTTCAATATTCTGTACACTGAAAAACCACCATTACTTTCCCTAAGCAAATGTGGAAGATACCTTGGCTCTTTCTTGACCCTATCCAGGAAAAATCAGGGCTCAAACCTTCTGCTATTACGTCCTATTGAACTTTTGACAGATATGCAACACTGTATGATTGAGACATAAGCCCAGATATTGGGTTTTTCCCAATCAGAAATGTCGTAACGAGGATGATAAGAGACAATATTTATTTGAAAATAGATAGCTATTTAAAAATCACTATTATAATCCATATATTAAGGATGACTTTAAAGCACTGTATAAAATAGAGAAAATGACAATAACAATCTTGAAATACATGAAGTTAAGAAACGCCATAATGATAAAAGGTTAGGATACGAGCTCACTGCTGGTTTCTGTCTTCATTTACATCCTCTGAATGTGCCATCTCACAACTCTGCCTGATGCCCACCAGTTTT
The DNA here is from genome assembly GCA_013399195.1 of Dicrurus megarhynchus. Lineage (NCBI taxonomy): Eukaryota > Metazoa > Chordata > Aves > Passeriformes > Dicruridae > Dicrurus > Dicrurus megarhynchus. The sequence continues at coordinate 434,896 of VXAD01008426.1, read as the reverse complement.
TCCAGTAGACAAGACAATAAAGAATTGTTCCCTACTCATTTTCTGCAGGTCACTTTTGATTTTATGAAATTCTAATAGTATCCTAAACTTAGCCACCTCTTTTCCAAGCTGAAGAGTCCTAGTTGTGCTTTCATTCCATAAAATCTCTCACACATCTGGGAGCCATCCATTGCACTGCCTAGATGTGACAACCAACACACAGTAACCACTATTGAGCAAAAATCTTCTACAGCAGTCTTTCACTTCAGAAGTGGAAACAATATAAAAATGAGAAAGCCTGTTAAAAACAATAGTCGTACTAGGGCTCCAAAAATGGAGATTCAACCTGTGGAGAAAGACTTCAGATGGATGAAAAAGAACTTTATCAGTTTAAGTGAAACCTGTCATCTAGTAAGGTCTAAATAAAGAAAGCGGAACAAACTAATTGCTAGCTCAAGGAAAGAAAAAAAATACCACAAACCCACAAAACCAAACCCCACAAAGAATTCCAGCCAAAGTCTAAGGGTTATTCTGCTGAAAGCATCAGGTCCAATAACAAATCCCAGTTTTAAGTATATAAAATATATGAAGTTTAAGTCAAAGCTACGAGGAAATGAAGTTCTAAAGGAACAGGATGATAAAGCCACAGCAGAAAAACTCAATGAAATGAACATACATTCACCATGTGGGAACTTAGGAAGTTTCTGAAGCACAGAGGACACGGTGAAAGACCTGTTGGAACCTGAAATGTCGTGGAAATAAATTACAGAACAAATCAACATGAATGAACAATAATGAATTGCTGGGATCAGCTGGTACTCACTCAAACTTCTGAAGGAATTCAGGTATGAAATAGCTGAACTATTAACTGTAGCATGTAACTAATTGCCTAAAACTGCTTCAGTTCTGGGTAAATGCAGGTTTGGTTTTTTTAAGTGATCTGGAAAGATGCAGAAATCTACAAATGAAGAGGTCTAATGTTTCGAACAAGCAGATTGACAGAAATTATAATAAAGAATCAATAAACTTGACATATTGGCAGAGACTTAATATAAGTCTTCATTCACTGGGGACCTCTACAAGATTCATAAGATTATTGTGCCTCTAATAAAAGGAAAATACAGTTTGTATAGTCTATCTGGAGTTCCAAAAGCCCTCCAGCAAATCTATTACCAAAGACTAAAAAGTTGACATAAACTAAGAGAAAAATCCATTAATGGGTAGATAACTGGTTAAAAGTCAGGAAATTAAGAGAAAACATTAAAACTGGCCTGCTATAAAGTGGCCAGAGAGGTCACCAGTGGAGCCTCACAGAAATGTGTTAGGGCCTGAACTCTTTAATGCATTCACAAGTGGCCTAGAGAAAGGACAAGTAAGGAAGAGACATTGCTGATGATACCATGCTATTCGTGGTCACTCAAAGAAAAACTCTATGTCTTTATTGAGGCAGAAAACTAGAATATCACAAAGGCTTAAAAAAGTACATTAAATACTGGAAATGGGGCAAATCAGACACTATAAAGCACTGGTTATTGTCCTTAAGTGACAGAGAGGCGGGAATTTATTTTTGAAACAGGCAACTCATCAGCTGGAAATAACTGATGAAATAACTGAGAAGACAGAGCTGTGTCTGCCTGCTGAGACCATCCCCTGCTGCACGGCACTTCTGACAGGCAGGGCTGGGACAGGACTGGTGGAAGGCCCTGCTCAGACCTAAAGTCACCGGTGTTCGAGTTACAGGGCGCCACCAGGTCACAACAGTTCAAAACAGGACTCTGCAAAGCAGCCGAACTTCCACCACCACAATTTTTACTGAACATGTTACCACATCACAAGCTCATGTGCTGCTGAAACAGATGCTACATGTTCACAAGCAGGCATATACACTCCCTCTCCCAGAGTGGAGGGCTTTATATCTTTGATGCCTAAGTCCTCTGAGTCATAGTGCAAGCATTAAAAGTATATTAATAATCAGGGCAGTGACCATGCAGCACATAGGATAACCCTGCATTTGCCTCCAATCCACAATGGAAGTATGAATGACAAACAACTTATTTTTAGTTCAACATATCCAGCTACAAGAGGAGTAAGGTGTCAGTGCATGTTTATTTTGCAGCTCACGGGATAACAGGTACCACCAAAAGGATATTTAGCTGGTTCTAAAATAAATCATAAAAGGAGCTGAGGGTAACTAGCTCAGGTGTCTCAAGATAAGCAAGACAAATTCCACCCTAACTACACTATCATCGCAGTTAAACATCATTATTGCATGGATCAACCAAGCACTGAGACGTGCTGGGGCAAGATTCTGCCCTAAGGAGTTGACAGCCTTAAAAGGCCCAGGAAAGTGAAGGAGAGAAGAAAAAGGGAATTCATTAACACATAAGCAATATGGTGGAAGGATGGCAGAGACATCTTTTGGGATACAGGCTTCTTAAAGTAAGATGCAATTATCCTGTGTATATTATTCATCAATTCCTCCCGTCTCAAAAATAAAACAAACCTCCAAAAAAACAAGAGGAAATGCCTCTGAAAGAATGAGAAGAGAAATTACTACAGTACTAGGAACAGAACAGTTGCTTAGAGAACCATGAAGGCAGAAATCAAGACTGATCTTACCTTGCCAAGCTCTGTAGAAATTGCCATCACAGTAATTCTAAAGAAGTTTTTAAAAGTACAAGGCAGAACACTTCAAGTTATCAGTGCAGGAAAAAGAGACAGTAAAATAATTTTTTTGGTCAAAGGAGTAGAGGAAATACAGAGGAGCCTGAAAATATTTTGAGGCTGTTTTCATTGCTGTGATTACAAATGCAAACAGGAATCACATCCCATGAACTAACATTCTCTTAAGATTTAACATGGTATTTGAGAAACTGCAAATGCACACGGGGAAAAATTGTAAAAAATAGTAATTAAAATAACAATGAAAATGATGCAAAGAGTTAAGTCAGTTTCATAACATGATTTGTACTCTATTTTCTCTTGCTTATTATTACTTTCAAACTACAATCAAGTTATTGTCATACCACTGAATGATGGAAACCTTGCCAACTACTTCAAAACTGACACGTTTTCTGTTGCACTGAGCATTCCCAGAAGACATTTCCCCTCATTTTAATACAAAATCCTGTCAGATCCATGGAGCTGAAAAAAAAAATGTGTAAAGGATATGTAGCTGTAATAGACCTCCCCCAACTAGTCAAGTTTGGAATAAAAGACGATCAAAAAAGACTCAAAGATCCAGTGCTAGATTAATGCAAATATCTGCTTGTTTGCAAGTGTACTTTTTGATTAAACTGGCATACATCAAGTACAATTAGAAGGGTTATTTATAACTAAGAAATACATAATTCTGCATTTTAATGAGGGTGACAATTACAGCCAACAGTTGGTAATTAACATTAATCCTTTTGCACTGCAAATCAGAATTTCCCAATATGATTTTCATTGTCAGCAATGGACACACAGAAACTGTTACTGCAAAGTAGCTATTAGGTAGGCTGCTTTGACATAAATAGGTGTTCCTGTTACACACAGTAAAGAAAGAAGCCAATGATGCGTTAAATTTTATAACCTCAGATGTAAATACAGAATGTCACTTCAAAATTTACTTGATGTCTACAACACAAAATATAATCAAGGCTTATCATTTTCATGGCCGAACCCAATTCCAAGTTTCCCAAGAGCCAGGCTTCACAGGTGAAATCTGATTTCAACACAAGCTTGAAATCTCCCATTGTTAAATTTGGTTTAGATCCCAGCCCTGGGTTCACATCTGCATTTTCCCCCCCAAGACTTCAAAGCTTCCAGTGGTTGTAACCAAACAGAGCAGATAAGGAGGAGCATTTGCCCAGGCGGTATCAGTTTCCAAAGCAGACCTCCGGAGCAACTGCTAAAGACAGGAATAATCCCCACTGAAGGATTTGCAACTGTAGCAAAACCTTATTGCAAATTCTTTCCTTAAGGAGGTTATCAATAAAATTTTGGTTCTCAAACCCAATGAATTTTAAATCCCAATCTTCCCAAATTGCTCTAACATATTGCTATTCATAGAGTAAAAATGTCTCTGTAAATAAGTTCCATGTCTATAATAAATGTTGAACTTATTAAACACTTCTGTTTCTGATATCTGTAATCCTCAAAGAGCTGATTTAGATTTGCTATGTGGGTCTTCCCAAAAGAGAAGGTATTTCTGTTTTAGCCTCTCAGCTGTTGCCTTTGCAGTCAGAAGCAGTAGAAAACCCTTTTCATACAGGTCTCTAATAGGAAAGGGACCTGGTCCAAATCCTATCTGAGGCACAAGATCACAATGCAGCCAGTAAATGAAGCCTCTAGAAGAGTGCTGAGGTGTTCACCACCTGGGTCAGGCAACTGGAGGGGGATCAGTGTCAGATACAAGTAAATGAGAAGGTAGAAAAGGAGAACTGTGAGCCGTAAGCCAAGAAACCTACAACGCACTTCTTACAAAGAGCTGTAAAATTCACATTTATTTTGTAAGTATGAGATAGATGGGTTATTTCTACACACAGAGGTGCCCAACTAAAATCAAGATAAGTGATATTAATGTCCTATGGTCAGTATTATTGAACCTCGAAAGCAATAAAGTATGAGTCGATAAATATTACATTTGCAACATAGTTAACATTCTTCTACTGTCTCTGGCACTTATTACACATTGTAACCGCAAGTCTACAATACATTATTCATATTTGGGGTGTCACTGAGTGATGGATTGCTGTAAGAGAGGCTGTCCTTTAAATAAATCAACAAATAAAAATGCAAATGTTAACATTTTCAGCCACAACTTTTTCCATCTTGAATGGGGAATGAAAATTTCACATTATATCGACAGCCAGCAGAGAGAACAATTAACAACCTACACTGTGAATAAGAGAGATTAATTTGCCAATGTCTGGTTTTATCACTTGCATATGGAACTACATTGGACTTTTTGCACTGCTGGCTTTCTCGGGGAGCAGGCAAAACTTGCATCTCCTACCACATTCAGAAACTAACTCACCACCCCACTCCAAACACACTTTTAATCTCTTTAAATGTTCCAAAGTTAAATCTGGAATGAAAGTTTTCTGCTCCTTTTGAATCCTGAGTGGTGTCTGATCCTAAGGGCAAAAAAGCAATTCTATTTCTTTGGCAGTGCTTGCTTAGACTCTGCAGTACAAGGAACTTCAGAGACCGTCTTAAGTTGATATCCATATTTAAGCATCCCAAATGCAAAGATGTGAAAATCAACTACCACATAAGTAAGACAAAAGCTTGAATCTCATCACTGTCCTATCTCCTAACAATTAGCACAACAGATCTACTCTAGACTATTCCAGTGTGCATTATTAAGTATACGATTCTGCACATTATATTTTACATCAGATATTAATTTGCTTAAAAGTCCCTGAATACACATTCACCTGAGATGTGCTGGGCAACTGGGTAAATAGTTTTGTTTTTAAAATGTCCCTAAACACAAATTTACACAATACAATCTGTTTATAAGAACTCCAACAGGCCACTGTAGTCTAACAGATAATAATACAGCTCAAATACAGCATTCATACTGCAAGAACTTCTAAATCACTTCTTTTAATGGCTACAAGAAACTTTGCTCCAAGACAATGCATTCAGCAAGTATGAAAGCTCTGATTGGAAACTGCAACCAAAAACCACAGACTAAATGCTGAAATCCCAGACTTTCACAGTCCCTTAATTTGCGTATCTGTTCTTAAATTTGCTTTGTCCAAAGTGAAAAATGCTACAGGAGAAATATCTGTTTCCATGGTGAGCAGAACAAACTTTACCTGTGTCTTTTTAAGTGTTCAATTTCTGCAGTGTTATAGGACTTACTGTGCCAAGCTCAACACTACATGGGGAGAGCCTGACAATTGCAACAGGGCTGTAATGAAATTAAATGGTATTTCAGAAGGTACAATTTATAACTTCCCTTTTTTTTCCAAAAATAGCTGAATACTTTAATTTAGAGCAGTTTCACTTCTGTATGCCACACAACATTTGTTTTGCTGAAATCAGTACCTGATTATAGCTCAAGTAAGATCTAGTTTATGTAAAAACTTCTCCACTACTAAATGAAAGCATCAATATGTCTTTACTTCCCCTGTCCAGCTCCCCTTCAGTTCACCAGAAACACAGACTCTCTTTTCTAGGCAAACACCAGTTATGAAAAAATGTACCTGATCACCAAAAGGTAACATTTAACACAATTCTTCAGGAACAAACCTACTCTTCCAAATTTGCCCAGCCCCAACCATGCCTGTGATATTTTTTCCCAAATATACTGGCTTTGGTCTAGATAAATAAGCACATGAAGTAGAAAAGTTTTCCAGACCCGCTGTGAACGTAATTTCAAGGGCCTCATGCAGGTGTAGACACTTGGCTTAAGAACACTGGATAACCAAACTTGCAGTGTTTGGCCGTGTTATGGAAGGCAGCAACAGGCGTGCACAGAAACCTGACAGGCAAACAAATTCACACTATTAGCCCATCTCCAGAGGCCAGATAAGGAACTGCCCTGGGGTTTTCTTTTTCTTTCAGAGCTATAACTAAATTAACCTTGTGCACGCTCATTTTGCACGTCTGGTCCTTCTACAGGTCTAGCACTAAGGCTCTCAAGGTTTACATCTACCTTCTAGGGACACTTATTTCTTGTTCATGACATGATTCATTCTGAGACAGAGAAGAAAGTAGGACTGCAGCAATTCTTTCTCAAGCAGGAGGTAGCTGTAACACACTGAAGCCTCCAGTTGAGCCCTGCCAAGGCAGGCTATCACACCAACACATCTTCTACCTGCCATGCCTGCCTACCCAGCCAGCCCTTCCCAGAAGCTGTGCTAGGCACCCTGATGCCTCCCGCTGCCAGGGCGCTTCTGTCGCTTTCCAACACCTTCTCTTCTGGCAGGCTTTCCATTGCTGCTGCTGCCGGGTGCCAGGGTCTGTGCTAGTTAAAGCTGGCACAAACACGAGTTGAATCTAGTCCTATAAATTTAAATAGTCAAAAGTAATTAGGTTTACACATACTGCTGAATAAATAAATTTGCTCTTAGGCTAGGGCTTTGTGTTGAAAGTTTCAGATCCGTGCCAACTGTTGTGGTTAAGCTGTTAACCCCCCCAAATCACAGATCATAATGAACATGCTGACAAACCCTAACTTTAGTGGCACAAAAGCAGCAATAATTCTCAATATTGATTAATTTAGTTAGTTAAACCTGCAGTCTAAGCTTATAACCATTCAGTGATAAATTGAGACTGACCTGCTGCCCAAGCAGGTTTTTTGATGAAGGATAGAATCAGCTTTAGGTCTCCCCAGAAATACTTGTCCATTTACCATTTTCAATTACAGAAGGCCAGGAGTAAGGGAAAGCACAACATGGCTGTTTAACCTAGTCAATTATACCTACAGCACCAATGGTAAGAAAGAAAGGGAGGAAGCATGGGAGAAAGTGCCTAGAAATACAGGACTTTCATCAACCGGTAAAATAATACTTTAAGGATGACAGCTAATCAGACTCCTTTTACTGATCACTTTACCTGATATGATTTCTAACAGCATATTTCAACAAATATTTTACTCCCCTCCGTGGAAAAGAATAGACCATCAATCCTCTTGAATAAAATTTCTTCTTCTGAGCAGTCATCGTATGATGTGCATAATTATATCTACTCCTCAGTGTTTGAATGGCATCTCAACTTAGCGCTATTAGACAGTATGAGGCAGTATCTTTACACACACTTTATCTGCTATGACTGGCTTGCAAAGGTAACCATTGCTTCTAAGAGAAATGCTAAGGCAATCTTGTGGTTTCTGTTAGTTTAAACACACAGCTACTTGTGGGAAACAGCCCAACTCAGTTCTTAAATCCTCCAAGAATTATCATCCCTTCCATCAGAAGAGAAAAAAAAAGTGTTTCCATAGCAAGTAAGCACAAATTTGTCAATATTGATAGTGGTTTCTCACCTATTATATATCGCAAGTTCTCTCAAAAGATAGAAATAAACTGCCAGCTGCTGCCAAGAATACAGGGATGATATCAAGCATACATTTTCCAAGTCCACTGGGCCAAGAGAAGATTAAATCTCACTCTGGCCCTCTCATCCTCCAAGAAACATTTAACTCTTCTCATGAATGACTGCACATTCCTGTTATGCCACTGCACTGTTATCTAACTAGTGGTATAAAATACTCCAAGTTCATATTTCAATCTGCTTGTATTTTGTTGCTTAACTAAAGATTTTACTATGAGAAAATGTGGGATATGATAAAGAAAAGCAGGGATTGTATGCTGTTCTTCTAGGCATTTACCACTAGAAATGCAATTGTGCCTAAAGAAGGCAAGTTGTTTTCAGACTTTTAAGTATAACAACAATGCTGCTTTCAGTTTTTTCATTGGAACAGAAGTGATAATGCTGCTTTTCCAGTGCATTTAGTGCAGATATATAGTATAATCAGGAATTGCTGACTTAATGTGATTTTGTTGCTTGTCATTAAACATAAAATAACTCTCATACAAAACATTTTAAAAGAAATGCCATTTGATAAAAATGGGGGTGGGGGAGGAGGCAGGCAAATGCAGAGGGATTAAAATCTTCAAGTGGATGTAAAACCTAACGGGGTTAACAATGTCCATTCAAATTATTTACAAAGGTATTTAATGTGTCAGGACTTGCAACATAAAATACTTTCTGTTCAAAATCTAAATAAAATTAAAATGTTAGAACTTGGCATACTCTTGCTTTTCTTATTCTAACATGCAACTTAAGGCTTACTATAAATGTCAGAAGGATATGGCAGGTTTTAGTTTATATTATTCGGCTTGTGCTAATATGAAACATCACAGAAATTCAGTCACTTCCCTGCATCTAGGAGAATTGGATGGTTGTCTTTGCAGAATCTTAAACCAGAGATTACCCAGCAGCTTACCGTGAAGGGTCATGCTGAATCGGTGATATGGCTGTGGTTGCAAGCGCTTTGCTGCTGCCCATCAACCCAGGAGATATGGCTGCATCTTTCCTAGGTCCTGAAGTTGTCCCTGTGGAATGAAGTGAACACAGGCCAGGCATCAGAAGCTAGCGCTTTTGGAATAGATGTTTCTCAATTCTGCATTATTACAGAACATTGGAATGAAAAACTGAAACAGTTTTTGAGTGACAAATATACATAGAGAAATGACAAAGAGCTCATCAGTCGACAGTACTATGGACAGCATGCATTTCAGGACCATACAGAATCAAATCTGTAGAATAAGACACACTCTACAGCTCCATCTTACTGCCCAGAGCTTGACAAACTTGCACTGTTATCATTTCTTAAGTGGCCCACAGGATTCAGCTTGTTTCACAGATGCAGTTCTCATGATGTGCTCGAAGATGTTAGTTCTCCAAGTGTAAATATCACTATAACAGTATTTTCGTTTAAATAAAATAGAACTGAGAGGCCATTCCTTCTTCCCACCTCCAAACAACTCCTGAATTACAAAATAATCTAGGTTTAAAGGTGAAGTTTGGAGGTCATGTATCCTCCATTCAAACAGCATCAACAGGTTTCAGGCACTTGTCACATTAGGTGCTGAATGTCTCCACTGATAGAACCTCTCTGGGCAGCTCCTCTGGTCCCACTGTTTGACCACCCTTATAGTGAAAAATATTTCCCGTATATATAAACAGAATTTTCTGAGTTGTGACTTTTACCTGTTGTCTCTTGAGCAGCCAATGATGACTTCCAAGAAGCCTCATTCCCTCTCCCCTACACCCTCTCCTAAGGTAGCTGAAGCAAGAAGGAAGATCCAAGCTGAATCCTCTCCTCTTAAGGCTGAATGCACTCAACTTTCTCAGCCTCTCCCAGTTCATACACTTCAGCCCCATGGCTGTCCTGGCTGCCTCTGCCAGACTTCTACAGTTTGTAGTGCTGTCCATGCACTGTGGAGTCCCAGACTGGACACAGCACTTAGGGACACAGTCTCACAGAGCTGACCGGGGGGAAGTGTCATTTCAGCACTCTGATGACCACAGTTGTGAGATTATGGCCCCAGAAGAGGTTCTGTTACTTCATCACAAAGGCACATCACTGACTCACTGCTCTTCAGCAGAACACCCCATTCTTTTCTGCCAAAACTGCTTTCAGGATTGTCCTGCTGCAGGAGATCAGTTCAACCCAGTTAAAGGAACTGGCATTTCCCTTTACTGAACCTAAACAGGGGTCAAACCATTTTCCCAACCTGTTAAGGTCCCTTGAATACTGTGCCCTGTTCTCCAGCACACTGACTGCTTCCCCAAGTCTGCAAACTTGCTGAAGGTGCCCAGATGATTGATGTTAAGCAGCTAACCGCTATGAACTGGCTGCCAGCTGGACTGAAGACAACCCTTGAATGCTGCTGGTCCAGCCAACTTTTCACTTGCTCACCTGAGAACTGAGTATCATTGACCAGATTTAGTAAGACAAATAGCATACAGGTAAATGAGAGGTAAAGGGCAATAGGAAAATTCAGAGCTATCTGATCTACCACACAACAGCCTGTGGATTTGGGCTTTTTTAAGCTACCCTAATTAGTTGTGTGCAACCAATATCACTTAACTTAAGAGTTAGTATAGGGAAAACTAAATATCAGAAAAAATTGAAGTCAAACCAGTGTTTAGCTCTTTATGTAACCCTATGATGACCAAATATTTCTCAGCTCTGTGAACACCAGCATTATCAGCCATGCTGAAACATGAAGCAACACAAAGTTGAATTCCAGCTTCATTGCAAAATTTACAGATGTCCAAGGAATTATTCAAAACACTGCATTGATCTAAGATTTATATAAATATATACAATTTAGTAAACTCACACATTTTAAGATGCGTTTTAGGAAGGCTAACAAATAATAGGTTATCACCCTTTTATAATGAACTGTGCTTCAGTACCGTGCAGTGAAAAAATCTTGCCTAAGAAAGAGTTAATTATCAGTGAAGGAAGTCTTGGAAATATCATGGGGATATATGCTGATTGTGTGTCCCTGGTAACTTGATAGTGTGCCAATCCATGATGAGAAGAGTGGGTATGCATATAAAGACTGGAAGCCTCTTGCTTAGAGTTTTGACTTTACAAACAAGTAAGAGATATTTAGAAATCACTTCACGTGACAGTGGATTGAGGCAGCTGGATTTTAAGAAACTAATACCGAACTAATAAAAACCTTGTTAACATGGGAGAAAATATTCAATTGCTAATACAAGAAAAGGCTGGCACACCGTCAACACACTACATCCACAGAAAATGAGATGTATTTCTGTGAAAAAAGACAATATATGGACTCAGAAGTGGCCAACACAGCCTCAAGGGGACTGTTCAAAAACCCAAGTTTGAAAATATTACCAGAGCTAGAAACAGAAAAAAAGAAAAGGAACTCAGCAGGAATTTACTGAGGCTGTTAGGCTGCACAGACATAAAGCAGGAGCATCAAGAAACCTTGAATAAGTGTATATATAAAAAAAAAAATGTTTAAAAACACATCTTGGAAAAAGAAACACTCAGGAACAAGCAAATATACAAAGATGATTAAATCAATAGTATTCCCAAAAATGTCCAAGCTACTACTAATTTTAAAATATATTATGAGAAAAAAATCAAGGAAGGGAAAATTGGCAAGTAGAGGATAATGACGACCCTGTTGATGTATAATACCTGCCTATACAAAGCTGATGAAAAGAAACTACCAGGGGAAAAAAAGAAGATACAAAGTCTTTAGTCTGAAGGATATATATTTCAGGGCTAAAGGGAATTAGTTAATGAATTTATGAAGTGACTGGTAATTATTTATGAAAAGTCACAGAGAACTGGGGTGATACAAATGACAGCAAATTAATTAGATTGCAGGTGTTAGAAGACAGTATGAGACTGGAGACATTGCAGATGATCTAGAGAAGCAAGAAACGTGGAAAAAGAATAGACACATTTATCCCCGGAAAAGAGAAAAAGCTCTTACATAGTGTGGTAATTTAATTCCTGACACCAATGGAAAGAACCTGGAGCAGCAAAGAATCACAAAAAAAACCCTAGATATGAGCTTGCAAGGCAAGCTACCCCTAAAGCAATTATAAATGCCTCCTAAATGGTAATGTTAAGAATACTATTTTCAATTTGGGTAACTTGGTACAAGAATGATTTAAAGTAGATTAAAGAATCATCTGAGAAAACTCAAACCACCATGTATTTCTGCTTGAAAAACAAGACTATGAAAACACTATGAAAGTGGGGAAATACAGCAGTCTGTATTTTAAAAGTGTAAACACTAAGAATGAAGAACTATGGTTGAGGCCAGTTCAAACAGCAATGGAATGAAAGTAAGCAAAGGGAAATCTAGGTTGATAATCATAAAAGAAATCTTTATGACTTGAATAATAGTAATATTCATGAGACTTAACATTTATATAGTACTTCACATCTTCAAAGCACTTCACTAATATTAACTAATTGCTCTATTCAATTGTAGGGAAGAGTCTTCCCTCAAGGGAAAAAGTTCCAGATCCTGAATCCCTAAGAAGCTACATCAGAAAAACTACTGAAAAACAAACACTATCTAGAGAAATCAGCCCCTGGAAAAGTACAGGGCTAAAATGAGCTAAAATCATTTTCCTTCTCTGGCATTTTCTTCTACACATGGAAAGGAAACTATGAATGCTATACAACATCATGGAGATATTATGTCCAACAAGAAGAAATAAAGGGAAAAATAGTTCTTTCATTTCAGTGCAGAGGTGTTTCAGAAAGGGTTCATAAAGAAGAATACTTTAAACAGAAATGTAGAGAATTGCCCAATACTGCACAGTGCAGTGGATGTAAGTTTCCCAGCCCCACAGCAAAATTTTCCAGAGGAGAAAGGAAGAGAAACACACATTTTTGTACTCCAGTGCTTTTTAACTAGACAAGTTGTTAGATTTTAGTACACATTGACATAGCTGGTGGTGACACCAATAAAAACAATTTACTGCTGAAAGGATCTAAGACTTCAGGATTGCTTCAACTGCTTAAAGTTTTGCTGGTAAAACTAGAAAAGTCTGACTAGCAAGACACAAACACCTGCTAAAGCACAGGAATAAAAACTAAGGAGCAAGCAGAAACAGAAGACAAAAAAGCAACAGTGAGGGAATAAAAATTGATTGCCTAAGTTGATCCAGTGAGTTTCTACCCTGAAAAGAGAGCAGAAGTGATCCTTTCCACTTCAGGAGGTGAAGTGACCACATTAACAATGCTCTTCATCCCATTACTCACCATCATCAGGGAGAAAGAAGTGTATTTCTTAGGAAATCACCCTTTCCAAACCCACTGTTGTCACAGCAAGTGAGCAGTCCTGTATGCAGGAAAGCCTTCCACCAGTCCAGGATGGGGACAGCTTCCTGAATAATAATTTTAAACCTGATACAAGTGGCTATGTTGCTCTGGAGGGGCACTACTACTGATACAGGCACCACTCCTGGTGGGACAGCAAGGTACCAGTGCGCCCAAAGACCCACATCAGCACTGGCACTGCACTAAGGTGTGCTTGGATAGAGTCACCATCCTGGAGAACATATAATTTTAATAGACCAGACTGATACAGGCATGAGAAAAAATAAACCTCTGTAGCAATAGGTCAGCATCTGATGGTCGAGAAGTTTTCAGCTGAACGTTTTTCTGTACACAGCACTGCTGTGTTCCAACCAAAAGGCCACCTTCAGGTATGTGGCTAAATGACATCGAGTTTCATGCCTCAAGATATCATCTTGTGGATTTCATTCCCCTTTCTCATACTGCATTGAACCAGAAATCCCAGGTCAGCAGCAGATGGGAATACCCAGCAAAATCAAGGACAGAGCCAGCTAAGTACAGGCTATCCAGAATTAAAAACCTTGACATTGTGTCCCAATGATCCCCTAAGATGGAAAAAACACTTTACAAGTATGTGTGTGTGCTTGCTAAAGGAGTCCAAACATATAACAGAAGGAAGCCAATTAAAAAGGTACTAAATACAGAAGACTTCAACTTCAGTGATTAGTGCTAGGTAATTTGCCTTGTGATAAACAACCATTCAAATCAGTAATAGACCTGAGGTTGTTCCACAGCTTGAAAGCATTCCTCTAAACTTTATCTGCTATCACAGCAAGTACCAGTGTTTATAAGTCAAATTTTGCCATGCAGCTCTACACCATAAAAGCCAGCGATCCCAGTAAGTGCTTGCTAAAGATGCCCACCATCTTCAGAGATCATGCTGACCCCTACAATCACGAAACCAGCAAAGGTGCAGCTCAGTTGCTATGTGCAATAGCCAGATGCAGCCTGTAGCTTCTCGTCAGTCCTACAAAATGAAATGAATGAATGAATGAAGAAGAGACCGGGTTGGATATTTTCCCCTGAATCTATGGAAAATAAATTACTTTTTGGGGACTATCCCCATCCAAGGAATAAAACCCATCATCTAGCTGTGAAAAATCCTAGTTTCATCACTACAGCATAGAGAAGGAGGGGGGCAGAAGGAAGAGGAAAAGAGAAGAAAAAAAAAATGATAGCTGAAAAAAACCATAAAAGAAAACCATCAGTGAAAATTGCCCCTGAAACTTTGCAGAATTGTAACGGCTTTCTCTTGCTTAAATTGATTGGTGTAGCAATGTTATAAAATGACTATTAGGATTCATTGTGCACAACAGAAAGTGTGAAATGTCAGCAGACTATACAGCAAAAGTAATGGGTCCTGAACCCCTGTTAGTCAAAAATGATTTTGTTTCAAATTAGAAATTGATTTTTTTGGACACAAGCCCTTTACAGGCTTCCAACTTTTGTAGCTGTGCCTTGGAAGAGATTAACCTCAGCCACTGTTTGGGTCCAGGCTGATGATACCCTTTTGAAAGTTTCTTCACAGGGACTGCTTTTTAATGTTGGTACGGTCTTAACCAATAACACAAGTTATTTGTTCCTTTGAGAACTGCACCACATTTCTTCTCATTCTGCCGTTTTCTTTATTTTTATGCTGACATATACGGCAAACTGGCTGACAAGTTAAAATAAAAAAAAAAAAAAAAAAGCTAGTTCATAATTGAACCAAGGATTATGTTCAAGGCTAAGCAGTGAAACATCCGAGCTGCTTTTGTTCCCAACCTTTTCTCTTCCTAAGAGAGAAAAGATTGCTTCTCTGCTCCTTAAGTGGAGGCACTAAGCTAAGGGCAGGATAGGTTCTAGCAGTATAGACATCCCTGTGTGGCAAAATAGCACGTTGTGATGGTGAAGTCGTCACTCAAGGAGGAAAAGAATGCGAAGATTACATTTAAAGAGCAAACCCCACTGCACTTATTCTCACTGCCTTTTGGGAAAGTTAAAAAATAAATCATCGAAGGAGCTTTCTGAGATTAAGGGGCTATTTTTTTCTCTTTCATCAGGAACAGCAGACAAGGTCACCATTTGTTATTTAAAATATTTTTTATTGTTTTAAATGGAGCTACCACCTTCTCTTAGGCTGTTTTAAACACCTGCAAAGCTCTTCCTTTAATTGTGCATTTTACTGATATCCTTTTGAACACACCAGCACACTCATGGCCCTGCAATACAGTATGGTTCCCCTTACCTTTCCTGGACTTGGTGCCTTCCCTCCTGGTCTGCATTAGAGGGGTTTGCCCATCATCCACGTTTGCACCAAAGCCAACCATTTTCTTCCCTGAACTGCTCCCACGACTGCTCCCTGGTTTTCTGGAGTTTTTGCTCACTGGAGGTGTCCTCAGTAAATAATCTTCATGTTTCAACACCGGGACACTGGGAGGAAAGAAAGATCGTGCTGTTACGTGATGCATTCAGCCCATTAACACTGCACCCAGCTCTCTACCCTACTTTTACTCTCCAGAAGCACAAACATCATGCTGCTGGTTGAGCTCTTGTTGAATCCATTTATAATTTCTAAGCAGGACGCCTAAGGCTTGAGGAGTTACCAACCCACTTTATCAGGAGTCTTTGATTATCAGCAGCCAGCAGCACTCTGACAACTGTATTTGGAGTTTTGTGGCACTGGGCACATTCCTTAAAGCATTAGGTCCTGGATTTCTTGAGTGGTTAGGACAAGACCAGTGGGATGAAGGCATGCAAAGTACTTTGTCCAGCACAATGGGCCAAAACTGGAAAAAAGAGAAGTTTAAAAAAATGCTCACTTTGCTAGAATGGGGAAACAGAGGAGATTATGTGAAAAGAAATCTGAAATTTTAGTTTGCAAAAGGAAAGCAGATTATAGACTCACAGAATCATTTTCATCGGAAAGGACCTTTTAAATCATCTGAGTACAACTGCCAAGACCACCACTAAACCACATCCCCAAGTGCCACATATCTGTGTGTTTTTTAAAAGCCTCCAGGGATGGTGGGAAGCTGATTCAAGAAGAAAATGGATGAGAAGAGAGGAGACAAAGAGGTGAGATGAATGAACAGAGGTACTTTTCAAGAGGATAGAGAATGTATGAGCAAACTGGTGGGAGAGCATCTGATGCAGAAGTGCAGCACTACAAGTAAAGTAAGAAAAGGGAAAGTTAACCAGAATCATTATGATTCAAGATGAACTTCAACACACAATCTTAAACACTGCATGGATAGAGGCAGGAGGCAAATCTGGTGATGGGGAGCAATCATGACCTCAAGCTCCGCAGACACAGGCATCTCAAAATGTTCTGGGTAGACAGGAGGCTATGAAGACCCACAATTCTCTCAGTAAAGACAACCAACTGCTTTCAAATCCTGCTCTCTGGGAAATAACTACTGCTTTAAATGACAATTCCCAACACATGTAAGTCATTAGTCCCTGTCATAAAAAGCCCCTTTATAAAAGAAATTAAAAATATAAAAAAGTATCTTTGCATTATCCACATGAAATAATACCATTTATCCCAAGATTATATTGATCTACTTGCAATCATGGAAGTGACAAACAGCCTTCCTAAGTTATCAGAAGATTAAACAAACCTTAACAGCTGAACTCCATGATCCTAGAGGTCTTTTCCAACTGAAACCATTCTATACTTCTATGATAAATCTTTTTCCTGTTTAAGCACTAATTTTACCTTGGTAACCCAAAGACTGTCACTGAGCTTGTATTAGTTAGGATACAGCTTCATGGAGGCGGAATCACAAGAATCTTTTACCTAAAAGCTTGCACTACTGAAGTTGCTGTATATCTGAGGGAAAAGCAGGAAATGATAGCTAAATTAAAAGTTTCACATCAATGTGCTGTATAAGACATTGTTTAATAGGGCCCACTGAGCCTGTTGGACAATTAGTATTACTCCTGTATTATTAATGCAGAACAGTATATAATGGCTTATGACCTATAATAACTGACTGAAGTGTTGGATATAACTTCTCCAAATAACCTCCGTTTACTTTAGGGCTTCTAACTGTGTGTCCACTAATAATACTGCAAAGTGTTTTTAAAATTTATGGTGGACTAAATTATTATCTTATTTGAATTATACGAAATTATTAACCTACTAATTCCTGCAACCCCGAGAGAAGCAAGAGGTGGTTTTGGATCCAAGCAACTGCTTAAAGAGGCATAAAGGTGTAATACTTGACCAGATTTCTCTGATGAAACAGGACCTGATATTCCATTTGCCTGTACTTGGATGATTAACAGCATTTTAAAAAACAGTGAGGTTGTCATTATTTGGATGCTTTTTGAGTTGTTTAAAGCACTTTTGATTACAGCCTGCAGTCCTCATGTGAAGACAGTGACCTTTGGTTTGCAGATAAGGAGGTGATTACTCGACTGGTTCTTCTTCTGAATGCAGTATCTTCTACATGGTGCAGTTACCTCTAGAATACTGAATTCTGTTGTAAATAATGCAGTGGCAGAGGCAATTCAAACAGAAACAGACACCAAGAAGAAGTTACATAAGCTAAGGTATAATGAATAACAAAAGTAAGTATATTTGCATATGTAACCGCAATAAACAATTAGTTAGAGCATTATTGTTTAGCATTTAATAGAAGACAACTCATGCTAAAGTTTTGCTCACGTAAGGATAGAGTCTCAAATCTTAAAATGACACTTAATCTGAAAGGTGTGCAGACCAAGGAGGGAAAGGGATAATGCAGAGAGATTAAAAAAATCAGTAATTAACTATCTACCACAATTAAACAAAGAAAACATAAGGAAAAAGAAAATCTATTTCTGAACATAATTACTCATTCACCTCTGGAATAATTAGTAAAACGAATGATGTGACTGTTACAACCTGGAAATTTAAACTCAACATATGGTCCAAAGGAATCAGCTATTTATATCTGGAGAGATTTAGCAGCAAAAGAGGTTCTTCTCTATTTTCAAATCCAACTACCTATTGTGTCACTCAAAGGCACCATGGTTAGTAGGACTTCCTGCAGGGCACCACAATATCCAATGAATTTTCATGGCACTCCTTGAAAGTACACAACAGAGAAGACTTTCTAAATAAAGACCTTATTAACCTAGCTACCCTACACCAAGGCAAGAGATGTAGTGTCACCAGAAAAGAAGCAAGTCTCAACACTGCTGCCTCACTATGAATATCCAAGTACACCATCACCAAAGGAAAACACACCTTGAACATTCCTTCCATCCTGTCTGAGCCTCATATCGCGATATCCCTGCTGAGCATGAATGGCAAATTTTAAATGTCATTCAGGACCCACTGAATGCTGCTAGTATTTGCATTCCTTAAAAAGTAGAAAAACATTAACCTTTTGTTTTATTGAATTAAAATGCCATGGAAATGCTGATGTAGTCTTCAGAGACTGAAATACTTTTACAAAGAAGAATAGCTGTCATTTATTAGACACAAAGAACAATTACTTGATAGGATGCTTTCTGACAAAAAGCAGATTGGTATTCTCATCATAGAAAAGGCATTGTAAAAAAACCCGGCACAGACCTCTGAGACTTGAATAATTTAAAGCTGCATTTGGTGCAATTTGAATTTTTCTTTAGGGAGGCAAAGTTAAATACCTTTAATTTGTTCTAATTATTTCAAATTTGCAAGTTAATTATGGCTGATCATTAAATAACAAAAAGGACTATCGTCTCCATAGAGTTTTACCTCCTACCCTCTGCATTACTTAAGCTAGATTTTAGTATGCATGAATTAACTTTCTAAATAATCACACGGTTTGACTAAATGGCTCAGTAAAATGAGCTCTGATCCTCAGAATAAGCATTAATGGACATTAGAAAGGCTATTGGGACCCATGTTACTTACATTATAAGTATTTTTAATGGGGTCTTATTTACTAATCTTTATGTACTGTTCAAGTTAGGGCACCATATAGATACATTATTCTGCTTTAATAGAGGAAAGTCAGTTCTTCAAGATACTAAAATAAATGTCCACTTAGAGCCAACTAAATTCATTTGTAAACTAATGCAGGAAAACTCTGATAGAAAATAACTTGTTTTAGCTGCTGATCCTGATGAATCAATCCAACATAAAGGCAGCCTTGGTCTGCAAATGGAGTTTTGCAGATCTGTTGAATCACTAAGCAACCCAAGCAGCTCTTGCCAGAGTCGTGCTTACTATCAGCACGTGATCCACCTCGCCCACGAGGTTTCCTCTCTTCCCTGCTCCACATCCAGAGCTCAGCTGACTGGGTCCCCAGTCTTTGATCCCAGATTTGGATGCTCACCTTTCACTGAACTCTGATCTTTCCGTGCATTTTTCAGTGCAGATCAGTGGCATTCAGAAAGTAAGACTATGGTGTAACTACTAAGAAACCCAAAACGCGAGGCAATTCATGCCTCCAGTATGTATGTTCAACAGATGGCTGCCTTAATGGTACCCTACTGCACTCTGCTGAGGCAAGGGCTTGCGAGTTTAACCATTATCAAACTAACAGATTGCCGTGGTAGGTTAGCTCCAAAAGCAAACATGTTGGAATGTTATTTTCCTGTTCCGTAATTTCTGTTTTAAAAATAAAATAATTAACAGTTCATGTGTGCAATCTGCTGCAATTATATCAGGCCAAGAATGCATAACACTTAATGATGCAAAACTGGTGATAAGTAGACAACCCAAGCAATACGTTTTTGTAGCTGGAACCCGAATTGCCATTTCAGATACAGTTTGACAAACAGGCTGAAAATTGCTTCCTCCCCTGCCACTTTGGCTGGGAGCGTTTTCCAGCCAGATCAGTTTCCAGAGTCAGCTCAGTATAAAGCAGCAGCACTACAAGCACTGGGACAAAGGATAAAATGTCAGGATCTTCTTTCCAGCAGGGGTCCAAATTTATATTAGTTCACATCAAGCTTGTTACCAAACAGCACTTTTGAAAACCACCTGTTCCAAAGTGGGGCTGCTTGGGAGGTTGTTTGTCTGCATAGCAAATAAAAAAAATATTTGTAGGGAGAAAAGAAGCACTGTAGACTTTGGATGTGTGGATCTGAAAACAAATGGCAGTGGTCTACTGAACAAGCACAACTTTTCCAGTCCCCTCAAGTGGAGCTGAGGAGAAACACATCAGAATGTACGAGCCAGCAGAGCAGCACATGGGAAAGAGAAGGGAGATTGGTCTACTTGCTACTGCTTTGTGCAGGATGTAGAAATCCACGGGGCAGCTGAGGAGAGCTGGAAGGGAGGTAAGAGAGTTTGCGGGTGAGGAGGAGAAGCACAGTGTGAACTTCAGGGCAATCTCTCATCCCTGAATGCCATCGCCCTTCCTTTCCTCCCCACAAAACCAATCTGCTCACGCCAGCTGATCAACAACCTTAAAACCACACTCTTAAAAAAATCTAAAGCCTATCAAATTGAAACAGAACACTAGAGAAAAAGAAAAAAGCTTAGCATTTTTTCCTCCCTTTAAGAAGCAGGAAGAATCCTATTCTAATACAGACGTTGCAGACCATATTCAAGCCCAGAGTGAGATTTCATGGGCCAATTATGAAACCTGGCATTTTGAGGCTTATGTTAGATGCATCAGCATGTTAATGGCACTGCTGGGATCCAGTGAATGTCAATAAGAAACAGCTGCTTTCCTTTCTAGAAAGCATGTGCATTTGAGACCACAGAATCAGAGAACAGTTTTGGTTAGAAGGGACCTTTTAAAGGTCACCTGGTCCAATCCCCTTGCAATGAGCAGGGACATCTTCAACTAGAACAGATTGTTCAGAGCCTATCCCAAGTGACCTTGAATGTTTCCAGAGATGGGGCATCCACCACCATTCTGAGCAACCAGAACCAGTGTTTCACCACTCTCATAGGGAAATGTTTCTTCATATCTAACTCGAATCTGTCCATTAAGTTGAAAAGCATGACCACTTGTCCTATCGTTGCAGACCTTGTTCAAAAGTCTGTCCCCATCTTCCTGAAAAGACCACTTTAACCACTGAAAAGGCGCAGTCAGGTTTCCCCAGCACCTCCTCTCCTCCAGCTGTCTTCAGGACCACGTCCATCTCCCTTCTCACACATTTTTTAGGCAAGAAGGCAGGGACAGGTAGGGAAACACTTCAACAGTCAGTGAGAGTTCTGGAACTGAAATATAAATATTATCAAATCTGCTTGTAATAAAAGGATTTTTCATCACAGAAAATAGACAGTGATTGCCTACAATCTACATGTTATTATGCAGACAATATATTGCTGAGCTGTCATGCAGAGATTTCATCTCTTACAGCACTCTTCAGGCTCAATGCCCTTGAATCCAGTAATGCCCATGGCTGTGTCAGGTTTCTCTGTTGTTTTTTGGGTTTTTTCCACCCCTGTTGAGCTCTCTCTCTCTTGAACCTACTGCATTTGGTTTACTTTTCTGTCATCTTGGAGGAGCTATACTGGTACCTATGCTAAAAATTTTTCTGTATCTGAAGCTGTACCAGGGTACAGCAATCCACAGCACAGCTTCCCCAGACCACTCTTTCAGAGACCAGTTCCTTCCCCATTCCCTCAGTGGCTGGTGCTCAGGTATTTAATTCCACCAGCAGGAATTGAGGCCACGTATGCTCTTAATTAGCAATGACCTATTAGATCATACCAGCCATAGGTGAAACCCTAGCCCCACTGAATCAATCAGAATACTGTCTGTATCTTCAATTAAGTCAGGACTTCACTTAATATACATGGTTAGAGGTCCATTTGTAGCAAGTATTAACCTAAATTTAACCTAGAATTATATTCATGCCTTCCCTTTGAAGCCCTCTCCTTCCTCTGGTTTAAGTTCACTACATTTCAACTCCCTACCAGCACCTTTCCAACATATCTGAGTTTTCCTAAAAAACAGCAAAATTATAGCTGTGATTACTTTTCTATCTTCTTTTCTGAATTCAAAGAAAATTCTAGCATAAAGGTTTTCAGACAGTAAGAGAAATGGCCACAGGAAGCAGAATGGGCAAGCTTTAGCAGGGCAAAATGCTCTGATTGTGTGTTTGGCCTTTCTTATAGAGCAGAGCAGAGCAGCTGTCGTTCCAGCAAACTCTGCTGTCAGCCTTCACAAAAGGAAGTCATGTAAATGTCAAGTCACAGGTATAAAAACAATCCTTCCAAACAGTGTCTGTATATCTGAAAAGCCTGCCTGGCTGTCACCAGTCAAAGCACCACGAGGAATGATGCAAAACCCTGTTTAAGACAAAGTTTTTGAACTAAATCTAAACTTCTTCAGTACATCAGGCAGCATCACTCTCTCCTTCAGAAGGAGAATCACATGCTCTTCAGCAAAGTGAATGCCAGTCTTAGTGCCTTATCCAGCATCACTAGTGTTTGGCTGAGAGCCAGCCCCAATCACAAGATACCCATCGAAATGCCATATGCAAGCTATCTCCTGAACAAACATGCCCCAAATTGGATTGCAATTTGGTTGTGATAAAGGCATAGAAGAAGAACAACACATCTTCTCTTCTCAACTTGGCTCACCCAGAACAAAAGGCTTCACATTAGATGGGCTGCATTTCAAAACAGGCTGTGGCAGAGATGGCTCTGGGTGTGCAGGTAACCACCTCATGTTTTCCTTTGCTAGGACTATCAGTACACAAGCACTCTCTCCTCTATAGAGGTTTCCAGACAGGCTGATAGGTGTTGATAACAGCAGCTAAATGAGCAGCAATTGCAAAAGCCCTTTTTCTGATCATGGATCACATCATGGAGCAATCATTTGCTAAGGGTAAGAGACAATACAGCAGAGGAGGGACACAATGAGAGCTGAACAGTAGATACTCACAGGGTTTGCAGTATGCCCTACTAATAAGATATTCTGAAGAAATTCCTAATGAGAGCAACAGCTATTTAAGATCGCACTGTTTTGTGCTGGGATTAAGAGTTATATATGCACAGAAAATCTGGAGTTTTGGAGGATCAGAACAATTAAAAAAGATGTAACAACTACAGTTGCTTCTGTTCCTTGACAAAGTTATACTTGATTGATGCTAAGTTTCAAAACTCAAGATACCAGAAGGATAAATTTTCATTCCTGGTTTCTAAGTGAGGAAATGAAGGAACAAAGTTTCTTCTCACACCAACAGCAATGAAAATTAATAACCACTGAACTGGGCAAATACACACACCCCTACGGATCCTGAGGTGACTTTCTGGGTCACTGACAGCTCCCCTGGTATCAGGGAACATGTCGCAGGGAAAGACTTTCATAAATGCATCAAATTCCATAACAAACACAATTAGAATTTTTATACTGTCTATTCTTCTGAGGCTGCAGAATCTGATTTCTCTAACCAGGAACCATTACCACTGAAAACAACACAGCAGCACCCCTGCAAGACCCATCACTTTCCATTAAATTTCTGTCCTCTTATTCTAGTCACCTTTTTCTGTCCTCTTATTCTAGTCACCTTTATCTGTATCACAGGATGATCAAATTAAGCATATTAAGCCAGGTTACTACAGGTTTTTTGGGTTATAGGTCTGTTAGTGTCAAAGTCTTACAAATCTTGGGACTAGTGAATCTGGAAGCTGCAGTGCCTTTCTTATTCCAAAAAGCCATTTGGCTCCTCTGCCAAAAACAAACCTGACATAGGTTTTGATTTTTGTTTTATAATGATAAAACCAATCATGTTAGAATTTTGCCAGGTCTGTAAACACAAATGTACATGGCATCCTAAATACTCTCATACTACAGCATCTTTTAAAATGGTGTCATACACTATCCCAGATCAGTTAGAAACACCCTTCCTGATGCATCTTCACACTTCATTGGCCTTTTTTCCATGATTAAATCACATCTGTGGGACATGGTCACTCTATGATTAAAGAGTATATTAATGATTTACCACTACACTAGTACTCATCCATATTATATTGCTTAGTAAAATGAAAACACTGAGATTGTTTATTGATCTGCTTTACAAAAAAATCCTATAGCCTGAAATGAAATAAATAGAGAAGTTGAGACTTTAGACTTTACTTTGATTAGTAGATTACCGGGCCCAACACATGCAGATTTGACAAGATAGCTGTTGGTAAAGATTTAAAATAACAATTTTAGCCACTTCAGTTGCCTTAAATTCACTGAAGTTACATATTTCACAGAGCATGCTTGATGGCTAGTGACTGAAAAATCAAGTATTTATTGCAAGAGCAATACAGACTTAGATGCCTAAATAATGGCATACAACTATAAAAACCATGGCCTGGGCCCCACAGAAAAACCAACACACTAAAGATTTCCTTTCAGTGCATATATTTTATGTGAATTTGACAGCACTACCAAATATTGACTCAACCAGGATGTTTACGGAACAGATTTAAGATGTTTTTGCATCCATATTCAGAAAATATTCAGATATAATAGAATTGAAACCAGACAGAAACCACTGCCTCACTAAAAGGCACATACCACTGAGATATGTATTGGCATTGCTCTGATGTCCAGCACCAGGAGAAAGAACAAAGGGAAGAGATCCTGGCACAAGGCTGTTTGCTGTGAAGCTTTGGGCTCTGGGCTGCCAGTTCCCAGCCTCTGGAAACCCTTTTGGTCCAGATATAAGTGATTTTTGCCATCTTAGAGCTACCACTATTGATTTTTGGGCATGGAAGTCTACCTTTGCATAAGTTTGTTACAACCTGGTGGAAACGTCTATCCAGAGCAGATGCCACGAGTGCCATTCTGACACCATGATGTGGGTTCAGGGGTTTGCATTATTTGTGCTGCCAAACCACCTCAGCCCTACTGAATCCACAGCTGGTATATAAACTTAAACCATCTCTCAGAGACATTGTTTGCTCAAAAAGGATGCAAAGATGTAAATGGAGATTAAGGGAACACAGAGTTAAAAAGAAAAGAAGGATTAACTATGCATCGATCAAACAGAAGGGCATGTGGTTACACAAAGAGGTGAAGCCTGGCACTAGTGACAGAAGACTGAAGACACTTGCAAATTGTTTTGTTTCAAACTCTTGTGCGTGCTAGAAGCCACATGAAAATGTTTCTACAAAGAAGAGCTGATGAATTGTCACTGCGGTTGAGTTCTAACGCTTTTCTCCCCAGGTCACCAATGAAATCTTTTGAGCACAGTGTCGATTTTAGGTGGATTTACCAGGCAGAGACCATCTTTGGGATTAGCGTGAAGAAACACATCCATTTCAAACTCACCAAATTAGGATTGAGGGTAGGGAGGGGAAAAAAGCACTCTATAAAAGCTTGGGACAAAAAAAAAGAAAAAAGAGCCCAAACTGGTAAATGCAAAACAAGAAAGACATTGTCAGAACAGACAGATGGAGGCAGAAGTCACCATGACATGACCCAGTGGTTTCAAAAAACTGAAAGAATTAAGAAATGTAGTAGGAGCACATGGCTGAAAGTTAATCCCACACACAACAAAACTCTGAGTGCCACATAATAGAAGTAGTAAAGAAGAGATGGTGGCAGAGAAAATAAAGTAAGAAACAGCTTTATGACTTTTAACAGACAACTGGAACCTGAAGGTGTGTTTAAGAGAAGCAAAGGAGACAAGATCTGAATAAGCAGCCAAGATACGCATTTGGAAAATTTATTTTGAAGTAGGTGAATGAATACTGAGCAGTGAAAGAAGACTTCAGAGTAGTCAAGGTGCAAGAAGAAGGACTAGAGCAAGGGGTGTTGTTTCAGCTGTTGACAGACCAAAAGGATATTTTGGCTGTGAAGGAGAAGGAAGCTGCAATAGCTGTCAGCAGCCCAGATGAGTGCAGAGAAGGAGAGTGACCCCAAGGTTATGAGTCTGAGTGGCAGGGAGGATGTGGCATTATCAAAATCAGAAGTGAAGAGAGATTCAGAATAAAAAAGTAAGGAGTTCTGTTTCAGCCAGATTAGGAATGATCTGAAGGCAAAACAACTGGGATTATGTGTCAGGGAGGCAGTCAGATATGCAAGACTAGACGGAACAGAGCAGAGGGTTTAAGAGTTATTGGCAGGTAGATGATAGCCAAATCCGTGTAACAGGATGTTGTCATCCAGTGGGTACAGAAATCTCCAGTCAAATCAAGGAGTGACTAAATCCCTTCCCTGCCACCTCACAGAGGTTCCTACCTAGTTTCAAATGAAATTACCTAAAATAGTGCTGCAAAAACATGCATAAAAAAACCTGACTTTCCATAAAATCTAAAGATCATACTGTTTCTAAAACTAGGGCAACCACTAAATGAAAGTTAACCCGAACAATAACTTTAAATATATAACTAAACTTCAGGTCACATGCATTTAATATAATGAGATGAGGAATATGAAAAGGCCATTCATAATGGAATTCATCGAGTTAGGAATGCCATGCTTAGCTGCCTTATAACATATAATTAATGATCCTATAAAAATCCAGCAGTACGAACTCTCCCGGCTGCCCGCAGAACTGTTCTTTATGCTGGGTAGGGCAAGCAAGCATCTGCTTCCACAAATACTGCCCTTTGAGAAGCTCAAAAGCTTTTTTCCCCCTGTTCCATCAGGGACCACAGTGCCATTTCCATGACACACTGAGCTTTGAACCGTTACCCAAATCAGACTATAGCATTTGGCAACCCAGTACACATCTGTCATGATAGACTGGTTATTGGTCAAATGTTAAAGAAAAAGTCATTAACTCTCTTCCATTGCTTCTAATACCCCACCTTCCTCCAGATTATTTATAATCCCCATTAAACCCACCCTCTGTTTATAGTCTTCTAACACAACAGTGAAATATAGTCCGCCTGGAGAGCTGTCTTGCCTTATACTACTCCCAACCATTTGGTACAACAAAAGATGTTCTCTCTCCATCAAAAGGCCTGATCCCTCCTGAAGCATTGATGCTCGCATTCAAGGTTAAAGGATTAAGGCCTGAAGCACTGAGTACCAGAGGAAATGAAGCCAAATATCAAAAGAAACAAAGGAAACAAAAGAAAAATCAATCCTCTTCACCACAGGAGCAGTGTGAAGAACAAATCAGCTCGGCTGAATCTAAAATTTTCTCTGCATGGCTCTCAAAAATTAACACTTTTAAAAATACAATGGGTAGTTTTGCAAAGCCTCAACATCCGTGCAAAGCCACAGAGTTCAATTTATACATCAGTATGGTCTGGGAAGTTTTATGTCAGAATAATTCAGTGGCAAATACGCAAAGTCCACTTCAGAGAGAGCAAGAGCTGGGAAGTGAGTGAAAGCCATGTGTGCTGTTATCTTCATATATAGTCTGCAAATCTGCAAGTGGCAGAACCTAATATTTACTAAAGTTTGCCTTTTGCTTCAATTCTCTGTGTGCTGAAGTGCAGCCAAGGTCACAGGAGGGGTGGGGGAGTGGGTTTTAGCTTAGTGCAGCTGTGATCATGGGCAAAACAGCAGGGTACAGAGGATTTCTTGCATAACTTTGTAATACCAATAGCTTTTGTTCTTAGTCCTGCCCCATCAGTTCTGATAAAAGCTTTTAAATGGCATGAAAGTTGTTCGGGTGGGTTTAAAGTTTCCTGATTTAAAACTACCTTCCAGAACATTTTGTTTTATAAGGTTTTTCTTAACTTTTCCAACTGATAAGTTTCTGGGACATATGAATGTCTGGGTTAAACATAATATTCTCTTCATCCAAGATTACACATAAAAATAAAAAGTAACAAAATGGTATGTCTGAAAAAGTAATCCACTCCAATTTATAAAAACAGAATTCAGGTTTTCAAAATTCAATTCAGGCAGTAAACTAACAGTGTCTACATTCTCCCATAAAGGAGGCATCTGCAAATGACTAGCAAAAATGTCTCTCACTGTCTGCAAGTGTTGGCAAGGAACAAACTCCTTCAGGAGATGCATGCATTTCAATATTTCAACCCAAAGAAAAAATTCTCCCAAGCATTTTTAGTTTTGATGTGGGATATTACCGAACCAAACCCCTGCAGAACACTGGCAGGAAATGCAAGTTTCTTGAAAATACCGAAGCACTTGTGTTTTGACAAGCCTGTTTTCACTAACTGCCCTCCTAAGCTTAGCAGTGTTTCTAACACCCGAGTGTCCGTGCTTTTGGAAGACCTCACCTACAGGCTGGGTGTATCTGCCTACGGAAACCACTTATGGCATTTCCTGCTTACATCTTACACCTCCAGCCTCTCAGCAAGCTTCCTGCTCAAGGTTACTTTGGACTGCAACGGGAATGATGCTGTGTGCAGCAGACGTGATCATGAGAACAGAATCAGCATAATTCAGGTAAATATTAAATAGGCAGCTTGAAATCACTGTTGCAGTTGAAAGTAAACCTGAAAATTAGATTAGTGAAGGAACCAGGTCAGCAGAAATGAACTCCTCTCTCTCCAGTCCGATAAGGATCACTGCCTACCCTAACAAAAAAACCCCAACATTAAATGCATGCACAGGTATATGTAAAAAATTGCCACAGACTCCCCTTTACGCTTTTAGTAACCACATCAAAACAAAAACCTTCACCCTGTGCAATAAAACCTACTACCTTCAGAGTCTGCACGTGGCACTAATGAAGCAAAAATGTGTGTCTAACTCTGACTGTACTCTCCCATACGTCACAGCAGACTCCAGCAGCCATCTGTTGGAAGGATGCTGTGCCTATATTTAGCCAGACACCACCACAAGAGAAAGAAAAACTCATATCTGCACCTAATTCAGCGTGTGCACTATTGGCAGATCTGCAAGCACTTTTTTTTTTTACAGGCCAAACAAGCGTTCGCTCCACAAATATCCTATCTAAAAATGATGCAAACTTCAATGTAAAATTATCTGGAACAAGAAAGTAACTTGGTTGTTAAAAGAGGCACTAACAGGTGGGTAAGCAGCTTCCAGATACACAGATTTTATGGGCCATTTGCAAGCACAGTTGATTTCATCCCAATTTAATGTGCCAGTCTGCCAAAACAGCAAATAGAAAAAAAAAAAATCCCAACAAACTATTCAGTACATTCCTAAAAGTTGGTCAAGTCCTTTATAGACACACCTCAAGAGACCAAGGACAACTCAGAGATGACCTGAAGCCTGGGAGTCTTGGATAATGAGCCAGTTGCAGCTCTGGTGACAATTTCTCTTTCAGAGGCTCAGGTCCTGGACACACCTCAGGACCTGGGAGGTGACAAGCTGGAATGAAGCACTGAGAAGAAAACTCCTCATAGGAAACAAAATGGGTGCTACCATTGTTTTTCAATTCTGTTCTCCTCAAAAACAGGAGCAATGGGGCCAGCAAAAGTCAGGTCAGCAGTGGCAGAGCCGTGTGATTGCATATGATTTTTATTTTATATTATTTGGAGGGAGGAATTGTGTGAACAAACCTGGATATGCCTGGGACAGCAGGGGGAGCTGCGAGTCTGCGTTCCTCTGCAGGTCTGTTTAATTGCACTGAATATTTGGACAAAAGCGTGTAAGTGTGCTTGCACATCACCACAGAAAGATGCCTGCACGTCTAACAAGCCTCAGAAAAGAGTTCATAACAAAGCATTAAACAAGGAGCTACAGATAATTGTCACCTTCTCTCACTAGATAATAAAAATAGTTACACCATAAACATAAAAATCTTTTAAAAGACCCCTGACAGCACTCCCTCCTGGAACTATCACCATAGCAATGAGCATCCAAGTACAGGGGAAGTACTGCTGAATCCTGTGTTTGATATTTTCAAGTAACTAAAAATACAAACTGGCAAAAATACACACGGGTGATGTAGAATGAGGCACACAAACATAAAGAGCCTTCAATGAAATTAAAGGTGGCAAATTGCACCCGCAAATCTTTAATACACCAGGAAAGAATCCTTTCACCAGGTAGGACACATTGAAAGAGTGCCTGCAGATAACTGTAAACACATCTGATAGCTGCTGTATCCAACAATTCCTATTTAGAACTCTTTGCACGGGTTTGTGTAGAGGCTCAGTGGTAGAATCATGTGAAATCTGAGGCAAAGATGCCCATTAGAGAGAAGGCAGTAAAAAGCCACACTGGCAGAGCCTTATAGGAAACCTAAGACTCGGAAAAACAGGGTATCTTGAATGTTAAGATTTAGGCACACAGCAGCGCTCTGGGGAGGGGTGCTTGCAAAGTAGAAAACTGTGTCTCCTCTAGCTGGTGCCATTAAATACAGCTTATTTCTATGCCATTCAGATCCAAAGTTAAGATTAAACGAAGGAGGGAAGAGTTTTAAAATTCCTTTCCCAGATGCAGATGTCAGGAGCACACACAAAAGCAGGTGCTGGGTGTATTGATCCTACTGAATACGCATGGAGTGGGTACTTGAGCATGTACCAAGCATCTGCGTCTGGGAGATGGAAAGCACTTTGTAAAAGGCTGTTTTATGCTAAACAAATGCATCAGGTTATGTTTTTATTTTGAATATTTTAAAGCATCTTGCACACTGGGGCAGACTTGAAAAGAAATTATACAGACAACTTGCCATTAATTGCACAAGCTACCATCTCCATAGCTGCAAATTGGCTGTGGACTCACTGAGGAGCACTCCAAGCTACTGAAAACCATCCTCAATAAAACCTGCTCTGACTGCTGCACCTTAGAGAAATGGAGATCCTGCATCTGAAGGTGGTTCAGGTCCCACATGCTGGCCCAGTTGCAACTAGGCAAAGGGACAGGCACATTTCTTCTCAACGTGAGGGAAGGGACAAATTGAACACTGCAAATTCATACCAGAGTAGGTATCCAAATAGGCTGAAATGGACAATGCTTGCTGACAATGACAACAAAAAGACCTTAATAGCACATGTAGAAGAGAAAACAAAACAGGCAGCCCTTTGAAAATCTGGCTATAATTTGTAGTAGCCCCTGAGATCAAAGTTTTCATTTTCACTAACAGACTATGAGGAAAATCTGTATCAGAAATCAAACTCTGCACCGTATTTGCTTGTGGAATCTTTTTTGCTTTCTTCAATGAGGGAAAAAATTAATCCCTACAGGAGATATCAAGATGCCTTTTAAACTGCATACCTCATTTCTGACTAAAATTACCTTTCAATAGTCTGGCACAGCTGCATGCTCCTATTTGCTTTTTTTTTTCATTAAGGGTTCCTCTATTATTTGTACCCATCCTATAGCATTTATGCCTGGCAGTGATGCACATTCCCTTGTCTACAATTTGTCCCACAGATAGTAGAGGATAAATTGCAATTAGATTTTTGTAATTGTAGATAATTAACTCAAAATGAGCTGTTAATTATATAAAAAACAATGTTTTTCAGTTCTTGATTATATTATTTATTTTACCTCTCACTACAGCAAGTTTCATATTTTAAAGGTATTTCACCATTTCCTTTAAAATACCAGGGTATTTTTAAGCGAAGTTTTGCTTATTTGAAGACTGAAATCAAGTTCTATGCTGTGAGATTTGCTAGAAGAGCTCTCATGTATGAATCTCTTCCGTGTATGAACTGGAAGTCCAACAGGGCTGATTTTCCATTAGTGTTCTGCTGGCATTTGCTGTAACAAGAACTGTTTCATAGGTCAATTAAAAAGAAAACACCACCACCACAAAAAAAAAAAAAAATTAAAAAAAAGAAAAAAGCCCCACACCATNAAAAAAAAAACCACCAACAGAGACAGTTAAAAAAAGGATGTATATCTACCAGCTCTTTGTCTTTTCTAAGACCCAGCCACACACTTACACACTCTCCCTCTCTGTACTGAAGAAAACATCACTTACATATTCAAATGCATAAAAGAGACAAATGGACTTGTCTTCCACAGCCTCTTTAAGCCCTACATTAGAGTAAATTATTTAGGGACCA
Source organism: Dicrurus megarhynchus (assembly GCA_013399195.1). NCBI lineage: Eukaryota > Metazoa > Chordata > Aves > Passeriformes > Dicruridae > Dicrurus > Dicrurus megarhynchus. Next base: position 402,767 of record VXAD01008426.1, on the reverse strand, counting down.
TTCATCTGGTAACCTTTGCGAAACTGAAGATGGCATATAGGAAGAAAAACTTCCAAGTGTTTTGCTGCCAAACTTTGTAACCAGCTGGCGTGGCACCTTGAGACTGCTCAAACACACAATAACTTTGAAAAATTACAGTAAATTAAACCAGGGGAATGAAGAGAGGGTGGGGAACCTTTTGAAATCCGGGACTCTCATTTTGTTAACAGCACAGGTTTTCCTCATTTTCCCTGTTAGGATATGTAGATATTTGCATGTTTTTGGTAAATTGTTGCCAAGAAGCCCTACAGATGTTCTAGGTTACATTTTTCCTCCAAGGGACTTAATGCTACTGCATCTTAAACATGTCATGACTCTCCATCTTTTTTGTTACAGTGATAATACTTTGATCACTTCAGTTCGTGTGAAAATGAAAGAAAAAAGCATCAGAATACAACAAAGATATGCCAGTAACTCACAGCAGCCAAACACCTGGTTAAGCAGTGAAGTATTCCAAGGAAACTAACAATTCCTGCTATTCTGGAAAAAAAAAGGCTTATCCCTTTTTAGTGAAAAAGGATCTCAAAAAGAAAAATAAAATTAGTACAACAAAGTTAAAAAATAAGAAAAAAGAAAGTATTGTAACCTTAGTTTATAAATGAATTATCAGTTCTTCCAGTACTCTCAGAACAGAAAAGTTTATTATTTTGAGGCATTCTCTTGTCGCTAAAGAAGGAGTCATTCAAAGCACAGCTGCTCATCTTGTCCACCATTCTTTGGTCAAAAGAACACCTATAGTTACAGCACAGAACAAGAAGCTGTTACTTTCTGAGAAAAGGAGAAGACTTTGCCAAATCCACAGTTTGTATTTGTTGCTTTTCTAATAAGCCTGAATCTTCTCCCAGTGTTAACTTGAATGTGACAGGGTAGGACAGAAGGAAAGTACAATAGTGTACTGATTGAAGTTTTAAATAGCAAGCAGAATGGAGATAAAGAGCTAAATATTGGCTTAACTCTGCTTCCAGTTATTTCAGTGGTGGTTTGCTCTGATCACAATGAAGTAGAGGTGCAATGCAGAGGTATTTAAAAAACAAGTAACTTTCACCAACCATGGAAGATCTATCTGAGAGTTAAAGGATAATGTATTATTTACATCAGGTCCAAATAAAGACTGAAGAGACATTCTGATCTTAATTTAAAAAGTAACAAGCAGCAACTGAAACAAAGAACTAAAACTAAGATTTTGTGAAAACTCCGTTTTGCACTGGGCTAAGAGGTGGCACACAAAACCTCAAGCCTCTTCAGGAAGTCAGCCCTAAACTTTGAGTAATAACAGGTCAGCATAACTATTGAGTTGACTCATAAAACACAGAAGTCAATGAATTTTACCCTTCCTGCAGAAAAAAGCTCTTAATCTGAAACAAACACATGAACAAATACACTTGGCAGGCAACAGCACACTGTCAAGAAGATATACCGACCCTGTGAAGCACTTTGAAGTGAAGAGAGAAATTACCTTAGCCCCATGCTGCTGCCGTTCATCATCAGAGCAAGTTCTCCGGGTGCTTCAGCAATGGGCACATCTTCCGAGCCAGGTACGTGGCCTCTAATCCTGGAAAAGATGAGTTAATTGGTTCTGCAGCTGGTCAAATCATCACACCAGGAACTTGCCACTCAGAGGTGACCTATATGTCTACAAACGGGGGCACTTACACACGTTAAATGCAGAAGCTTTCACAATTGTCTTCACACTTTCAAATACACTTTTGTATTGGAAGGCTGGTTTAGGCCCAGTGCCTTTGCTTCTGAGGGTTACCACTGGGAAACAGAAAAGTTTCGTTTACAGATTACAGCACCAGAGCTCAAAGGCATCATGTGTAAGATGCATAGAACAGAATTTGTTTGAGATGGTTGTGTGTCCTCAAACTATGGGCCCACAAATGATGCTCTATTTTTAATAGATCACTCCACCTTCTCCTTTTTCTCTAACAAAGACAGAAAAGGCGAGATAGATGTATTTTGTTTTAATTTGACTAAAATTCCTGTTTCCAAGCTTTGCTGTTACTGGCCTGCTCCAGTGAGGCTTGAAGCAGGAGGAGCCACTGAACTACCCCCTGGCCTGCACATACACACACCATTTTTGATAGCTGAGGAACTATTTCACATAGAGAGAAACCACAAATTGTAAGTACTATGGTCACTTGAGGCTAAATAAGGAAATGCAGAAAATTAAAAACAGTTAAGATGCAGCATGGCAAAAAATAAGGGATCAATTCACACTTTAGCTAAAAGATTAGAAAAGTTAATAACAAATAATTGCAAATGGTCAAAACTCTTATTTGTCATTCAATGACAACGGACCTTAACCAGCACTCCACCCAGGCAGAAGGACAGACAAAAACAAACACTAGCTGGAAAAGGATTTTTCTTGTACTGTTTTTTATACTGTCATGATGTTCTAACTCAGTTAGAATCTCCTGACAATGAAGCAAAAGGTATTTCAGCTTAGCTAAACAAATTTTTATTGTTAGTAGTATATAAAATTACCCTGTTACCAAGTGCAAAAGTGAATTATATATCTGGAACTGAAACAGAACTGTGATGCCGAAGAGATTTACCTCTAGATATCAAACATTTAATTCTAAAGATACTGAAATTTTTTTAAGAGAAAGCACATCTAGTTGTTTTCTTAGAGAGAATATGGCAAATCTGACTTCACATGCACCTCTGAAAAGAGATCACAAAAATACCAAGTCCTCAGATTGATCATATATGATTTTTTTCATAGAATTCTTCTTAGGTAACTAAAACTCTGTAAATCATAAACTTTTTTTCCGGAAAAAAAATTAGCTAAAATAGATATAATGATACCAGCAACCACATTGTTACAGATATTTAAGGTGCATTTTTTTCTGGACTTATGCCTTCGAATCTGAAAAATTTCCATTAGAAAAAAAATCTACCAAAAAACTCAGTTTGTGTGTCCTTCATATCTACTTGTTTTTCATTAGAGGGATGCATGCACAGAATTAAGGTATTTGATGATTAAGAATCCATCTGTTCCTACTTAATTCTCACCTGAAGTCATAATCCTTTGTTAGCGACCTCAGTCATTTTCAACGCACACAGTTGTGATTCCCTCTAAGACAGGCACTTTTAAAACCATATAAACACATTCTTTTCAATGTAAACAACAATCCAAGAAGACAAACAGAAGACCACCTAGATTACAGTACTCTCTTTTACAGTTTGAAAAGTAACTGGGGGGCTGAAATCAAGAAGGGAAAGTGATGTATTCCTCCACGGCAGTTATAGTACAGGGATGTAGGAAGTGGGTCATCTAATGCACACTCTCACGGGATGCTGTCAGCAGCTGCCATAATAAAACAGTATAGAAACATCCATCCCTGTGAAACACTCCTACTGCCTCTTCTGAAAGACTGTAGATTTTTCCCTATTGTTTTACCTTTCTAATGCTGAAATGCTGGTACTCAACTGAGTTACAGTGGCTAATTTAACCTGTTCCCATTCACTGTTCCTCTCACTTTAGTAACATCATACCAAAAAAACAGTTGTTCCCTCTTTCTCAAGGACTCCATTTACGTTGTCAGAAAAGTGTTACCTTCTGCAATAAACTCACAGGCCACATCTCACATTTCTATGGCTGCTCCATTTCCCTTCAAGTTTTAAGCTCATATTGTGCCTCAGTCTTAGCATTCTCCCTTTTCACTAAAATCCCTGGAAAGCAAATGTCCTTGCTACACAGTGCTCCCTTCCTCTTCCCTAATGTATGGGGGAAAAACATATATTCCATATGTAAAAAAATATATATAGACACACACACACACGTGTGTATATATATGTAATGATCTCCATCTTTTCTGTAAAACACACTCCTCCCAGTCCCGACCCGGGAGGTGCAACACTTCAAAAGTGACCTTTCCAAGGAAAGAAGGGAGAATGCCACATCTTATGTCATCCACACTCACGCTGCCCTCTTGACAAATGTCTGTATTCCTTTGAAGTGCCTGCACTAAGATCAACCTCTCATTTTCTTCTACTGCTTCTCTTTTCCTACCTAGTCTTTTAGCAGTGCTTTTCTTCTGCCTTTCTTTCTACCACATACTGTTTTCCTCTGCTGCTTTCCACAGCTGTCATGCTGCTTCCCAACAGTATACACTAACATACTAAAAAGTCTCCTCTCCTCTGAATCACTGTTAGAAATTGTGCCACAAGCCTTGCCTGTCTTGTTTTATTCTATCTATTGTTGCCTTGGTTCTATTCTCCCACTTAAATCAACTATTGCCCATGTGCTCATTAGAAATTTTGGATTTTTTTTTAAATTATAAGTCTCAAAATCACCTGTTATAATCCATACAGGACTGGTGTAGTTGCTGTTGTTTTAGGAGCAGTTTTGCTTCTTGCTTAGTCAGTAAATGTTGGAGTCGTTCCTTTTCAATTTCCAGCTCCATTTTTTGCAGAAGCAGCTTCTGCCTTCTTTCTTCATACAACCTTTTAGCCAGCTCTGATTCCTTAGGCCCTGAGTCCGTGCTGTGATTCAGCCCAGAACCTCGACAGTGCCTGGAATGATCACAGGTTTTGTGAGCTGTCCCGGAGTGTTTTCTAAGTACCTGGCTGACACAGCAGCTCTCTTCCATGCTCTCTGAGCTCCCCACATGCCTCCAGGCACAGCCATGTCTCACTTGCTGAGGGCATGTGTTCTGAAATTCACTTGCTCTCTGGTCCATCTCCTGAGCTTGCTTTACATGGTGAGGGCTCCTCTGCTTGGCCGGGGAAATCACGTTGCTGCACTTTCTGTGCAAATCGTTTTCCATTGGATACTCCTTCAGACGCTCCTGATGGTTGTAATGCATTTCAGTCCTGTAATCGTGGTTATTCCTGCAAGGCTGAGACAACACAACACGGGCTGGGCTTCCAGCCTTCGGTGCTCCACTGTTCTTATGAAGAGTCCAAGGTCCCCCAACACCCAAGAAGGAGCTGTCCAGCCCCAAAGACGGCTGCTGGCACAGGCTCTTCTTACTCGATACCTGCAATAGGAGAAACAATTTCTGTAAATCACTAAAATTCATCTTTGTTCACCGATTTCCCTTGGTAAACGTGCTCTCTTTGAAACAGAGCTGCTGGTCGATGTTGATGGACATACAGCCAAACCCGACAAAATGTTTACCAGAATACAGACAAAAATCTGCTATCAAATCTATGTTTCATTCCATCTACACAAGTGTAATAAATGTAAAACTACTGTCTGCAGGATCCTCAGCATAAAATGAGTCACTTCAGAGTATCAAGTAGTTGTGAGCATCTAGGGTTACATAAAATCAACTTGAAGAGTGGCAAAAAACATTAAATGTTAAGGTTTGAAAATGTTTAATTTTGAATACCGAGCCAAAAAATCCATTCAGCCACTATAAATACTCTTTGATTGGCTATTACACAGCAGGAGATTTGATGTAAAACATTTCACCTTGCACTGAATGGGATATTACTTACCGCTGGAAATTTGATGAGAGTTTTTGAAATATCTTTACAGAAACACAGATAAAAACCAACTACTTTCTGTAAAAAATGGTTGTACATCAAAAGCTGTCATTTAAATACAAAACATGTTTAAATACAGCTATAAACGTAAGTGATTTTTCAATTAAGCTGGGCAAGTGATTATAGTCTGATAAAACTCTGAAGAAAGCAAGCAACTGTAATTCACATTTGTCAACCCAGTACAAGCAAATTCTAGTGGTTTTGTTATAGTCATGGATATTATGTAATAGACATCACAATCCTAGTTACATCCTGGAGTATCTTTGCACTAAGGTTCATCTAGGCAGCTAAGCATTTGAGCTTTTATGCACATCACAACAGCCCTGTATCAGGCACACACATTTCTTTTGCTAGAACCCCGCATTAATTTCAATAACAAACTGATTTTAAGCTCCTCCAGCCTTTGGGACCTTCCACAAAGATATGGGGCTTTTTAATTACAGAAGCCAGATTTGTTAAAGATAGCAAAACCACTGCAGTGTAAATGGTTTAGCAGGGAAATTTGGAATCCACTGATGAAAAAAAAAAGGTATTATTTGCCCTCTGGCAATGCTTACAATAGATAGGTATTGTGCACACAGACTGCCAGACAGTCAGCCAGACCCAAAACACTCAAATTTAGGAATGCAAGCAAGCGTCCAGCAATGATTAGAAGAGAGATAAAATACAAATCTATGCAGCATTTATATGTATAATTTAGATTCTTTTTTTAATAAATAAACAAAATACCAAATATACTCAGCTGCCCTTCAAGACAACCAATTACAAGTTTCTTGTAGACTTCACAGAATGTAAATTAATGTGGATTAGCACCTGAATACTGATATTTTATTATTTCCAGTTTTGTGCATACAAATATATCCTCTCTGCCATGTGATTGAAAGTCAAGGATGTCATGTTTTGCCCCAAAGGGCCCAGTGAGTTGGAGGCATTTGCATTAATGTCAGTGCTAAATGTCTGAGGAAAGTCTGGTGCTTGGAGTGGGTGAAAAGTGCAGGACACTAAATATTTTAAAGTCATAGGGGCTGGCAGGGCAACTGAGCAGAAATGCAACATGCTGCCAAAAAGATAGAGTTTTGTTATTTATTATTTGTAGCATGCCATCCTTGTTGGCAATATTTTCTAGAGAAATAAAGGCTACAGAGCCCTTTTAATCTAAATTAGACAATACAGAAAAGGATGACGCAGTCTCTCGTTTCCCATATCACCTGCTTCTGGTTATAAAGCATTTAGGGCACCTACAGGAAGAGGCTTTCAAGGAGGAGGGTTTCCCAGTGCCCAGGGACAGCAGAAGGTCTCAGACCCAAAGGTATTCCTAGAGCATCCTATCCAGGCTGGCAGTGTAGGGTGGTCTGCAAAAAGCAAAGACCTGTCCTGCAACCCATAAATAGTAGTTAAAAAGAACACACCACAAAAAAAAGGAAACTGAAAAGATTAAACGTCTGAGAATACCTTTATTTTAGCAGTTTACCGACTGAAGAGACAAGAGAATGTTAAGAAATCTAAGCACATGAATGAAGATGTTACAAAATAATCATCAGGTTTAAGAATAAAGGTCCACATTGCAAATTAACTTCATGGCTGAGACTCTATTAAGAGTCCCTGAAGGCCCTAAAAGAGAGGTACCAGTTAGCATTTGTTGACCTTGGCCACCATTAAGTCTGCCCTGATGGTCTCAGAAATGGCATTGACATTTAAAGACTTCATAACAAGGCAGAGAAACTTTAATGTTATTTCATAGTTACAATATGTTTGCAGGGGGGAAAATTCTCATTAATGTCATTGAATGTGAGCGGGATTTTTTTATTCCTTTAGAAGGAGGAGGTCATGTTAGGCAGAAGACTGAGTTCCAGCGTGCCTTTGATGGCTACTCAGTACTTGGCAGGGTCTAACCCCAAAGAAAAATTAACTATTGGGAGTCAGAAACTAGTCAACAAATTTTTTATTAATTTGTGGGTTTTCTGCTAAAGCCGTAACTGAAAATACAGCTGTATGGTAGATGTTACAGGAAAAATGGACTGGCATTTACACATATGAGGGAGCAGAAGAGACTGGTACATGACATGACAGATCTGTAAGATGCAGGCTAGGTGAAGGGGAAAAGTAAAGAAAAGAAATATTCCAAAGACCCACCTACTACTAAAGACACACAAGCATAAGGAATCAGGTAATTTTACAAGATGAGTTTAAGAAAGATATTGCCTATGGGACACATGGAAGCCATGACGGACCATGATGGAACAGCTGTGCTTTCTCCTCCATGGAGCTCTTCCAGGCTTGCTGTGCCATATTTAAAGACACAAGTTCCTTTAACTGAGGCTTAAACAAACTCAGACTGCTCCTTGCAACGCAAGGAGTTAATAAGATTTGATCTGATGTGAAAGAAGGAGATACTAAAAACGGTTTTAATAATCTTTAGAAGGATTTAAAGAGGGAGACACGTGTGGAGGTCTACAAAGTCTTTACTGCAACCCCAGTAATTTTTGCTCAGGGATTCAGCGCAGAGCTTAAACAAACATCCAGTCCTTAAAACTTCCTACGAACAGACAAACAGTGCACCAGTTTTATGCACGCAGCATTATGATCTCTGCAAATTGTTCTTAAATGCAACTTGTGTGCTTTGCAGCTCTAATTCACAGCACTGGCAGAGGAAGCAGAGTTACAGACTGGCTCCAGCACAAAGGGCTTTGTACTGCAAGGTGCAGTAATCATGCAAGGGCATGGACTCCGCACACACGGTGGAAAAGCTGCAAAGCCTTTATTGCGCATCCGAAATTCCCTTAAATACCAGTACCTAACAGGATATCCCATCATATAAACAGGAAAGATGTTCACCTCAGTGTCCCCCAATCACCTGGGGCAGTGTACAGACATTGCCTGTTATAGTAATAGGTAAACAATACCCTAGAAGGTCACTACATGCAATTATCACATGTCATAGGTCCAACACTGTCCAGAAGCCCACAATCCTCTCTCAGCCCATCCCCGGTGACCTGGATGCACTCCCAGGTCACCTCCGGGTCCAAGAAAGAGGCTCTCTCTCCGGCCTTCAGGGCCTATCTCTCTTCTAGCACACAGTGCACCCCAACACAAGGGATGAACTCGTAACTGGGCAGATCTTTACAATCTCAGCACAGGCAAGGTCCTACCAGATGTACAAACATGTTTAAGAAACAAAATCATTACCTTGAGATGTCCTGCACTCTGAATGACAAAACTGGGGTCCCAGCAAAATACACTGCAGAGCAAAATTGCTAGAGATGTTAACAGCATTAGGAGCTTAGTTCATAGCACCTGGGTTTGTAGTTTTAGCTGAAATATGTTTGAATACAGAAAAAGAGAAAATGAAGTAAAATCATTCTCAGTTGTATCTTGAGGACATTTCTCTAATCTGGATTTTCAGCTCAGGGGTTTCTTTTGGTGGGGTAGAAACAGTGGAAGGAATACGCTAATTTAGAACTAGTGCGTTTTGCTGATCTAAGTGGGGACTCTGAAGGAAACCAAGGAGAATGAATGAAAGCAGCAACCAGAGGAGAAATACAGAGATTTAAATATTTGTAAAGATTTTTAAGGATGAAGCAGAGCTACCATACACAGAAACACCTTAAAGAGCACCAAGGGCACATACTCTTCACCAGTGTAGTTGTTCTTTGGACATGGTCAGCAAAATTTATTAGAAAAAATTTGTTCACTGAAAGCATTGCCAAGCTCTGGCACTAGCACAGGCAGTGGTGGAGTCACCAGCCCTGGAGGTATTTCAGAGACATGCAGATGTGGTTGTTTAGCAACGAGCTTTAGTGGTGGGCTCGGTGGTGCTGGGTTAATGGCTGGACTCAGAGGTGGTTTCCAACCTAAACAATGCTGTGATTCCATCAGTGACCCATCTGACACCCTCACTAGGGTATATAACCTAAACCTGGAACTCAGTCACCACTCTGCATTGTTGATATATGAGTCTCATCTGAATAAAGTTTGGCTTTGGGTTTCAGGTCTATTGATGGTATAAGCACTTGCTTTTGTCAGCAAAATGAGAAGGATGTGTTATAAATAAGCTCAGATAGGATATTGGGGCAACAGAAATGTTGTTTTTAAGAACAATTACATAAAATTACAGGACTATTTGAAGTACATTACTAGTGATTAAGGAGCTGTTCTTTCCAAGATTCTGTAAGAATTTATCAGGGAAAATGAAAATGGGTAAAGACTTTAAAGTATATTAGTAGGATCTACTGAAGTGTATAAATTTTTTTCTTTAAATCATATAATCCTTTGTTATGATCTGTACCATAAATAACCCAATATCAGTTATTACGAAGTGCCATGTAACAGTACAACAACTGTCTCTGTCACTACCTAAAATAAATACAGTAGATAACTCCTAAGGTAAGCTAACCATTTTTCAAGCAAGAAACAAAGCACTATTTTCTGTAGAAATTATGTATAGCTATGATTGCCATATTCCACTGAATAAAACAAGTGGTCTCAAATGAAAGATACCGTGAATGACAGTCACCAACCTGTATTTTTCCTGTGAAAATCTACTGAACTCAACATACTGAACAGGCGTAGCTAAAAAAAAGTAATATCACATCACAAAAAAGTGGATCTATAGCTGCTACATGACAGCAGAGGAACACCTCCTATGTTTGTGCTGCCTTCGGTATTTTTTCTCCTCTTTGTTAAGAGGGTTTGAGCTGGCATGCCAGGTGCACAAAAAACCTGCATTCAAAGTAGCATGTGAGCATTTGCTGGCACTCAGCTTTAAGTGTATATTTTGCATTCATAAACATGCCACCCTTCTTCTCCAGCTACCCAAACACTGTAGATAATCTCTAACAAAGGCTCCCATTTCAGATCAGCAGACTGGTTTTACACTGCCTGATAAGGCAGTTAATAATACAGTGCTCCAAGAAAACTGAAGCGAGGTGTCTGTGTGCTGAGTCTTGGAAGTCACTGTGAGCAAAGTGTGCATTAAGCCCACACGGTACCCACACACGGCAGTGCAATACCTGGCCACTAAATTTAAGCAAACATATTTGCTTTTCAAAACAAAACTGTATCATTCCTGTTTGCACTATAGAAAAATGCCACTACACTAATCTTGACAGCACCAGGTCCAACTACTAAGATTCAATGTGCTGCCAACATTGTAGAAATACTGAAAAAAAAAAAAAAAATCCCAATCTTCTGACTTCAATTTTTTACTTCTGCCCTTTATTTTACTGAAGAATCAGTAGTTCAAGACCTAGATAAATATTTCAAAAACTATACTATTTGTGAGCAGAGCAGGTCACTACCATTTCCCAGTGCATTTGGAGTTCATGTGAAATAAGGGCAGAAGAGTGATGAGCTGCATTTTTAACATGGGCATATACAGAATAGTTGTCTAGCTGATAGAGAATGTGTAATGCAACATCTGCACCGTACGCCTTGCCAAAGCCCATCCCAAATAAATGTAGTGCATTCTCCCTAGTGCAATTAACTCTTGTACTCTGGCAGGTTGTGCTAGAAGATCATCAAGGTAGATTACCTTCCAGCATATGAACTAAATACTTACAGGTGTTATATCATCAGTTATTACTTACAAACTTCTGCATTTAACAAGACATCCAGGCAAATGAATGATCTAATTTATGAATTATTTATAAGAATTTCACAGCATGCTCCTGGCGTCATCCATGGCCTTTTCCAGGTCATATGACACCAATTAGAGCTGAATTTTAAATTATTCAATAACCTGAACTCTCTTGTCATTTAACATATAGATATCAATGCAGTAAACAAGTTAAGTCTAATGGGCCCTGGAGGTTTGCGTTCCTCCACCCGTCAGCAGCAGAGGCTGTATGCTACCACTGGAATAGAAAATAATAGAATGCAGCAGTCAAAAACATTTGCAAGGTTTTAATAAGTTATTTTGCCTCCCTTAGGGATTTTAGTATAACTTACAAGCCCTGAATCTAAAACATATTAAAGTCCTTAGCTATGTGCTTTTAAAACAAAATTAGGACATAGCAAAAGAGCAAGTCTGACACTAACCCTAATTTAGGCCCTTAATTTGAAATGTAGTGGAAATTATGGAGTAAGCAAGATTTACTATGCACAACTCATTACCTTCAGGCTCTCCTACAGTAGAGCCAAAAATAGCCCCTCTCCCAACACAGATACACCTGCCTATAAAGATAAGGCTACACAGAGGGAAATGGAAATGTTAATTTAACAGCTATCAGTTGACAGGTATATCTCGTATTCCTCACCATTTGGGTGGCAAAAAGACTTCCACCATTCTTCTGTCCTAACAGCACTGGAGACACCAGTGATCTAGAAACCCATCAGGATTTGGGTACTGGCTTCAAGACATAACACTTCAGAGAGGTTTCAGGTTGCACCACATCATTAAAAAAAAAAAAAATAAGTGAATGTAACAGCCTCCAAAGCACAGACACAATAAAAGATATCTTAAAACCATGGTTTTCCATGATGATTACAAGAAAAACAAGAAGATATCACAACAAAGATGATGAAATGAACAGCACCATTAGATACTTGATTCTGCCTCAGTGTGAAGTCTGCAGGAAATGCATGGCAAGAATGCCACGTCCTGGTTCCAAATTTCATGAGCCTGTGAGCATGACCCCCCTGTCTACTGCTGATCCACCCTGAGAAGTCCAAGTCATACGGCAGAAAACTTCTGAGACTGGGTGTGCTCAGTACAAGCCTAAACTCTGCCTAGCACCAACAGACTTATTTTTATAGTACGTGTCCCTCAGTTTTCTGAAGGCTGCTAAACTAAACCCCAGACCCACTCCTCCAGATGGTCACTTGCAGAACCCTGTCTTGGAGGACCCAGCAACCCCACTCCTCTGCACAAGCATTTCTTTTGCTCACTACTTGGCAAGGATTAAAAAGTTTCCTGAGATCTATCCAACAGCAAGAGGAAAAGATAGAAAGGAGATGCTCAGCTTATCCATTTAAACACTAGCAAGAAGTTCTCTAGCTACTGCTGTCAAGATAAATGCCAAGAAAATGATCTTGAGAAAACATCATGCCAAATGAGTAAAAACACACCTATCCAAAATGTCTAGCCAGATTAGCAAGAATAAGGATTTAGATAAAGAACACAACATTGGATTTTCTGCTCCCTGACCTTATCATAGGAGGGTGCTGCGACACAGTTCTCCAGGGTTTTTTAAACTTTTTAAACTTTTTAAGAAAAATAGCAGAGAGGGGGAAAAAAAGACAACTGCCTAATCTCTCAGCACACATTTTAAGAACATACAAAAATAGCTATAAGGGATTTTATTTTGGTTGGCAGCCAGATTTAGCTTCATTCCTACATTGGGCAGCATTTGATTATTTCACATTAAGGGTAGTAACATGTTGGACGATAAGAGGGAAGTTAATATTGGTTTTCATTAAAGAGTAATATCCACCATGTATTTGGTTCTTCAAGGTAACTTTTTCAAAGTTATTTTAGAAAGCAAACAGTTTTCCACTTGGAATCGCAAGTTTAGCATATCACAGGCTACACATGTTCCCAGCTATTGCCAGTCTCTTTAGAATTCAATGAACATTTGCTATAAAGTCATGCTTTCATAGCTCCAGACACAAGACAAAAGGGCAAATATACTGTGACCCTTCTAAATAGCCCTGATTACTGTGATCAAACAGCAGCCAGATACTTATGTGGATAAGAAGGTGCAGAGATTGATGTGTGAAGATTACTGCAGAAGTAGACATAGAATCAGCATTTGCCAACATGTACCTCACCATGACAGCCAATATCACCTTTCCTCTGTATTTGCAGTAGGGATAATTCTGGAACCCACTGGCCAGGGATTAATTGTAAGTAACAGCCACTGTTCACTCAGGAAAATTACAGAAAGTTTTACTTCCTTCAGGTGTCTCCTGCAGCATCCCTGGGGTATGGATGAAGGCTTTGAAATACTTTTGCTGCACAAAGAAAGGAATAAATGACATCTAGGAATTAAAAGCATGTTCAGAAGTAGGGACAGTGTTTTGGGGAAAAGAAGAAAAAAAAAAAAACCACAAAACAACCAGAAAGTTATTTAAATAATAAAGAAATCCTACACAAGCAAAAGCAGAAAATCTTTTGATTTTCAGAGTGGAAAGGTGTGCCCAAGCAAGTGCATTCTGTCAGGAGTGTCCTTGCACTAAGAGCTAGGCAGCATTTAGATTCTGCTAATGATCCCATCTCTGGGAAATAATTCATAAAAAGTAAACAGTAATTTTCATATGCCTGCCCTTTTGATCTTACATTTGTAGGGAGTATCCTGAGGCTAGCTGTGGGCGCCCTCGTGGCTCTGGCTGATTGACCTCTAATCTGCCCCTCAAGTAACGATCATGCCAAGGAATGACAACAAGAGTTGCAGACATTTCAGTGCAATCCCATTAAAGACAGGCTGACTCACTTCATCTTGTCAAAGAAGAAGTTTCACACAAGAAATAAAAGCTTTTTAGAAGGACTCTTTTATTTTGTAATGGTGCTGTTCTTCAGAACAAAGACTGGAACAAGACTAATGCACCAGGTCCTGACTGGTACAGAGCTTTACATTAACTGGCCAAATGCTGGTAGAAGACATAGCAACGTGGTAAACAGTCTTGGTAGCAGAAAATTAAGAGCATCTTCTAAAAGAATCAACCCTGGTACTTGACCTCTCCACATTTCAAAAAGGTACATATACCATTTATAAAACAGCAGCTAAGTGACTGCTCAGTCTCATCAGCCACACAGGCTGTGAGCTTTGAGATCCCAGCCTGTGTGGTTTTACCACCATGCTAAGTCCTAGTAAACGCAAGAGGGGTCCTCATGTCTCTCTCACTGGGTATGAAGCTAAGAGAGGAAACAGCCAGTCCGGAGCAGCTGACATCCAGAAACTTTCTGTCATGCGGAAACTTGCTATCATGCCAAGCTGATTAAATCACCAAGAACAACTTACTGAAATAAGGGAGTGAAGAAACTACAAATTAACCTGCTGGAATCCAAAGAAATGGGAGCACAGACTATTTCCTGTATTAGAGTAATACTGAAACACCGTGCATGCTCCCAACACACTGACGGGTACAATGCAACAGAGAGATAAATGAACCAACAGAAAGGAAGGATTAGAGTTGCCACCAAAGTGCTTAGAACGCTAAGCCGTCTCTGAATGGTGGCACAACCCTGTCATGGGCAGATATTACACACATATCATGCTTCCACTTGCTGCTTCAGTCTTTCCATAGTTCACAGCTCTGCTCTTGTCAGATTCTCTTGCCTTAGCAAGAAATCAACATCTTAGACTACAGTTACGTAAGAAGAGCCCTCTGCAAATTGAAAGGATGTGAACTTTTTTGACTAAGGACATATGCAGCTGAAGTTTCGTGCAAAAATACAACCATCCCTGAAGAAGATCCACCTAAGCATGATATCTCATAATCTGTTACCTAATCTCTGCATTGGATGCATGTCCCCGAGACCTCTGAGCAACACAGGCAAATGATCTCACAGGAGTCTAGAAGGCTCAGCTTGCTGAACATAAAAATTCAAGGTTCTCTTGGCATACATGTAGGCTGTGATTTCAGTGAGAGATTAAATGTTTTCTCTTTGGCAGGCTTGCAGTATCTCAAACAGGTACATAAATTAACTAATGAAAGACTGCATGCAAAGTTCAATCAAGGAATAGGAACAGGCATGGAGCAAATAGCAATCTCTCATTCCCAGGGTAAGACAGCTGTTGCCTTTTGAAGCTCACCATGAAGATGCTAACTCCACAACATTCCCACCACACTTGAAACGCTGCAATGGATGTCCCAGCAGACATTCCATGTATGGTTGAGGCTCAAGAGCCGAGAGCATTCTGCAGTGGGTTTAGTACTGCTGGAGGTAGCAACCACTGACAGAGGGAAACAACCTCTGATACATCAAGCTACAAAGATCAACTTCCTCTTGACCTGTTGAAATGGATCTTTTACAGTCCTGCGTACCACCATAAAGTATAGCAACATTGTCACAGCTATTATTTGCATAAAATGGTGCTAGATGTGTTGTAGAGCAGTTTGACAGTCCAACCCGATGGGTCTCAGCTGCAGAATATTGATATAAAGGCTCTTCTATAGTAACCATAGGCCATTAGGTTGTCTGAATGGACATCCATCACTACCAGCTTGTGTGAAGAAGAACATTAAGTTAAAAAGGCATGACCAGAAATAAATTGAAAGGCCCTTCACTACTCCAGGGCAGCAGTGACTTTGTGAGGCAATTGCTTTTATTCTGGGGCACTGCAGTCTGGACAGACAGACCAAGTAAAATTCACCCACAGGTTTATTAAAGTGAGCTCAGCTTCGTAAAGCTCTCAAAGTCTCAGCAACTGCAAGAGCCAGAGGAAAGGACATCCTTGCACAAAGCTGGGCCTTGGTCATAAGCACACAAAAATATGTGAAAGAATTAAATATGTGATCATAGTCTCACATTAACAGTTAGCAAAACACTGTGCCCTGCTTACAAGTTGTAGGACATGGATGTGGAAGCACAGTTTCCAGCTGTGAACCCCTACGCGACAGTCTTTTCAAGTTGCAGATGTGGACCTTCCTTACAATAGAGAACCATAATTTTGTTGTGTTGTGCCAATTTAAGAGCTCTGTTGTGGTAAGCAGGCACTCCATACCTCTTTTGTGCCATTTCCAACACGTTTAACAGACATGCATATAAAAAAAGAAAAATATCTTCCCCACATGATAGCAATTAATGTAGCAGATATATAAGACAACCGAAATTTGACCTTAGTTGTTCTCAAGTAAGGGAACCAATTTTTGATGGGAATTTTTTTTCCCAGGGTAAAGCACAGAAGTTTGTGTTTTTATATTTTACCTTTGCTCTGGTTTATCCTTCCCCACTTTGTGAACTCAATCTGTACAGTAAGTCTGCACAAATGCTGAAAGCAGAAACAGCCCATGATGCAGAAAGCAGAGACAGGCCACGATGCCAAAAGGTATAAATTTTTGAAGTTCTGACAAAATTCTAATGCAAAGTTGAACTCTCTATCTGGGTTCCCAGGCCACTTCTTTGGATAGAGTCAGTTAATAAATGTATTCTGATTACCAGGCTTAAGCCTTTCTTATTCCATCTGAAAGAGCTGCACTTCAGCTCTCCTCCTTAAACTCTGGATTCAACAAAGAATAGTAACGCTTTGAGGCTGAAAATCTCTAAAACCACTCAGTGCCAACTTTAACGGGAGCAGAATTAGGTCAACGGTAAAATTCACTCCCTCCAGGAACAGAGTTTGAACCATCCAGTTGAGCAGAGAAGAAATTCTCACCACAGGTTTCCGTACCTGTAAAGTTTCTTGGGATTTGTNAAAAAAAAAAAAATCCAAATATTGTTGTAGAGCAGAAAGCTCTATCTTACTGCAAAAGTAAAAAAAGAGATTGAGCCTCCCTCATAGTTATATATTAAATAAGTACATCTTTTGAAGTGTCACAAACTTGATGGGGGAGAAGACATAAAGTGGCAAGTATTCGGAAGAACTGAGTTGGAGGGGAAAAAAAAAAGGAAGAAGGGAAAAGAGTAAAGAAGAAACTCAAATCACATTGGTTCAGTCAGGTATTTAAAGTGAGTTTTCTTTAATTAGCTGAACTGTAATGCAAATTAAAACTGAATTTCTTGTTCATAGTATATTCATTGGAGGGGAGGGGATGCAGCTGGCTATTTCCAGAGCAGTTCAAGCTAAAACAGACTCAGTTCTGCAGGACTGAACAGGAGCCAGTTTGTGTCCTTCTCAAAAAGACCAAAAAGCAACTTGGCAGCAGAGACTCTGACTGCAAGCTCCATCTCAGAAATACTTATGAAGCATGACAAACCTGTGGCAATTGTGACTGAACTCATTAAAATCACTACAGATTATTTAAAGTCTTCATGGCTGACATTCAAGTCCTTTATTATGCTTTGAATGCCCAGGAAAAGAAGCTGTAGACACAGGGCAGAAATGAGGTTTTTAATACCACAGCAGATCGCTAAGTGATGAGTAAAAGGAGTTTGGTCCCACACTGTATTTTTGTCATGAAATGTTAAACTGAATTGATTATAGAATTTCCCCTTGTTTTTGAAATCTTTTGCTTTCTGATGGCAGAACTGTTGATGATACAAATGCCCAAGCCCAGCTTTCAGTCTGGATAATGACCAGAAGCAAAGTAATCAGATGTCTTGAATCACTGTCTGTCTTATGATACGAGATAAGATTAATAGTTTCATGCTGATTTGCCATTTCCTAGAGTAGTGTTAAATTACAAATTTACAGGGGGGTGGGAGGGAATGTGTACTATATGAAACTCTCAGAAAAGGGCAAAACCAAAGCACAGTTATCATAAGATAAAACCATAAAACAATCACAGCCCTTGGGGGACCAGAAGCTCTGTGTAGCCTCTCATGTGTCAGATCATCACAGGGTGCCTGGTTATTTCATGATGAGATTATCTAATGTTAATCTCACCACTAGAACTGCCTGCAATAAAAATGTTACCAACTTTCTAATTTTAATTACTGGGTTCCTGAAGATAACTACTTCAATTCTGAAGAAGGGGGGGAAAAAAAAAAAAAAAAAAAAATAAAAAAAACCAACAAAAACACTCCCCATGCTTTCTTTGAAGCTGGAGTACTTCAAATACCAAAATTGTGGATTTGATGATTTTCCATGTCTTTATTTCTGTGATTATTAACTCCCCTCTTCCCTTGTATTTTCACCCAGTCATCCTGACACAGGACATTACGTGCTTATACGATAACACCATTCCTTCCATTTTATTTCACAAACTACATCAAAAATACCTCAAAAGAAGAACAGAATGCACCTATGTAAGTAGGCATTCTTGAAATAATGCAGAAGGGGAAATTTTTCCTAAC
Organism: Dicrurus megarhynchus; assembly: GCA_013399195.1. NCBI lineage: Eukaryota > Metazoa > Chordata > Aves > Passeriformes > Dicruridae > Dicrurus > Dicrurus megarhynchus. Next base: position 384,334 of record VXAD01008426.1, on the reverse strand, counting down.
CAAAAATTGCAAATGTGATGACCTTAGAATTAGCTAGCAGAAGTGGCAACCCTGACTGTAACAACTCCAACAGCAGAAGCATATGAGCTAATTCCCTGGAGAAAAATTCTGCGCCGCAATGTCTTCAGAATCCACCACTAACTTACTGAAGAGATAATCTCAGGGGTGTTACATCAACTGGTATTATAACACATGCACACACACACACCCCCCCCCTCCTTGCATTGTAATTCTTACACCTGTAAAGCTTTTATAGGAAATATCCCCCTCACAGTACCCCAATACACAGTGGCAAATGATTGCAGAGCCATGCAAGCTATTTACTGTCACAGGACTTCAAACTGCAGACAAGAACTTACAAAAGGAGATAGCATGCAAAAACCCTCTAAGAAATTAGGTTTATTGCACAAAGGAAGTGCAATATTAAATAGGAGGGAACAAAAAACAAGCGTAAGGACTCAGACAAATTTGAGAACCTCCCATTGTATCAACTTGATCTGGTCCAAAACCACATTGTCACCAGGGACCCTGGTTAACTCATTAATAGTCCACAATTTGGGTCTGATTCTACATTTTTCATCAAACCTTACTATTACCAAATTAAGGTTTTCATGCTACAACAAAAAAAGTTTCTCACAAGAGCTGCAACCTGGTAAAACCAAATAACTATGTCCTAATCACACTGCCTTTGGATACTATTCTACTTTTGTAATTTTCTGCAGATGAAACTAGAGAATAAGAACAGTTGAAGCAATTTAAAGAATAGATTTATCATTTTACTCACTGGTATGATACAATTTGCTTATATATCAGTTATTTTATATATGCATACATAATCTATTGTCTGCATTTTCCTTGTGCTTTTAGCATAAAAATGGTTAGAGAAAAATCTAGATGTATATTTCTCCTGAGTTCACCAGTTCCTGCTGTTTGTTTCTCACCTGAAGTCATAATCCTGTCTTTGACATCATAATCATTTGCACAGCCACCAATTGAGATGTCACAAACGGAAGATTATGGCCAGGTGGGGAATAAGCAGCAGGAGCAGTTGAACTCTTAAGAAACAAAAATCTTGTTTTCATGCAAATGTCCTTCATAATCGAGAACAAAAGAACAAAGGGAGAAAACTACAATGGAGAGAAAAATACTAGAAGCCAGATTGTTTCTAAATACATGATCTCCCTGAAGTTCCCTCTGAGGAGTCAGCTGCCGATTAACAACTGCACAAATCATTACAAAAATAAAACAAAACCTGACATCTGATAATTGAACTCCCCCCACTGCCCCCACTACACCTAAGTTTTCTGCTTAACATGAAATCAGCAAAAATACAAGGCACTTTGAGACAACTTGTAACCTTTAGAGGTATTTATATATTCCTGGCAGTAACTAAGCACTCTTCTCCTTGTTCTGTAGATGAAGACACTGAGGTCAAAGAATACACAGGACCTCTCTGAATCTCAGTCACAAACAGATTGCTGAAGACATTAGGTATTATAAAATTCAGAGCTGAAGTGGCACAAATTCTGGAGGAACAGAAAACCCATAGCTCCATTTGCAGTCCAACAGGAGGCTGATGCAGAAGGGCTACTCTGGTTTACCAGTTCCAAAGAGTTAAAAGAATTACAAGCAATTTTTATATTTTAAAAAAATCATTCATAAATTAATCTGTCTGAAATTGATAGCTAGAATCAATCTGAATGCCAATATAAAGTCACTAGGAAAAAAAAAATTAAATCAAAACTGCAATCCAGATCCAAAACAGCAGTAACTTTATATGTAAAGAGAAATCCAATCAGCTACACTGATACTGCTCACTTTTTAAGGTTGCTGCAAAAACATCTACCAGGAAAAATCCTGCTTTCATTTCTAGTTTCTTCTTTTATTCAGGTTTGGTTCAGCAGTGCTAAACTGGAAAATGCTTAAATTGCCATGTTCTTGGCACTGCTGCTATACCCTTATCAAGACAATCAGTGTTTCTCCACCAGTCTAATTAAAAAATATAAGAAATACATTTCTGAAAAAGGGGGGGTGGGGAAGCACTGCTTCACATACTTGTGTTCTGCCTCACTATTGCTTGTGATGATGCTGAATGTATACCATTAAATGTGACAGCATAGATAGCCTACAGCTCAAACAATTCCATCATCTGCCTGTATTCTATTCCCACACAGTCTTCTGGACATATCCTGTCCAGATCTTGTCACAGCACAGCAGATGTGGCAGGTCATTTCCTCAGCAGTAGTGCAGGGTAGGAACCTTAGTATGAAAACTGTGCCTTCTCTCCTGTTATTTTCCAATCTCCGATTTGTGGTGCTGAAGTATCAGGACAGTTTCAAGTTCATTTGAATTGTCCAAATAGCCTGCCTGTAAATAAAAGTGCCATGGCCTGCCTCTAAATAAAAATGCCATTTGACAAAGGAGTTAATTCAGTAGAAAAAACTTTTTGACTTTGCCACTAATCACTTTGTATTTTAGAACTAACACCCTCTTTCGTTCAAATCTGAGCAGAGTACAAGCACAACTATAAACAGCATTCCAGCTTTTAGGCACTATCAAGCATGAGAGCAGACTGCTAAAAACACAGAATAGTCTGGGTATCTGTACAAGACAATTGCACTTGAAAAAAAACTAAGTAGCAGTATAAGAAGTCTATCCATGATTTCTAGTAAAGGAGTTGCTGAGTATAAGATCACTTAGGATTTTACACTTGATGGACAAAACTCTAACTATCCTAACTAGATTTTAAACAAACTGTTAATTGCTCTCAAATTGTATTTAACTTTGAAATCTGCTGTTTCTTTCTCAAATCTCAAAAGAAGTTTGGCTGTCCAGACCCTTATTGATTTTCCCAGGCTTATCAGTCTAGTTTAACAAAAAATAGTAAACCTACCTAGAAATGTTGCCCCACATTTGCTTTTATACCTATAGTGTATTTTTTTAAGTAAAAGCTATATTCATCCACAGTATTTCTGATCATCTTTAAACGTGTCGCTTTAAGAGTCCAGATGGTAAAAGAATCTTTTGCTCCTGTACAAATTTATGTATTATGTATTAATAAGGCTCAAATTCTATATTCAGAAAGCAGATATGGATATTTATGAATAACTCAAAGAAAATTGCTTTACTGAAAATACATTTAAATTCCTCCCTTCATTTTTCATAAAGGATGACGGGTAGTTTGTTACACTAATAATCACTTGGAACATGCAAAGGGATGTCTAACGGTGTTCCTGTATCTTACTGGTGGCAGTTACCATGCTGACAAAACTTTTTCTATTCATACCAAAAAGACACAGACATACAAGAACATGGTCAAGTTAAGAGCAGGTGAAAGTCATAGTTTTACCTTACCTGTACTGAAGCTTCTCATCTAAATGGGAAAATGGATACTTTTAACTTGCCCTTTTCTAAAAATTTACAAATGTGTACTGAAAACAAAAGTTCAATCATCTTGGAAAGAGTAACACAGTGCTCATACTGAATCTTTACTTCTTGGTGGAGGGGACAGAGCATGGAATCAATTCTACACTAAACACACATCCAAACCCTGTATTTCCGTAACACCTTTGTAAGGTGAGCAGCACCCATGCTGAGAACTGCCTACTGAGAATTCCAAGACACAGCCTTTAGATAACATATGGCAGCAACGGATAATGGACACTCCAGGAAGCGGTGGATAGAAAAATGCCAGTTAAAATATTTTAACACCATGGAGGCAACAAGCATTTCAGAATGAAAAAAATCTCCTCTTAGAAACAAATCAAACAATTACAGTGTACTTTGTTCAAGGCAAAAAGAACAGAGGATGCAAAACCATGCATTTGAAACCAAGGACTGAAGGCCAGTCCAGCCACACCTCTGCACAGCCTGTAAGTAGCAGCATTTCATTCCTAGAGGCCATTGGTGTCTGCTGTTAAAGTGAAAAAGTCTGGTAGGTAACAGTATAACTGATGTGCCTCCCAGCCAAAAATCCTTACTGTCATAAAACTGAGTGCTAAGCAGAGCTTTAAATAAAGTTTGGAAGGGAAATGTTCTCAAACGTTAGCCTGTGATTTCTGAAATTAGAGGTCAACTCTATTACCCCTTGATGCTTGACTTCTGAAATTCCTTAAAATATGGCACTTGCTTCCCATTTTCAGGAACGCACCTCATGCAGTCAAGCATATGGAGTCAATAAAGGTGTCTCTTCATCTGCCATATGAAGCTTTATTTTTCTCACTTATAAATTGCAACTGGTTTTAGTAATAGCAATCCCTGCACACATTTGAAATGCACTTCCATTTTCCACACTGCAGAGCTATATGGCTTAGTAAATACATGCAATTTAGGTTCAAAACCATAGCTCCAGGCACTACATATCGAGAATTTTATATTACTGAAAATTAATGCCTTTTTTGCATATGCTTGAGCAATAAATTAAAAAGCTATGTCTTATATGTATCAATTGGGATTTTCTTAGCCTTCATTTTTAAAAAGAATCATGCATACAGAGTTGCATTTCAGTTTCTTCTCTGGGCTTTTAATAAGAGAATATGAATTTATTTCAATTCATCAAAAGCAACTAACTAGAACTCTAGGAGTCTCATATTTTGTACTGAAATTTGTAGGTGTTCAACTGCATCAGTATCAACCTCTGAATTCAATTCACCAGCTGAAAAAAAAATGGCACCTGCGTGTACAGTACCCATGGCAGTACCCAAGTAGAATAATCAAAGTAATAGTCATAATTTCTTTCAGTACAGAAAACTGCAGCCCCCATATCAGAGTTGAGAGGAAAATAAATGAGGTTATGGTAACTGCTGGAAAGGGGGCACCAGGACTAAATAATCCTTTGCTGCTGTTCTCTACTGGAGAGCCCTATTTCATCCTGAAATCTCCATTCTCCCATGTACATGGAGCAGAGACAAAGCCATGGGTATTACTGAATGCATATTGAAGGTGCATGAGAAATAGGGCAAGAGTCTTGCCCTCTGCTAACACAACCTCACTTCTTCCATGGGTTTCTCTTTCTTACCCCAGGCTGACCAGTGACCAAGCTGTGAATGCTGGACTAAGCCACAGCTTATGGACTCTTCAAATTAAGGCATAGTAGAAGTGGCCAAGGAAGGGCCAACAACTGTTGGTCCTTACTCCTCCTCCCCTCAGTATAGAAGGGAGAGCCTGGAGCCAATTTAACCTAGATGGCTGGAACGCCAAGCCACAGACTTGTGGGAAAGAAAGCTTAATCACAAAATCAGCAAGCTATGTCAAAAAACACTTGAAACAAACACCTCACACGGAACTCATTTGGGAGAAGCCTTTCATTTTTGCTATACATAAACCATAAAGAACACAGAATTGGAAATAAACCTTTTCTTCCTCTGTGTCTTACTTGCTTTACTCGGAATATGCCTCTGCTCTAAATTCAGATTTAAACTTGGGGACGTCATGCTTCAGAAAGTAAAACTAATGTGGAAAAGATGAAAAAGAACTTTCAACATGCAATCTAATACACTTTTTACCTCCCAAGTAAAGATGTAAGAATCAATTCAATAATACAATGGTAAGAGGAATCTATTAGCTTATTTCCCTGTGAATCTTAGGAGTTCACATGCATTATTAGGAATTATACCATGTGATTTCACAAATTCCACTAATTTTAAAATGTATTGTTTCATAAAACCTACAAAAATAATTACATAAATTGGAAGAATTTGAAAAGAAGTATCACCTTCCACTTCACAAGAGCAATGAGCTAGGCTGCTTGCTTATAAAGAGAGATCTAGAAAATCATAAACATTTTCATTACCACAATTTTAACTCACCAGTATTTGAAAGGAGCATATACAACTTCTACACAAGTCAAGTTCAAACCAAAGTTCGGGGATTCGTTTGTCGGGGTTTTTTAAACCTTCAGTCTACAAAACCCATAGCAATGTATTTTGCTTGTATTTTTCCAGCAGTGGGATATCCCTGGAACTGGAGCGATGCCAAGCCCCTCCATTATCACAAGGCTTGGTATCAGCAATGGAAGCCTTTCCAGAGTCACTTTTTGAAGGTAACTTTCAAAGTCTTTCCTACATTACAAATATACTAAATGCACCAAAACATAATTTTCTCTAAACAAAATGGCATTCATCAAATCTTCAACCTATTATCCCACCTTCTCTTTTGGAACAGACATGTCGATAGAACAGCATCGTCAATCAATCCGATAGATTTTGAGTGTATCCGCAATGAATCTACTCTGCAATAAATTGGCTTGAGTCATTTAAAAACTCCTATCTTAATGTTAGGAGAAGAAAAATTATTATTTTGATCTACTCCTCCTCCCCTTAAAGCACCTTGGGCAAGGGCTAAGCATTAAAAAGAAAAATAACCAACAGCTGTATTACAGCAATAAAGCCTAAATAAAAATGACTGATCAATCCAGAGGAGAAAATATAAAAGACATCATTCTATATAAAATACACACAAAGATTTTAACTCAAAAGTTTTCAACTGTGTCAAATGTGTTACAGTAATTAAACAAGCAGACAGGGTGCCAAAGCTGTAGGTAGTCAGAACACCCACGTTTTCCCCCTTTTAAATCTTTCTGTAGTTTACTAAAGCATTTAAACTTGTATCCTTTCACAAACACTGTTCTATTAAGGTACTTAGCAAGAGCACCACAGGCAATGATGACCCATAAACCTGTATGTGGATTTCTCTGCTAGTATCTACAGCACCACAAGAAGAGAGCCAGGATTCTCTCCTCCTTCCTTGCATTAGGCAGGGATTTGCAATTCCTTTTCCGAAATGATCCCCATTACACTTCCTCCTCAGTGCGTGTTGCACTTACTTCTCTTGGATGAATCCCAGCTATGTCGTACTGCATCTCAGACCCCTATCAGCTCACCTTAAGAGATTGTTTTCCTTCATGAAAGGGTTGGGCCTGAAAATACATAATTCACTGCAATTTCATCAAATGGCACTGAGCAATTGCTTAGCTCAAATTATAAAGAAAGAAGAAGGTTCACCAAAAAGCAGTTTCTGCTGCCCATATAAAATACATTTCTGGCATTTGAGCAACGCAGTGGTTTGGAAAGGTGCTGAGGAGCTGAGTGCTCCCACCTTTCAACAATTTCAAAGAGTCAAGAACACTCAGCATCAGCAGTATTAGCTCAAGCCCATGTCAAATCATTTTATCTGAACATATATTTAAATAAGTAAAGTAAGCTACAGATATAACTGAAAACTGCACAGAACAGAATTAAGAGGGCCAGTTTCCCATGGCAGAGGATCACCTGCAAGGGAGTAGCAAATCATCATTCCAAGAGCTAATGAAGAAGTCCTTCAGAAGAATCCCAAGGTAGTATTCCCTTATAACTGAAGGCACACAAACCTATTTCAAATACTTCTGGATACTGTAAGATCACCCTAAAAAGTTTCCCCAAAGTAACTTTTAGACTGCATCTATCATTCTGCTCAAATCAATTCTCTTCAATGCATTGCACTAAGGAAGACTGGCTGAGATATGGCTGGCATCAATGACAGCACCATGAAAACTGAAAAATTACCTCTAAAAGGGTTTCAGAAGAAAATGCTCAACACTGTATTTCATATCACAGAGCCTGAAACAGAGCATGTTGTTTATAATGCTTTCTCAAAGTACTACCATTTAAAGAAATTAAGATGTATTAAGATACAGACAGCAATTTATAACACCAGTGATCCAGTTAAAAGACAAACACTTAAAAAGAAAGACATAATGGACTAATAGGTTAATACCAAATAATAGGCAACAGTTATACAGGTTACTAAAAATGGGTGTGAAGTGATGAAATGGGAAATAAGGGCTATGAAAATGCCTTGTGATAGCAAACCACAAAAGAAGCCTCCCATGGGAAGCATTGGAAACCAACTTTCATGCTATTTAGGATGGACAAAAATGTTTAAAAGAAGATCTGGAAGGAGAAAAATCCTACAGTGGGAGTAGGGAGTCGAAGATGAAAATTTTGGTTACACACATAGATGGAGAATGCAAGGATAAGGTGAATTACCAAAAGTGAAACTGGAAATTTGAGAGAAGCCCAGATCACTCTAGGTGGGAGGGGGGCAGAGAAGGAAAGGCTAGAGAAGTTCTTTGTCCCTAATGTTTCTGATATTTACATCATTTTTCCAATTCAATGAAAGCAAGCAACAATCTCCAAGTAGAATTAACAAGCACACAGAAAGGCAATAAATATGGATTTAAAGTGGAACATCTAACAAGAAAAGAAAGTCTTTCTCTTTTCTGCAAATGGAGGATAATGACAATTTAAATAAAAAAACCCATAGCAAACCATATTCATAATATACGGTTTCTGCAGGCTACAAAAATCATTGCGAGGTGCTGTATACTGCAGAGTTTTATGACATTTTTTGGCTGAGTTGATGATTAGGAGATTACATAAGCTGTTTATTACTTGCTGCAGCCTATGGAGCGCAAAAAAATGAACTGGTCATTTAATTTACACTAAATTTCTCCCAGATAGCAGAAAAAAAGCAAAGCAACTCACTGAAGACAGAGCAAGCATTAAAATGCTGCAACTGAGAAAACAGCACAATTTTCCAGTATCGCATTGTACAGAGAAGAGAAGTAGTTTGTTAGTATAAAAAAAGCTCTTGAACTCTGGACCCATGGATTAATGCCTAGCAACAGAAATGTGTGCATGTGCATTCACTTGCACGCGTGCATGAGCATAATGGTTGTGGATGGACCAGGGAAGAGCTCGAGAATGACACGGGGCAAGGGAGGAAAAGAACGGCAATTCAGTCTTCATGTTTCCCCAAAGTCTCTACTAGAACTAATCAAAATGAATTCATCTGAATGTCTGTGATGGCCAAGAATTTAGTCACACACAGTCTGGCTGTCCAAATGAATGGTGAGGAAAGGGCTCACATCAATCAGCTTCATCTGAGAAGATTGGCACAACTTCAATAGGGATTGACAGAGTTCAGTGTCTGCCAGACTGATGAGCCAAGCACCAAGCTGAAAATGTTCTGACTATTCATAATGACATTGCAGTCTAGGGCCTTTGATTAATTAATTCAGGAACTAAAGCATTCCGTTACTGTAAGAAGAATATTTGAGGTAGCTGTTTCTCCCCCTTTACTGTATATGAAATCCCACTGCTCTGCACTCGGGCCTGCACTGGTGCCATTACTGGAATGCCTTTGACTGCTGCTATGCTGGGTCTAATGCACACTCCAGTTCCTTCCCTCCCTCAAACAATTTACTTTCCTGCAAAATAAATAAAGCCTTGCAAATGCTCAGTGCCTTGCCTTTGAGAGAGAGATTTTGCTAAATGAGCCTTCTTCAGGCCACAAAAGAAACATTTGTCTTAATTGTTACTAATAATGTTATCTTTCAGCCCTGTCCAAAAATCTCTGACCAACAGCAGGGCCCTCGCCAGGCACTGCTAAAAATGTCGCTAGGTAGCATTACACATGCAAGCAATTAACAGCTTAAAAAAAGAAGGTTGATCATTTTATTGCATTACTGTTCAGACAGAAGAAAATTCATTTTCATTAAGATAAGACCTTTCTACTCATTCTCAGCCCTAAATTCGGTTAGACGGAGGCAAGGTGTCTGCTATATTAATGTATTCCAATTAAACACAATTGGGTAACACAAATAGGAAACCTGAACAAGTTGTATTGAAGTTAGGGGGTGCTGCTACACTTTCTTGGGCATGCAGTCAGTCACACCAACTGTTTAATGGAAACCTTGAAGGATGAAAGACATTATACTGAAGTCAGATTGAAAAAAATCCCCGTACTCATCTCTGCCCAACCTAAATTATCTCACCAATATTGCCCATGTATTTGAACAGAGTAACCCATACAGACTCAGTCTGTAGTTGCCCTTTCTTTCTTTCCAGTGTGTATCACTTTTCTGCTTAGCAATGGTGCTCTCTTTAGCATGATATTTCCCTAAAGTATCCATCTGCACTGAAAAATATTTTAAAGGGAAGCAACAAGCTTGACATAAAGAGTAGGAGTGAGATCCCAGAAAAACAACAGCAAGGAAAAAAAAAAAGCATTAAAGTTGGGAGAGATTATTAATTGACCTTATTTTTCCAGTATTCACTTAGCATCCAGTGTGCATTTATTTTTTGAAACTCCATTTGTTCAAAAATAATACCTGCATGCCTTTTGCTGGAACAAAGTCAATCATCAATGAGATTGTGGCCCATGTAAATTATGAAATTAGCTAGAGTATTATATGTGGTGCTTTAATAAGAAAGTGAAGAGGCATTTCCTTAGTTTTCATGCCCATTTAAGCAATCTTTTTGTTCTAAAGTCTCACCTGGCAGAAGACCATTAAGCTGCAAAGCACAGAGGATTCACAATGCAGTAGCATGAAGGGCCCTTACAGGCCACATACAACAAATCCCTAATAGAAATACACCTGGTAACAGAGGATGCAGTAAACTCACCAGATTCACAAACTACACCCTTCTCCAAATTACAAACCATCTGTAAGGGACACACAAAGACTACAAGGCCTATTATAATCCAAAAGCTGTATTTATAGGCTTGTGGCTGTTCACAGCTTTCAATTTAGATTCAAAACTCCAGTTTTGCTCCTGTAGTGAATAAAATATTCCATATAAGGACTATTTTCTCCTTCTCAGCACTGGGAAATATGACCTTTAGAACATTTTGGTTTAATTCAAGTGATTTGGCTGCATTTCTCCCTTCCCTCATTCTGTTTCAATAGAAGATTATATAATTCAACTTCATCTGTAAAGCCCAGGGAAGCCTATAGGTAGAAAACAATGTACTGATCTGTTTTAAAGCAGCAGCTGATAAACAACTTTTTACTTCCTCTTAACTTTTAAACAAGTCCTCTGCAGTAGTTTCTTGTATGAAATAAGAAGACTTGTCATGCCAGGACCTATTTCTGAAAATCAACTGAAAAAATCAACTGTAAGGAGAGCAACAGTTACTTTAAAGCTGAAGGACATATACAAGACACTCAGGGAAACAATAAGTCTGCTAATTCGAACTGAATTACTGAGATCCAGAGTCTCAATGCAATTAGACTATCAATGACTAAAGCAAAGCCATCCCACCAAAAATGTCTATACACAAACCTGTACTCATTTTGTTTCGGTCATATATAAGGTGACACCTTCCACTTCACTGCTAACAGCTAACACGGAGAAGGGACTTTTAAAATCTTTCCTCCCTCCTTCTATCCTGTTGTCACTGCTGTGCATTTCAGCCTCCCTGGCCCTTGGCACAGTCACCTCTATGAAAGCCACAGAAGTATTGCAAATTGACTAACAAGATTAGCAAATCCACGCTTGACTTGTTCAATAAGGTGTTGATGCATGCAGATATATTTGCCGAAATTACTTCATCCAGGAGCCATCAAATCTCGCTGGAGCCCCTTCTATTTTCGGTCCCTAATCCCTAAACCTTTCTAACCCGCATATAAGACAAAAAAAAAGGGGGAGCTGAAAAGGAAGGCGAGGAGATAATGATGCCCTCCGCGAAGGCAGCCGATCAGGAGTGCCTCCCCCAGCCCCTGCACATACAGTCAGTGCCAGCTGTAGGCCAATTAAACCCAGCCGCTCGCAGGTGTTCGCAGAAATGACTAACACAAAAGAAATTCGCACTTCAGAACTGCAATATTTAAAAGCTTTGAGGTGGAACCAAGAAAGATAAAAGCCCGAATTAAGTTTATTGCCACCTTGTGCTTCACTCTAATGCAGGTTTTGAACAGGGCCTCCCATTGGTATTAAAACTTGGATGAACATCTGCATTTAAAATACAGGAAACTGAGCACGTGAAGTGCTTTTAAAACGCCAGTTGCCATAGTAGATGGGGGCTTTAGTATATGTTCATTTATTATTATAGTTGTACAGCAGTATGGTAAAATATATTTGCCAAGTGGGCAATACAAGCTCGACTCTAAGTCAACATAATATGCTAGATTGCTTAGATTTTCATAAATATTTTTGGTGCTTATTTTCCCTAAACATAACTCTCATTTCCCAAAATAACAATTTCTTTAATTTTTAATGAGAACAAAACCATGGCAAGATCTTATCATGCTCTCTTACATTCAGATTAAAAACCACAAGAGGGGAGGAAAAGGAAAAGAGAGGCAGCCCCCTGACAACCCTCCATGTTCTCTTAAGTGGTCGAGTGACAGGAACTATCCGATAAGTGAATTCTTTCCCTCTCTCTACAGAGCAGCAGGCAAAGTATCTGTAAAATGAATTTCTCTTTGTGGTCCTATACCGAAAATAAGTATACAAATTAACATCCAAATGTCTTTAATTCCCATGATATGTCTATTAAGCAGCACTTCTCCATAAGGCTGTTTAGCTATCCAAACAGCAGCCTAAAATTATTATCTCTATAAGCTTTCCATAACTTATCACTCAGTTCCTATGAAAAGCCATTAATTTTGGCCTCTCTCTATCTTGGTCTCGCAGGAAATATTCTGCAAAGGGATGTAATAAAAATGTGATTTCTGCCATCATTTCATTAAAATTCCCTGTTAAATTTCTATCTGAACAGTGTACATAATATAAAAAAACTCAAGGTTCTTATTAATGGTGCTGTTCCTTATGATATGGACTTTAAAAAATAATGAAGACCATTTCTTACTTGTAAGAATATTGTTCATTTTTCATTCCTATTAAAATTTAATCTGGAAGTTGTTTAAAAATGTTTAAGTTTCATTACATTTCAACATCTTAAGAAGGGGAAAGAGCAAGCAAGTTCATGAGCAGGAATGCTGTGACTCATCTGTCTCTTCCACTGATACCTCAACAGTAAATCACTCGACCCATCCACGACTCAAGATACCCATCTGTAACACTTTACTACTCACCCATCTCACAAAAGCACCATGAGGCGATGTTTGCTGAACACCTTCAGCTCCATCGGAGGAGGATGATAGAGAAGCAGAGCAAACTGCTTCCTCCACAGTATCTCCGAAGTTTTGGGAGAGGGTTTTGGAGTTTTTTATTGGGGTTTTTGGTGTGGGTTATTTTGTTTTGATTTGATTTTTGGTGGGTAGTGGGTATTTCTGGAGGATCTAAGCAAGCTGAAATCAATGCAAAAAATTGTGGGCAATACACAATGAAAAACACATTAAAAGTCACCAAGTGTTCAATATGGGAGCATTCTTAGCAAACACACTACTGAGATGCAACCCCAAATTGCCTTTTAGAAATTGAAGAATCAGCTGGTGTAGAATATGTAGTATGTTAGTCTGTTCTCAACAGTGGAAACCAGGCAGCTTTTCCCCACAGCAACACCAGATTACTTCACATTTTTAAGAGTTTCCTACAAGGAACGAGAGGTCTGACTTTCAATAGTCTTCTCTCTGCTTCCTTACTTGTAAATACTTGGTGGTGTAAGACACAGTTTCACCCGAGTCGCTCTGCTGCAAGGGCACATCCCTGCACTCACTGCCATTCAACTCAACCAGCTTAAGTCAAGAGAACGAGACATTGTTCTGCAGCAAAGCTGAGTTAAATGAAGTGACAGTAACCCACCAAGAAAACTAAAATTAAACTATCAGAACTAGGGCATGCATCTCTTTACAAACACTGTGCTTAAGCACTTTCTACAATCAGGTCTTTTATTCAGGGGTTTAATTTTAGACATCTAAGTATAAAAATTCTGGCCCATACACTTAATGGAAGCGTGCGATTGCCAAGCTGAGAATGTTAAATCTAATTTTAGTTTTTCTTTGCGCACTTGTTTTTTCACACAATTTCTGCAACTGAATAGGAAAATATCTGTGATATTTTCTGGACTGTATTCACAATACTCAATTTAGTCGTTGCATGTGGCGTAGTTATAAAGCCTACTCCACTGAGTTGGAGCTTTTCGTTATTGACAGTGAGACCAAAATTTAATTCTAAGCAATCAAAGTATTTTCGGGGGATTTTTTTTAGTTCTGAAAAGATTCCTATTAAAATTAATGTTAATACATTGTGATCTGCACACATTCTAAATCAGAAACTAAAAGTTCACTGAAACTCTTCCTTTTAGATCTCTTTGTGCAACTATCACCTCGTCATTGTGCTACAGGCAAATTTTTGAATTTTCTTCCTTACATAGATGGGCTCATAACAGGGATATATTGATTTAAGCTAGTTTCATTACTACTAATGCTCTGCTAAATTTTAAAGACAATGCAATATTGAACAGAATAATGTGTTCTATTAATAAGCATGCTATTGAAATACTGAGCAGATTTATTGCATTTGGATGTTCAAATAAACACTGAGATCATTTTATATATATCATCTCCTGCCTAAAAAGATGACTGAAATGGGATTTGATTTAAAAAACAACAATAAAAGCAACAAAAAATTGTTTGAATAATTAACCAATGGATTTTAATCAAAAAGAATATTCTCTAATCAGAATGTGCGCCTTGTTTAAAGCAGTACTTATTCCTTATTCACACAGATAAAAAGGACCTCCAAATGCACTGGCTGTAGTTAAAGTTTGAGGAAAGAAGTTTAAAAGGAGATTTAAGGTCTGTTTTGTACATGAAATAAAGCAAAGATGGCAAAACTTTAAGTTCACACTGCACAGCGCTTGGCTCTTGCACACATACTTAAGCTGGCTCGGGAACCAGAAGTTAAGTATCCATGTCAGTGCAGTATCTGCTTGAGCCTGCTAATTAAGCTTGCTGAGAAGAACTAATTACTGATGCAGCTCTACTGCTTCTGGGAGCTGAGCTAATACCACTATGTGGTACAACATATCAGCCTGTTCGGGGGGTACCTGACCAAAGCAGGGCACAACCATGCCCTCAAGTAATTCATTTCTGATAACAAACAACAAATAAAGATCCTGTTTCTTCACCGGTGACCCAGCATGTGATCTCCCACAGGCCCTCTCCTCCGTGCCTCATCTGCCACACACGGAAAATGCTCCTGCAAGACTGCCTGATCAGGGAAGGACTTACTGAAAGACAGGAAAATAAGCACCTTCTGAGCGCTAGCGTAACTGCAGCCAAGGGTTTGCACACACTGGAATCTTCTTCATTAACTCTGCTACAAAGCATCCTCATTTCCTGCATTCTTGATTGCCACAAATATTGTACTAAGTGCTCAGGTTAAAAGAGAATGCTTTAAGCCATTTTCCAGCACAAATTTGAGCTGCCATAAAACATTTGCTTCCTATCTTGCTCTAACAGTTCTCCATAAGAATATTGTTAAAATTACATGGGAATCCAAGCTGAGGGGGAAAAAATCAAGATTGTAATCAGAATAGCAAGCCCAGCTAGGGCTAACAACAACTGCTGGTTACTACTGCTAGAAGGTAACAGTGAGGCAGGCACAGAGAACCACTGTGCCCCCAGCAAGCATAGGGCAATATGCTCTGTGGACATCCTTGTCTCTCCATCTCCACTACCACCACTACATATTTTTCTTTCATTTCTCTGTTGCTTGCACCCTAAACCATAAACTGGACAGGACAGGAACTCTGTCTTATTTACATGTGCAGCACCTGCCTAAATGACTCCAAGATTGATGACTGTGGCCCCTCCATTTTCCAGCACCTCTGCAGTGACACAAATAAAGCAGAAAATCTGAATTTTGTTTCTAGTTTATTACAGCAGTTCACAAAACCTGACAGCTCCCTTGGCTGTCAGTATGTATTTCCAGGCTAAGGACCCTGTTGCCCAGAACATCACCAGACTGCCCAGTAAAGAGCCCATACACAGGTGTGAGCATCAAGCTGTGCTTCTGCAAAATTGCAGCATGGGCCAGAAATCTGTATCTTCCTTTAATATTCATGCTATCCCTAACAGAATGGAGCTTGATCTTCTAAACACTAACACAATACAAACAACCACACTAATTTTTTACAACCTGCCATTTCTGCTTGCACATGCTGCATGGCCTACAAAAGGTTATGCATATAAAATTGTTAGGTTACAGTCATTATCTTGTTAGGAAGAACATTTTAAGAGCATTTGAGGAATGAAAGGACTTTTTTTTATTAATATTTCAGTAAAACTACAAGTGTGCAGTACTTGCTTCTGATGTATGAAAAACTAATTTCAATTCAGTAATGCAGCATAACTGCAACACCAAATCCCAACATGCCTCCAAAATCTTAAAGATATAAAACTAGGCCCCAGTCAGACCTCAACCCAATCTTCATTAGTTCAGCAGAGATCTTCCACCACCTAAACAAGCTCTCTAATCATGGCTATGTAGAAATCTCTGCCTGTCAGATATTAAATCTTTTTAATCCCAATACTGATTAAGTGTATTTTAAAATGTTCCCAACAATTACTGTCATTACAGAGGACCTCTCATTGACCTGTGCTGCATACTTTCTACTGTTCCTCCAATCATTTTATTCCCTACCCACATTCTCTCTACTGCTTACCACAAAAGCATAAAAGCCTTTTTTTAATTAAATGATCTCATCTTTGATGGGCAGCTGAACTTGGCAAACTGAAGACACCTGCTGTGTAGCAAAGGCACATACTTACCCTTACTTATAGAGTAAGTGACAGAGTTTCTTCCAAGTTTGAGAGAAATATCAACTCCAGATATCCACAAAACCCTCTTACCAACACTACATGCACTTACAGATATTCTTCACAATGCCTATCTTAGAAGATTACCCTCTCAAGAAACAATAACCTGGATGAATTTTTCTTCTGGGAATATCTACTGAAATAGCATTATAGTTCACAAGTATCAACAGAGCATGACTACGTCATCTCCCTGTTCTTCCACTTGAACACATCTCCCTGTTCCTAGCCTTTGTCTTTTTCTCATTCTGGTCTTATATTCCCATTTCACCCATCTACTGTTAATCTCCAGATAATAACTTCTGTAATAAACAAGTTACAGTGAGTGCTTTAGGTAAATATTATGTAAATGTCAGAAGTCTTCTGATTATTTTCAATCATTCTTAATCTATATGGGCTTACCAAGTAAAGTATTTGTCGACTACTATGAGCCCTCTTCTCCATTATGTCCTAAAACAAGCTTTAAAAACTAAGTTCATAAAATAAATGAGGATTAAGCACCTCAGGTCCCACTAACATACAGTCTTTAGCTAGTCACTCAAGACCCTTCCATGCATTCTTCTTCCAAGGGTACACCCCTTTCAGCTGACATGCTTCAAGATTACTTCCCCTGCCCCTAACCTTTTTAAATAACTGACTGGAACAATGATGAAATGAACGCTATCAAGTGCTCACTGGTCATTAGCTCACTACCTAGTCAGCACCTGTACCTGGTGCTAATCCTTTGGTTTCCATTAACAGGCACAGTTCAGGCACAATACTGCACCCTCACTTTAATTAGATGTGAAAACCCATGTGTCACCTGGTGTTCTGAGCCTTATTTCTGACCAAAATGAGACACAGCGCTCAAAAGCAGCAACCTGAGGAGTCTAAAAACCCTGCTGGCATTTAAATGGTTTGCCATTTTGCATGAACACTTCTTATGGCTATTTTATATCTCAAAAACAGAAAAGGGATAACAGACTTGATTCAACACTCCTACCCCAGCACAACTGTTCTTATTTCAATAGAGGACTTTGGTACAAAGGGAGTAAGGCCATTATGAATCTTGACGGTGCTTTGTTCGTGTGGTTTTCAAGCACAGAACTTGAAAAGCTTTACAAGTACTGGTGGGAAGCACTGTTGACCTCCCTGTACAAATAGTAAGCTTAGGCACAGAAAGCTGAAGTAATTATCCAAAGGTCACAGAGTGAATCAGTAGCAGATGCAGGACAAGAAGCCACTTACATTCACTCCCAAATTCCACCCCCCCCCTTACTGCAATGAAGTTATAAGTGTAAATCAATAACTGAGGTCACCAAAAACTTTCTGCATGCAGACTGCAGTGAAGTCACCCTCAGAGAAAGTAATGACAAAAGGGAAGGTGCTTAATGAATTTTTCAGTGGTCCTTACATAAGGCTACAACAATCCAGGAGGAGGTGAGAAGACGCTCACTCAGAAAGCCCTGTAACAAGGCTGCAGCGACAAATCATTACTCCCAGAACACTGCTCAAGGAAACGTAATGCTGCCGTCTTCCAAATGCTGGGTTATAAAACCTTTCACACATACAATATTTAAAACCGTGAATTACACCTGAGAATGTATCCCAACATCTAACAGTACCAACTCATGCTAATGGTTATCTGTTTATAGGTCAGAAGGGCAGTAAATTATTGCAAGGAAAGTAGTAAAGCCACACTGTATCCAGTTGTGCTGTTTAACAGGTGATAGTGAAAAGTAGGTGATGCATGGAAACTGCAAGTTTTTATAGCTCCTGCCTCAATCTATATTCACTTATATAAAGATGTCACATTTTTAAACATTTAAAAGTCAAATTGTCTGGAGAATAGATTCATATAAAATTTATTTTCAGAAACTGATATTTAGCCTACTGCTATAAGAGTTGATTGCTCTTATGTATAAGCTTTATTCAAGTTTCTACAGGTTTGAAAATACAAAGACTGACATTTCAGATCCCATACTCAAGTGTGTCATTAACCAGAAACTGAAATGGGAACATTTCCACTTTCTCAGAAATACTCAGTTTGTTGGGGTGATAACTACATTAACTGTTTTTGAGTTTTTGTGAAGCTACTAAATATGACTCTATTTCAACACAGACAGGAAGGGGGAGTCACAATGGCAAAAGAAAAATCCTGAATTGGTTCCTTACCCAGCACAATATGCCCTGAGAATTAAATAGTTTCAAAGCTCTGCCAAAACAGATATTTGTAAGTGGCTAATGGCAGAAATGTTTTATTCTGTTTATGTCAAAGACACGTTTGTCAGGCGCTGGACAGCCAGACAAATCAGGGTCTAATTAGTTCAGTCAATTCCCTCAGTTTTATCCTTTCAGTCTACACTGAGTTATTAAAGCATCAGAAATAAAATGCTACTGAGACAGCAATAAGGGAAATAAGATGTCAGAACTCTATTAACAATGGCATTTTCAGGAAGCAATGTAAATAGAAAATCAAATTTATGCAAGAAATATATATCAGTAAGTAATACTTAATTTAATCATGCTGCATTTATCTTCAAAGCAGCTTTCATATCCAACTGATTTAAAAAAAATGCTTCAACACATCAACATTGTGACTTCTTTGGAACAGTGACCATCATTCAGATTCAAATTCAGATGCCTACCTAATACAAGAGGATATTGGTCCCCAATCCAAATAGTACAGTTATACAAATAACAGTATGTGAGTAATAATTTATTCCACCCTCGACATTTAGCCAGCTCAGACAGAACGTGTGACAGTTAAGCAATTGCAAGATAAAAAGAACCGGAAAATGCCACATTCAACTGAAATGACAGGAAATATTTAGGTAGACAGAATGTAATAAATTTGGCAGACTTATGGGAGTTTAATTGCCCCTTTGTGAAAAGAGATAAATACATGTAAAAACTGTAACCATGAGGACCAGTTTCTGGGAGGAACATCTTTCTGTTAGAGGTGTCTAAATCTTGATTACTTGAATACAACCATCAGAGAAAGGAAATTTTCCAAACCCACAGTGGTGATGGTTGTGCTGACAGCAGCAGCTCCCAGCTCTGTGCCTGGCTCTGTGCAGGCACCAAGGGAACAGTGGCCTCCTGCTCCCAGAGGGTTGTCACACGTACCCACAACTTACTGGCCTTGCACCAGTTCACACCTGCTAGCACACACAGTGAGATCTTTCCTACTTCAAACAGCATCTGCCGTCCAAAATAACTGAGCCTTATGTGCTCACAGATGCCCCCAGGATAAACTTTTTTTCTGCCCCCTACCACTGTGAAATAGTGCATCTTACTAAGTTCCACTTCAGCTCTCACTCAGGTCAGCCTGTCCATCAAACCATGATATGGAAAGATTCTTCACTAACACAGAGAGAAAAGAAAATTGGTGATTACACCCAAAATAAGAAGAGGTTTCTCCTAGGCTTTTGATAATTTAAAAAATAACCAGCCCTCCACTTTACAGTGTTTCTGACATTTCAAAGTGTTTTCACAATATCCCTTAACTTTTTATTTAATGTTTATTTTAACAGAAGCATTAATCTTTTAATTCAATCTTTTAACTTGCTTCTATTAGGGAAAAAATGGGTTAAAAGGGAGTAATGAAGATCCCTAATTTTGCCAGGTCTGTTTGGCAGCCTGCTATCTGGAATTTGTTCCCATACAGAAGTGCAGACTTACGGATCCAAAAGGTTGAAGACAAACTAAAAGGAATACTTAAAATACTTACTAATTTTAAGAGAAGGGATTAGTTCGACATGTAAAAAGCCTTAATAATATTTCTGAAAATCAAGAAGCCAGACCAGAAAAAAACATGGTCCTGCTTACTACTTAGGGTTGTCCACTTTACATGCAGTGTTCATTACCTTAGTGATTATGCCATCTAATAATTCATGAAAAAGTAAACAGAATATCATGATATTTAATAAAAAATAACAAGGACTTCAGAAAGAAGATGCCCAGATTCATCTAAACTGATTCATCTGCTGGATTTGAGTAACTTTCTGCAGGTGCCTCACACTTTCACTCTTGCCATGTACACAGGGACCCAAGAGTGACTGACATTGCTGTTACTCATCATTAGAAAGAAGGAATCAGGAAGTAACTTTCCAATATGTACGTGTCCACCAAGTTACACAACCTGACTGACAAAGCACTGAAAGGGAAAAGCTGCAAGTTTTCAAATACTTTTTACAAAGCAAATCTCTAGTCCTCTAAATTTATTTCTTTTTAAATAAGCACACTATTATAACCACAGTGCTTCCAATAAACTGTTACAGTATAATTAATCCTTAAATAAATTGATAATAAGAATGCATAGGGGTGTGTCTACCTAATAAAGGACTCCAGTGTTTTCTTCTTGTATTTTACTCACAGAAGCACATACTCTCCATTTCAGATGACGTGATTCTTTTTACCTCTGATGAATAAACACGTCCATGAAATGGATCATATCATACGTCTATCTGCCTTGTATCATACAGCATTGGAGGGAGGAGTTTTCCCCATGTTGAGTACTTGCTAACTGAGCTCTCCCTACATTATCTTACAACTAGACCTAAAATTCAACTTTGCATTTACATAGCATTTTAAATTCACTGAGCTTACATTCTCTAACAAACACTGGGCATGATCTCCTATTTAAACAGCCACAAACTAATCCAGAAAGCAATTAAATAACTTGATGGCAATACAGCAACAGAACAGAATTAGATCCCAACTCATCTGCTTGCCAACCCTCACCTACCTGGTAGACCACAGTAGCAGTCCCAGCTGCACACTTGCATGCAGAATTCTCATAGTCAGCACAAGTAATGAAAAATATTAATCAAAACTTCTCATGTCCCTTTAATGATATTCCCATGGAAAAAATTAAAAACAATGGCCTAAATATTTGAAGACCTTTTTAAACGTATTTCTGAACTCTCATTTCTGCAAGTAAAAAGGACTGCCTCCAGACCTACTGGCTCTGATTTTGCCTGAAGCTTTGGAATCTATAGTAAGGGCATAAGATAATGTTTCAAAAGGCTGACATCAGCTGATTAACCAGAATGTTCAAGTTACAAATAAATAAATAAATCTGGGACTTATTTCTGTGCTACGATTTAGAAAAAGTAGAAAATACTATAGTCACACAACCAGAGAGAGTGTTATATTCAAAGTTTGCTTACATGTGTATCAGCTCAAGTGGGAATGCTGAACTTGTGCTGATGTTTCAGCCATAGGTTTATGTCTTCAATGGGCACTAAACATGGGTTTGCTAAAAAAGAGGTTACTTACACGTCAGTCTGTGTATTCATTCATGTGATGTTTGCACGTGCACCCATGTACACAGAACAGGAGGCTTTTTGCACTGGCAGTGCTGGTCAGAAGCAAGTCCTTCCCACATGTCTGCTGATACCAGAACACCACTGTGCATCCCAGGTCCTCTATCCCTCTCAACCTCAAAATCTCCAGGGACCCCGAGGAAGTGTGCTCACACTTAATGCAAAAGTTACAGCTAAAAATAACCATTCTGTCTCCTTCAACACTATGCCTAAATGTGCACACTCATTACAAGGGACACTCTCAAATACACCAAAACCACAAACAACAAGGAGTCCCAGAGTGCCTAGCTGAACAAGTTCTGAAGGATAAGTATTCAAAAAGAAGCCACATTAACTGTGGAATGCAGCGCTTCATATGAGGGGCATATGGATCTCAGGAAAAGAAATGGTCTCCACAGCTGTCACTTAACATCCAAAAGAGTGACTTCAGTTGCTCACAGGCAACTACCCTTGCAGTCTTGGGCTCTCAGTTAATGAGACAAGTTCTCCATTAAATTTTCAGTCTCATTTTCTGTAACCATGAACATAAATGGCTCCTGACTAAAATGATGTTCTCAATATGACTGTGAATAAAAGCTTTTCTGCTGAGGTTTAAAAGTGACAGCCTGCAAGAGTAGATCCTTGACCTAGTCACAGAAAGGACCAAGGTTCTCAGAATCAAACAACCCTTTAGGTTGGAAAAGACACCTAAGATCATTAAGTCCAACCATTAATCCAGCACTGCCATGCTCACCACTAAACCATGTCCCCAGCTGCCACATCTACACATCTTCTATATTCTTGCAGGCTATAGAAGTGATTTCACCACTTCCCTGGGCAGGCTCTTCTAATGATTGACCCCCCTTCCGGTAAAGAAATTTAACTTAAACCTGTCCTGGCACAACTTGAGGTCATTTCCTCTTGTCCAGTCACTTGTTACTTGGGAGAAGAGACTGACCCACACCTGGCTACACCCTCCTTTCAGGTCATTGCAGCATGTGAGAAGGTCCCCCGAGCTTCCTTTTCTCCAGGCTGAGACCCCCCAGCTCCCTCAGCTGCTCCTCACAAGACTTGTGCTCCAGACCCTTCCCTAGCTCTGTTCCCTTCCCTGGACATGCTCCAGCCCCTAAATGTCTTCCTTGCTGTGAGGAACAAACTGAACACAAGATTGGAGCTGTGGCCTCACCAGTGCCCAGCACAGGGGGATGGGCACTGCCATGGTCCTGCTGGCCACACTATTGCTGACACAAGCCCGGTGCCATTGGCCTTCTTGCCCACCTGGCCACACTCCAGCTCATGTTCAGCCACTGAAAACCAGCACCTAGGTCCTTTCCCACTCAGCAGCTTTCCACCCACTCTGTCCCAGCCTGGAGCTGCAGGAGGTTGTTGTGACCCAAGGGCAGGACCTGGCACTTTTTGAACCTCGCACACTTGGACCTGGCCCACGGATCCAGCCTGTGCAGATCCCTCTGCAGAGCCTTCCTGCCCTCCAGCCACCCAACCTGGTGTTGTTCTCAAACTGACTGAAGGAGCTCTTGATTCCCTCATTCAGATCATCAATAAAGATAAAAACAGGGCTAGTCCCAGTACAGAGCCCTGGGGGATACCACTAGTGACCGGCCCCAGCTGGATGTAATTTCATTCACCAACACTCTTCGGGCCAGGCCACCCAGCCATTTTTTTTCTCCAGTCGCCAGTGCACCCATCCAAGTTATGAACAGACAGTTTCTCCAGGAGAATGTTGCAGAAGACACAGTCCAAAGCTTTACTAAATTCCAGGTACACGCCTTCTCCAGCCTAATCCACCAAGCAACCTCTTCTTTGTGAAAATTCCTCTGAAGTTTTAGAGCAGAGACACTCATTAGATGCATCATACAACTAAGGTCCTGATGGTCATGACTCAGCTCCAGAGAGTAAGAGGGCTTTTTGAAATTACACACCAGAAAACAGAAGACATCCTAAAGGTTTTTTTGGTCTGCTCCAGTCAATAGAATTGCTACCATTTATGGAGAACAGGTGGGGAAAGATTTAACATGGAATTAAATGCATCTATTAAAGATTAATGCGAAATTACTTTATTTCAAGGCAGAGACCAACTTCAAGGTAATCCAGACTTCCAAGAGAGGTCAGAGGACATCATTTGCTTTCCTGTACTCTAAATCTTAGTAAGTAACTCAGTCAGCCTGAGAGCCCATGCATATGTGTGGGTAGGTTTGAATACTTTGGTTTCAGATTGACCATTTTATTGCATAGACAGGAGAAACTCATGTATCCCTTTTTCTGTTGATAGTACTATGAAACATCTTTGGTACATGATGGCTCTGAATGTCTACCTGATCTGTTTCTACCCATGTTCCAAAACCTGAAATTATACAAGCACAGTTTCAAAATTAAGAGCAATGTGTATTACTGTAAGTCAAAGAGAGACATGTCAGACATTTTCTGGCATTTGTCATAAATAGACGGCAACCAAAAATTGTTATGCAATGATATTTAATGCACTCACTGGATCAGAGACAGGTAAACACGCTGCTGTTAACCAAAAATCACATGCAACATGTATGCAGACTTGCAGTAAATGCTGTGGATGCATGGTCTGTCCTGATGCCACCTCACCAATTACACTCTGCTTATATAAGGAGATGAGTCCAGCTGTATCAAGAACTTAAGAAATTTGTCCTATGGTGGGTAAAATCCCAGAAGGAGACTCCATACAAACTTCAAATAACAAACTGTGCATCAGAAAAACTTTAGGTTTGAACTTTTTTGCAGCTCAAAATGAAAGACTCAAGCTAAATCTTAGGGTATTCAGAACTAACTCGAAGAGATATTTCTGCAGGCAATCATCCTGGTATAGACAGATAACGAATTCCCACCTTCTTAGCTGAAAGAAAATTATACCCTCGGCTCTCATGAAAAATCTTTCTGCCATACAAAGACCAACCTTTAGTGCCCTGAACTGATAATCACCTGGCTTTCATTAAATAAAGACACTTCTAATTAAACAACCTGATCAACACACGAAAATGTGTGCTGTGCAGGCAAGAGATGGCAAGCAATTTATCTTTCAATATAGTAATCACTTATATCATGCTATCTGTAATCTACAGTGATGAATAAAGGTATTTAGATTATGAAATCCTAGATGAGCTACAGACTGTATTCATTTCAACAGCAAGAAATGGCAACTCTAACTGTTTGCATTTTCAGAAATAGGATTCCAACTGCTGGACTGGCCCAGAAGCATTTTCACTTTTTACCAAAATATGTTCTCACGGGATGATCTCCGTCTTGAAGGGCTGGTGACGAGAGAATACACAACAGTCACAGAAAAATTCAAGTTGGATGGGTACTGTGGTAGCTATCTGGTCTACACCTCACCAAAACAAGGCAAGCTTCAAAGTACATTAGGTTCCTGGTTCAACTGGGCTTTGAAAGCTGCCAGCACCGATTTTCCTGAAGTTCAGGAAAGTAACGTTAATCACAATATAAAAGACATGCCACACTTGGAGGAATCAGACACGTCTGGGAACTGGGAACTGGTGAATTGAGGATATAAGTACATGAGAAACTGATTTTCAAGAGTCTCAAGTTTTGAAAAAGGCTAAATACTGCTGAATCAAAGGGCATGTGCATAGGCCAAATGGACTATACAACAGTAGTGCCACCATACGGCTAGGCAGCTACACTCCTAATGACTGCCAGGTAAACAGTAACTCCACAAAGTGATGGGCAGAACAGAAGTTTCCTTCCTCAAGGCCCATAGCATAATACAAAATCTTTTGACAGCAAGTGCATTCATATACAGCCTTGAATCCACTGAAGAAAGCCTTACTCCCACTTCAAAGTGAGAGGATGCTGGTGAGTATGGCCACAATGCATTCTCCCAAGAGCCACTCAAGTTAGACTGGAGAAATCGCAATATCAGATCTAAGAGTTTGCAAAGTGCTTCTCAAGGACAGGCAATTCTGCTGCAAATTTAAATTCTCATATAAATCCAGAGGTGATGTTTCACAAGTGTAACAGTATCATCAGAAGCCTACAAAGCCAAGAGGATGTTTTGATCTTGGAAAACGGAAAGGAAGGTGCTGTCTTCTTTCCAGATTTATCCCCCAACAGAAAAATATACACCAGACACACGACTGCTCACCCAAGGAAAGATTTCCACAGGAGGGACAGTTTTTAAAGCTAAATGGATAAAACTGAGAGAGGCATATTCGAAGAAAACAAAAGGAAAATCAAAATACCTTAAAGAGACTAGAGACAAGGCTGATTAAAGACTGTAGAACAAAGAGATGGTGAACTGGCACCGATCTCAGTTAAGCAGTGAACTGAGTGAGCTGAGACTGAAGTGCTTATCACCAGGAATACAGTGTCATTCACATCAAGAAAATAGACTGGGCGAGCCAAACAGTTCTACTCTGGCACACGTTCCAGGGGATTGAGTGTGGGTGGAATTCTGTTGTGAATGCCAACAACACACAGGTACTGCAATACTGATATTTCCTTTTTGCCTAAATATTTATATCCATCTGCATTCCTGTTCAGTGTTAACATTTTTTAGAAAAGACAGGTAAATGAACTATATCTTAGAGGTATAAATGAACTGTATCTCAAAGGTAAAAGGAAAAAACCATTATTTTTCTTCATGCTATCACATGGTAGTCTATTCCAGACCACCCTATGTTTGAAATATCACTGCTAATCACTTTGAACACCCATGAAAAAGCACCTGAAATCTGACATTCTCAGTAAAAAAACAGAAAGAATGAGGATAAAAACATTATCTCATTTTTACAGATAAGAGAGGCACAGAGAGAGATCAGAGGATTTGCAGAAAGTAACACAGGTAAGGCAAGGCTATTCCTGACAGTTACTCATGCTAAAACTGTCTCTGTCTGGCCTTGCAAAATTATTCCAATACCCTTGAGTCCCTAGTCAAATTAGTTCTTTATTTATTATCCCAGTTTTCAAGTATCTTTCAAATGGGCTCATCCATTGTTCCCATACAGCTGGGTAAACAGACAAAGTCAATTCTATCATGCAGGTTTACCTTACAGCATTCAAAATCCTTCGCATATGTGGGTTTTTTTTTTCCTTTAAGCAAGCTAAGAATGTGTTTAAAGGTGACCTGTGCTGAAAAAAAATGGAACTGGGGAAGTTTGGGGACAATCACAAAGGAAAGGCTTCTGAAGATTGGCGTGTTTCGGTATCTTTGTCAAAGAAAAAAAAATAATAAATCAAATAAGTAATGTTTGAAGCTTTAATATGTAATAATCCTTATTAAGGCAAAACAAAAAAAAGGACAAGAATCTTAGTTGCCAATATGAAAAACAAGCCAGGCTTATTAGTTTTTGTAGAAAAAGGCTTTTTTCAGACTACTGTGAAGTGATACAACTGCATTCAATAATTTTTAAGTGATTCAAGAGAAATCGCAACATTTAAAAAAAAAAAAAATTAAAAGCCTTCCGAAAAGTCAATTTTATTAGGATTTTACAATACATCCAAAACAGACCATGTCTTTCAAGATGCTTGCATGGTGCTTAGCATTGAACAGTACCTCGTTCCTGATGAGGGCCACTGGCAGACCCCAAAAGAGGGGGCAGACATCCGAACACAGAGGGAGAAGGGAAATGATACACTATTGAAAATAAATTCTTGATATTCCCTTCCGTCTGTAATCCCACTCCATATCCATGCTTTTTCTACACATGGAAGAACTGAAGCCTCACACACACACGTACACAAGAATCTTTGTGAATCAAGGGAATTGGCAGATGTGTTGGTAATCTTCTACAAATAAGAAACAAACGCTGCCAGCTGTACTTGTAAATTCAAAGATTCACATTAATAAGCAGTGCCAAGACTATAGGTATTATCTTTCCTTAAGGTGATAGAGCTCAAGAACCCCAGTTCTGCAGAAACTTATCTGCCTGTCCAACTTTAGAGCCTCAAGTCCTAGCCTACACTGCAAAACATCTACAGATTCATCAGTGAAATAGTGAGTATATAAACTAGGTCAGACATGATTACCTAGAACAACGGCAATTTTCTTTACATGTCTGTGTAAAGCTTCTGAAAATGGCGAAGACTGAACATTTGGGCGCTGAAGAGAGTATATCCAAAAATCATTTTTGATAGAAAAGTTTAACTACATTTTAATATGAATGATATTTTCTATTAACAGCAAGGCAGAAGCCTATTTTGCAGTAGAGCTCTTCCTTTACTGAAGTGCTATCTCTCTGAATCTGAGTCAACTTTAGTGATCACTTTAATATTCACTTTACAATTAATGCTTCTTTTTATGGGTTGGTAGAAGGTAAACCAATTTCAGTTCAGCTTCTAGGTATTGAATTTATTATAAAAAGTTATGTACTTAAAACTCCTATAATGAAACCAGAGGCATCATGAGATATTAACCTAGAGTTAATGCTGAGAAGGCCAGTTTGAATAATTCAATTCATGTCACCTTAAGTATCTTTTCAAATGGAATTAACTTTATCTCACAAAAAAAGGAAGTTCCATGTTCCAGTTACTGATTATTGACTCCACGAGAGTTCTGACTTAAATCATCTTACCACCATCTTCCCAGCAATTTTATTTCACTACTGCTGGGATGCTTCTTTACATTTTGAGGGCTGACTTTCATTATAAAGAAGCAATATTAGCTAAGAGGAAGACATGGTTTCAGAGTTACTGTTACCGTTAGGTGATACTAAAACAGACAAAAATAAAAGTTAACACCAAAGCATCTGCATTAGTTCAGTACAGCTACAAACCAGGGTTGCATTTCAGCCACATGCACACAGCTACTGCAGTCGTTCACATCCTACAGAACTCCACCTCTTTTTACAACAAATGCCATGGATGTTTGGTAATGCTGTAGTTCTCTTTACCTGTTAATTGTCTTATTCTGACAGAAAATCCGGCATTTAAACACTGAAAGGAGATGTTTTCAAATACCTGTCTAAGCCCAGGGTAAAGTGACAGCTCATGATCAGCATTATGGAACGGTAAGAATGAGGGAGACAGGCAGGTGAAAAGCAGAAGCAGGAGGTGTTAAGATATAGGTGTAGCACTAGAAATTACTCCAAACAAGTAAGAAAAAGAGGGGAAAATGAACAGAAACAAGAAAGAACAGCTCAAAATAGGCAGAACAAAGAAGTGCTTCATTACAGATTACAACTGTGCAGTCCAATGTTTCTGCAGGACAAGGGAAAATCGAAACAACATCGTACATCGAAATACAGAGACCCCGGTAAGATCAGCAGTGTCCTGAAACAGGAAACGCTGATTATGTCTCCTAGACAGTTCTATGAAGAGAAAACTATGTAGCAAGCTAGTTCTCTTGCTTTAAACCCAGACAAATCCAGGATTTCCTCAACTCAGACAAAAATGAGCAGTAAGGAAATTATTTCAAATGGATCTGGATTCAAACAAACTCAGGAAGACTTTCATTATTCTAATATTTCCATAAGATGGCTATTGTAAAAGTCCACCTTAAAACAGAAAGGGAGAGCACAAAAGCTTCAGCGGGGCAGAAAGAGCTGGCATGGGCAGCAGTCGGAACAGCAGGAAAGTGTTCTGGGTCTGTCCTCTTCCAATTCTTTCCTCTCAAAAATCCCTCCCTGCTGTGTTCCCCTGGGGCAGACCCCATCGAGGCGGACAGAACAGTGCCGGCCTGAACTACTGTGTTAAGACAACACTCAAATAGAACAAAGAGACCCATCAGGACAGTGAGAGCTCACAGTTCAGCTATTAAAAGATGGGTGAAAATGCCAGGTAAGTCCACCAAGAAGCAGCCCAGCGACCTTTCTTGGGTTTTGAAAGCTATCCCATGAAGGAGTGCGTGAGGGTAAGAACGGACAGAGTGGTGCAGTCCTGCTCACCTTTCCACAGTTTCTGAGCTGTGAGGAGAAACAGCACGAAGTGCTTGTTTGGGTGAAAAATGGTAACAATTTATAAAGCCAAATGAAAAAAACGAGAAAATTGAAGAGGAAGGCTAGAAACATCAGAAACATTTTGCACACTACAAGAAAAACCAGGTGAAGTATGTTTTTCAGGTTTTTATCTATACCTACAAAGCTTTGCACACAACAAGAGGACTAGGGTAATTTCAGACCTGCTAGGCTGGAGCTGTAGACTATGTAACCATAAATGAAATGTCAAGGCAAACCTCGACGTAATATCTGAATTTGCATTTGTGGACAAAAGTACCCGTAAGTACAGAGAAAAGAAATAATGGAATCAAAGACGAGCTTGATAGAACTTTGCACATGAAACCAGAAAACAACTTTAAAGAAGTCTCTGTGTATACACTGATAGAGTGATTAGGAAGACAGAAGAACCAGAGGAGATGAACATGGATTGTTGAACTGATTTGACAGTCAGTGGGCTAAAGGTTTCCTATTATCTGCTTCCATGCTTTTGTCCTGTAGATGTGATGACATCAGATCCCTCAATACGAAGGTCTAACCTAGTATAGGATAAATGTATTTGAAGCTGAAAGGCTAGAGATAAAACACTCAGGCCAAAACCTGAAGGAAGGATTTGCATCACCCAAAACACAGCTGCCACAGTGCTGATGGACTACTTGGACTCCTCTGGACTATTTTCCATGGAGATCCCCAGCAAGTTGCACACCATACAAACAACAACACAGACATCATTCATTCTGGGAGAAGGATATTCTTGTTTTGAACTCAATGCCATCACAAAAATGGATGGCAGATATAAACACAAAAGAATGGAAATGAAATGTTTATAAAAGATTAAAAGCCTGACAAACAGATCAATGTCTAAAAATGTTGCACCAAAAAAAAAAAAAAAAAGCTAAGAAAACCCTAAAAAAACACATCATCTGGACAAAAAAAACCCACTCCTGATGACAATGAAGTCAGAGTATTACTACCTGCTTCCTGAAGAGAATCAAAAGACTCCTTCCTGCATAGTCTCCAGTCTCCTGAGAAGCAGGATCTGCTTGTATAATTCTCACAGCAGGGAATCACTGAGATGCCAGAATCAGGCCTCCTTTTGGATACTCTGTGCTGATGACTTTACTTCTAGCCCTGTTATAAATAAGCCTTTAAGACTGTTCCAGCAGAACAGGGGATCAAGGGCATAACCTCTACAGAAAGGCATGGTCTTATGTAGGATGGATTCTGGAGATCTGCAGATGGAAGCTGCTACCAGAGAACAGCAAGCAAGAACATGGGGTAGAGCACTTGCATAGGCAGTCTTCTCTTCCAGGGTATGATCTGCCATCAGCAGGGATACAAACCGAGCACCTAGCTACCAGAAAAAAATCTCAAGCAAGCATGTTCTCAAGGTTTTGGGAGCCTACATCAGAGAACACTTTACCACTTAATTTAACACGTATCCCCTAGCCAGCATTTTCTGGTTTTAACTGCATATAGAACTATAGGTCTTCTATAAATAGCTCAAATCAGATGAGCTGCTTTACAGACTTGAGAAAGCTCTTATTGACCAAATACATCATCTGTAATGCCCTTTTCAATCATCAAAAGCCACAGTGAAAATGTGAAAGGCTGTATCTACAGTGAGTGCAATTATTTTCCTGTTTAAATAACAGAACAGAAAACAGAAGAGCATCTTAGCTTTTTCTTTGGCAGAGGTGTGGGTTCCCATGATTCTTACTCCATTACAACATGGTCAATTAACTTCACCCATTTTATTGACCCAAAAGTTGTGGGGGTTTTTTTGTTTGTTTTCCTGCAATCTGTGTATTAAGGGACGGACTCACGGGAAACCAATCACAACATAGGATTCAACACTTTATGATGCACGATAGCACCCTTACAGCAACAAAAAGATGTTTTGACTAAGTCATTTAAAAAAAAAGGGAAATGGCAAAAGAGAGCTTACCTTCTGCTCCTTTTCCTTGGCAGCACTGAGTTCAGAAAGGGAGTGTGATAGCTTTTCTTGCTGCTCAGCCAGGTACTTCTGATAGAGGCTCAAAAGTTCTTGGCATTCTCTATATTGCTGCTGAAGAGGTGAGACATCAGAAGTTAAGGGAAAAACACTCTTTAGCGAACAGTTATAGCCAAATATATACCAACTTATTCTGAGTAAATCTGATTTAGATCCATAACAGTTCAATTTAAAAACAGATACCGTGTGTTTGAGTAGTGCCTAATGATGAAAAATCTACTTAGAGATGAATGTTCAAGTACAACCTTCTTTCTACTCAGAGTGGAAAAAGAAGAATTGCACCAAATTCTTTCATCATCGGAAAAGGGACAGCAGCAGGAGGCAGGTGATGACATTGTTTCAGCTGGAACAACTACAAGCCTCTGATTTGTATTCAGCAAAGCCAGCCATTACCAATGTTTATTTATAAATAAATAAATAGCCAGCCAAGTAAGTAAATAGTCCATTTTTAAGCACAGACATCGATTCACAAGCCCACATACCCAAATCCAATCTCTTTGCTTGAGCACCAATGGCTCAAAACCCCACAGCCACAGATGCAGTGCTACAGGCCTTTTACAGACCAGCAATAATTTTTGGACAGTAATCTGGAGAAGCAGCAACTGTGGTGTTTGCAAGGATATTAGCAACAGTGTCCTGCCTTGCTTGCAGCATTGAAATTCCAACAGGAGATAAATCTGCTCTTCACCTGTCATTGTGTAATTCCCTCCCTTGCTCATGTAGCATGGTAAACCATTTATGCTCCCCTCTCTCCCCCCTCATTTTTAATTATGCATGCAGATGGGATAAGGGCTCGCTGTCCAAAGAGATTACTCTGAATAAATACTTTAATAACAAGTCACTGCAATTAAGGTAGGGAACAAAAACTTCTTCAATCTATAAAACGGTGTTGAGTTACAGATTTCCTTAACATTTTTATGATCTAATCATTGCTTCTGGGCAAATTCATGTTGCAATCACTTTTGCCAATCATGGCTGCATAAATAACTCACTGCTTTGTTATTCCCTGTTATGACCCTAAGGGGGTTTTTTTTTGGTTCGGTTTTGTTGCCTTCCCCCCCCCATCCCCCTTCTTCTTATTCTTTTGCAGGAGGGGTGGCCTTGCCAGGGCTTCATTTTTGTTGTTTTGTTGGTTTTCTTTCCTTTAAATAAAAGGCTACCGAGAGAATAAGCAAAACATTTTAGGAAGGAATGGAAGGTTAATAAAGCCCAATGTTGAAATCAATCAGGAGAGCTCTCATAACACCTTTGCTCAGCACCTGGAAATATGGGAGGGTACAAACAATGGTCTTAACAAGCTAATTGCTTTCCAGAGCCAGCCTGCCTGAAGCCAGAGCTGTTTTACATTTCAGTTCATTTCGTCAGAGAGCACCAAAAGGCTGAAGTGATTTGTGGTGGTCTCAGGAGTCTCTGCCAGCTATGATGTATATAAAAGGAATTTTTTATTCCAGTTGTAACCATAGGCAGTAATGTTTATAGTAGGTGAACATATTAGCCTGGACGCAGGGCATGAATTTTACTCTTGCAAAAGCCAGTTCATTTATACAGCCTAAGAGTTAAATGTCGGTATTTGAAGACAAATTATAGGGAAATTCATTTAAACCCATGTTATGTGGCAGAATATAAAAACGGACAGTCCTATCTATCTTTATCAATTTTTTACAGCTCTCTTAATTCACTTTGCTTCCAGCAACCCCTTCCCCAGAAAACAGATTTTGCCCTCTCTTCCCTCCAGCTAGCACACTGCTGGCACCAGGAATGAGTACCCTGCACAGCCTTGGGGCACACAAGTGATGGCCAGGCAGCCACCCTCACTCTTGCCACAGTGTTAGAATCAGTCCTACTGGACAGCCAGGCAAGACTGCCCTCACTCCCAAGCACCATTAAAAAGATGCCCCATTTGTGTTTCACAGACTGCAGAGCCCTCAGTGTACACATGATGCCACCAACTCCTGCATGTGGCTGCCAAATTTATTTAAAACAGTTTAAAACACGACAAGCAAAATTAACATTAGCAAAGTATGCAAGCAAATCCTGATTGTCCAAGGGCCAGTTATGAGATCACGAGTGGGAAGGGCAACAGCTCACAAGCTTGAATGGCAGGTCAGATGCCCCTGAAATTCTTGTGAGATTTGGTCAGCCACAGTAAAACTTGCTGTATTAGGAGATTAAAACCTTGTTCATTCACACAATCACTCTACATTAAGTAAAGTATTGTTACAGCCACCACAGTCTAAGAGTTTAAAGCCCTGCTTTGCTTACTAAGTAAACATGAAGCTTCGAATATGAAAAAAGAATTCATTTGTTTAAGACACATGCAAAATAGCTGAAAGTATGGCAATTCTCAAAAATGTGCTGGTACATTTACTGCAGAATGTGTTCTTAAGAAAAAAAAAAAAGAAAGCCTGAATATTAGACCTTACTCTCTCATTCTATTGAATTTTTTGCTAAAAGCAGCAAGATGATCTCTTTTTTTCTCCTACAAATTAGCTGGGCAATACATAACACTGCCACAAAAATATTTAAGTCATTCAGATATAACAAGGTCATGTATCTACTAAGGCAATACAGTCTTTGGACAAATACACACATTATGATAATTATTTTCATAATCTGCTTAAAAAAAAAGCATTGTAAGATTGAAAAAACTGTACAGGATAAGTCCTATAAATTTGCATTCCAAAAAAAGTAATATACCTAAATGCACACATTAGGTAATTCTTCATGTGTTCAGGAGCACAAATATTGTATTTGCAAGATGTTAGTTACCTTGGAGAAGTGGTACTTGGCATTTCACTGAAGGGTAGTTTTACATCCAAGAAATATGCATTTGAATGCATTAGAGTAATACTTTTTATGCAGTTTATTAGTAAAGTATTAAGGTTGTATGCGGAGGGGGGAAACAAAAAAAAAAATCAAAATTAGAAATGTAAAGGTTAGGATTTCAACAGCCACATTTACGTGCCATACTGCAAGTACTACATATTTTATAGAATAAATTAGTTAATTTTTTCACTGAATGTAAGTCAAAGAATTAAGAGCTCATTTATGGCTCTTAAGAGATAATAACCTCAATGGAGTTGGTCGGCTTTGAGAAGAGGGGCTGCCAGCACAGTGGTGACACGCCTACAGAAGCCAGGGACAGATGTCCACGGAGCCAGGCAGGGAACAAAGAGCTTTTCCTTAGGGGTGAAACCTTCACACAAAGGTACAGCCAACCTCATGTTCAACAGCTTCCAAAGATACTCTCCCACTCACTCCTTCCACCCACACCAGCTCTGCAGCCACCCCAGATCCCTCACTCTGGGCCTGGTCAGTCAGCAAACTGACCCAGCGAGGGAAAGGGACAGCCAGGCACAAGATCCAGCACAAGGCAAACAGAGGGAGTGGGAGCTGGGAGCAGAGGACACCTCTTCCAGCAAGAGGCACCAGTCTGGGAGTGTTTATCCACCTTGCAAAGTCTCAACCCGACCCTTCCTTCAGTTCCACTCTTAATCCTCAGGCTTGTAAGACTGCTCCATGGCTACATCAAGTACTCACGGCTTACTCCTTGCTGAAATACTGCCAGCCTCCCAAGGACTGAGATAGAACAAACAGCTACAGTTCCTGCTTCCCCAGAAACTGGGAGGGGAAGGGCCAGTCTCTAGCACACCCACTGACCACCTGCATTGTTCCCAGTCCACTGTTTCCACTGCCACTTTGAATATAAGTGAATATACAATTAAAATCTGAAATGTTTAGTTTAGAGCATCCAGCATCTACCTAAGAAGCTCTTGAATTCTACACATCAGCCTTGACATCATTCTGCAAGCAATGTTCATGCTACAGCAATTCAAACAACTACTGGTCTCTTCAGGTCCAGGTTTCCAAATGAAGCCAACACCAGGCTACTCCATGAGGACTATTTACCAAAATTCTGCTTTTCTTCTATCACTTTTTGTAAGAGGGAAAAAGACAACCAAGCCCGAAGACAGAAAATCTTCTCCTTACAAAGATTTCTTTGAGTTCCTTTATCATTTAAGAAGAAACGTTTCGTTTTATCTCACTTTATTTAAAAAAAAATAAATTTAAAGCAGCTTCTGATCACAGCAAACTGAGGCAGGAAAAAACTTTTCTAGAAGCTACTAGCAAGGGAAGAGAACACAGCTAATGAGATTCTTTGCAATCAATCTAATAACAAAGGCCCTTCTGTATTTTCAGAGTGTTTGTGAGAACTCACCACCTAGTGACACTTTCCTCACTGGTTTCCCAAGAGCATTTTCGGGACAGGCAGCAGCTCTATTGTTCCCTTTTTACACATGGGAAAACTGGGCCACAGGGAGTCTTTGGGCATGTCTGAGCACACAGGTGCAGCCGAGCAGCCCCACACTCCACAAGCCAGCTCCAGGACACACATCTTGCAGCTCAGGCACAGCACTAACAGATTAGACTCATCTTGCACCTGATTAGCTCGGAGTATGAGTTTGCCTGCATTCACCCATGCAGAAAAGCCCTAACAGACCTCCCAAGCATCAAACAAGATACCCAGTGATGACTCATTCCTGTAGTCCCTGACTGTAGCTTCAGCTTGCACTCTCTTTTCACTCAGGGCTGCCTTCTCTGATCCACGGCCAGAAGCAAACACAGGAGCTGAAACTCCATCTTCAGCCACAAGATGCTGCAGTCCCATCAGTCCCCATATCCAATGGAAGATTCTCTAGAGACTCAGAGCTATTACAGAGATATGCAAAGATGAATAAAGCAATCAAAGGAAAGAAAAAGTCAAACGCACACAAATTGGATTGGAATTTAAATCAGACAGCATTAACTTGAACTTTGTGGTAGAGATACAAGAAACTTTCAGTGATGTGAAGAAGAAAGTTTTTTGGCATCTGCAATCATGACCCAGTAGCCACAAAACACTGGTCTTTTTAAATTCCTGCTTAAGGACATGCATCTAGAAACCTAACTAGTTATCATCATGTTGGCAGTTTCAGCAAAGACTTAACTCTCTTCACTGCCTCAGGTAGTCCCTTGAAGACAAATACTGTGATAAAAACTAGACGAGGAGGGAGATGCTGAGGAAATGTCACTGACAGTGGGTAGATGAAGCAACACTGAGCACTGAGAGGTCTTTGGTCTCCCAAGAAAAATCTACTCAGATAAATTGCAGGCAGAACTGAGCTTGTCTGCATGCTCTCCAACCAGGTACGTGTGCCAGACCCATTCAAGGAGCCATGCACAGTCCCAGCAGCACAGCATCAAGCACCACGTGCCTGATCTAACTTACCTTGCTTTGATGTTTTTGTGGGGTTTGTTCGGGGTTTGGAGTTTTTTTGGCAGCAACAGCAACACTACACCACTTCCAGAATGCAGCTGGCCTGTGCTTGGCACTTGAAGAATGTCACAGCAAGCTCACAGCTGTTTAACAGACACACCACTGCATCCGTAACTTTGGCACCATGTACTACTACAACATTTCACTGCACAGTTACTCAGTGGCCCAAAAATTACTTTAAAGAATGCTGCAAGAGTAAGAAAGCATTTCATCAAACTCAGGCAAAGGCTAAGACCCACGTAGCTGGGTCCCCAAACAATGCTCTCTCTGTAGCTACAACTAAGGATCAAGCTACATCTAAACACTCATAGTACAAGGGAACCAAATTATAGTCCGCAGAGCCCCAAAGACCCATGACAGACTCATGGCAAATTCCACTACAAGTGTGCTCAGCTTGAAGTGGACCCACATTGTTTTTCATGCATCACCCAAGCATGTATTTTTCACAGTATTTTGACACATAAAGCAATGGGGTTTATTTTCTGCCTTAATATTTTGCATATCAATAGGAGAGAGATACCGTGCCTTTTGGGAAAGAAGCAATATGTATGTCATTCTGATTCCCACCTGCAGGCTTTTTTCTTCCTAACCAAAGAAAGGATTAAAATAATGCAGCTTCAACTACTTACATATGAAAAGTCATATGAATAAAAATAAACTGCTGGTATTAATGAATTAACATCTAAAAGGAACACTTTAAAATATAAACTAAGATATTCTAAGCTCTATCCTTTAGCATTTAACAATTACATACTTCATTGGAAGCTGACCCACATTTAATTTTAAACTACTACTTGTGTTTAATACATACAGTCCTGTGCTTTGACAGTCTCATCTCAGAAGAGCAACAGGACCGCATTTTGGAAATCAGACTATCTAGGCACAGATCAAAGTCAACCCTAACATGTTTCTTCTGCCTTTAAAATTAAGAGAAATAAAATGAGTGGTTTGACTCTATGTGAATCATTGTTCTGAGAAAGGGTAGAGACTAGTAATTTCTATGAAGGTTTATTATCTAAACTCTGAAGTTGCTGCAAAGACTGAAGGTAATAAAATGTTTTATGAACAACTTCACTTCGCTCGTTCTTATATAACTGAGTTTATGTGGACTCCCTGGCACAGTGATGCTAAGAACCTGTAGGGAACTTTCTGCACATCCACTTTTCGATGTATTAAAGAAATCATCTGGTGAGAGTCTGAACCTTATGAGCCTTCAATTCAAAACACAATTTCCTTCTGATCCAAATGCCTTAGGAAGCACAATTCTGAAAACACTATAAAGAAGCAAGTCACATACAATAAGATTGGAGTGATCTCCAATCTGAAGCCCAACAGTTACATTTTAATTTACACTTGAATATTTTAATGTTGTTATCCAGTCAGTAAATTAACTCAAGATGCAAGAATAAAAAGGGAAGATACATAGGGAAAAAGATCATAAGGTCCACAAAAGTTAAGAACTTCACTCCTATTTGAAGCATCAGCATTATGTTGTTGAATGCCACAGCTCTCATATAAAGGAATTGCTTAATACATTCCCATTCTGTTTGAAAGGAAATTAAATTTACATTCTTTGGGAATATGGTATTGTAATTAGTTCATGACTTGATTACACTTTGAAGTGAGCTGAGACTGCATACGGTGCATACAAATTAGTTAAGTTATGGTTACCTACCTACAGAAAAGCTACTGAGTTAAGAAAGTTAGGGACAAAGCCAGGGCAGTCCTTTGGAGCTTTCACGAAGCACACATAAAATATCAAATTCAAATCTAGTCTCTGGACTCATAGATGTCAGGTGTGAACAGAAATAAAAAACTGTGTCCTAAACAGATGAAGAACTATTTTCAAAAAATAATCTTTCCATTTCCACCTATAGCACCTGTAGAGCCACTGTTAAAACTGATCTGAAGAAAAAGCAGTAAAAGATGTAAGACTTCCTACCCTGGTTAAATTCACCAATATGATTTATCCAAGTATTTGTAATTTTGTAATTTCTTTTATAGACAGCCTAAGTTTTGTATCATCTACCAAGATGCTCTGCTCCACACAGATGATGAAATTCCCAAGTTCGCTTTAACACTCTGGAAAATATTGAGAGGCACAATACAAATATAGTGCATCTAAAATTGGCCAAAGAAAAAGATAGCCCATATGATTTGATGAGAGCAAGGAAAGCATTTAAACCTAAAACTAATTCCCAATATAGCAGATGAACTCAGAGAAGTCTCTAGCATACTTTCAAAATGCAAAAGCAGTTTAGGGTTGGGGATCTGGTCCTACGTATTGAAAATCCTTTCCACAGGATATGCCAATCAAACTGGACAGCTTATCTGCCATGTTCTCTGGTTCAAAGGTGGGTAAGGACAAAAATATCACATGCCATCGTATGCCAGCAGATGTGCCTGGATCGATAAATGCAAATACCATCTCAGAGCTCACATTTTCTATTCCAAGTGGAAAGCACATCTCCAGCCTTATCTTCATTAATACAAACAAAAGAATACTTACCAGCAAAGAAAAAAAATAAAACAAAGATTTATTTTACAGCCTGGCTCTGTTAACAACTTTCTTTTACTGAAAAGGAAGGAAGAATATGACACACAAAAGACAGATTATGCCACTACATATACAGGCAAAAACATGCATTTTAATAATAATGAATAGAAGGGATCTGATGAGAGAAAAACTAAGAACCTGAATACACAAAATACAGACCCCACAGATCATTGTAACAAGATAGAGGTCCTGGCATGGGCCATGAAAATTTTTACTTTTAGCTTAAGAACTGCTATGGCAGGAGATTTTTCTCCATGCAAGAAGGAATTTGTTCAGAACATACTTGCTCCTTTCAGGGGAGCTCTGCCAACGACTACAGTGACTTTCAGAATTTAAAGACTTCCTTTGGCATTTGCTTAAACGGCACAGCTACCCAGCCTCTTCCACTGGAAACTGCGAAGGAACTTGTTACTTATGTATTTGTCTACCCACCAGTAAATGTACCATGCATTTTTTATGGAAGAAAGGAGCCTGGAGATTCAGACACACACAATTTCTGTGCAAAACAGTCCCAGCACCTGAGAACAACTCCACACATTTCATCATGTACGAGAAAAAATAATCACAACCTGCGCTGTGTGAGAACACAAACCCAAAAGGAGGCATTGTACCTATCACCATCCACACAAAACCGGCGCTATTTTTCCTTCTACATATTTAGAGCGCAAAATTAAACAAATAAAAGGAACACTGCATAATTTAGCTTTCATTTTCTATCAAATTGCTCATAATTGTAACCATAAAATGATAATACTGTGCCATATGTGCATCTGCAGAGCCGGCAGCGGCACTGACCGGTCCCGGCCGCGCCAAACGTGGGGCTGTGCCGCCACCGCGTGCCCGCTCCGGGTATTGCCGCTCCCGGCCCGCGCGGCGCACCCGGGAAAACGCTCGGGCTCCTGTTCTTACAGAAGAGAGATCGAACGCATCGCTTTGAAATGTGAAAATGCGCCGTGCAATCCTCCTGCCACTGTTCTTCCTCAAATTACACTCTGCCCCATCCGCAGAGGCAGTCGCGGCTTTTCGTGACATACCCGTCGCTGGGAACACTTGCTGATTTAGTTGCAGGCCTTTGTGAGAATTAAAAAATCTTTCACAGTAGCCACTGTCACCGTTTACACAAAGCCGTTTGTCATCTCAGTACTACTGGATATTAAAACAGACATGTTCCTTACTCTAATTTGACAGTGGAGCTCCTGGCAGAAGCCCGAGGAGAGATAAGGTGGGAATTGAGGTATCTGAGAAAGGAGGCTCCAGCCTCTTATGTTCAGACACACTAAGAGGAGTTATTTAACAGGATAAATGTGAGCTCGGAGTCAGATGCATGGAGGACAGGGGATGAAGAGGCAAAAGAGAAATGGAATGTAAAAGCTGAACTTACTGAGAGCAGAGCTACAGCACCTCCATCTCAATTAAAGAACATGCATATTAAATCAAAAAGGTGTCTGCTTTGCAGGGAATGAGAATGTAAGATCACAAAACATCAACTCATTTTATAACTAAGCTAATCAGGTTTGGTCTTGGTTACTATAAGAATGGGGATCACCTGAGAATACACGGCAGTGTCTGTCTTGTTGCTTCCTTGCAGGAAACAATCAATCATCACTCTTAATTTTATATATTTGATGTCTCTCACTGAACCTTTTCCTTACCCTCAAACAGGAATAATGCTGATGGAGAAAAGCAGTCTCTCCTTCAGCCCAACTACCACCACCTTCAGAATGACAAAGTCCTTGTTTGGGTCCTTACTGGAAAGGAAACCTGGCTGCTAGGGGAAGTTTTTGTTTGCTCCTTCCTAACATGGTTGCCTCTCTGTATCTTCCACAGTGGGCATCAGGCTTGGGTATTTAAACTTTCTCATTTCCTCCTTTTAAACTAGAACATAATCAGACAGCAGCATGCAGATTTTAATCTGACTATTGGCAAATGGTGCAAGAGGCAAGATGAAAATCTGTAAATGCTGCTGGACAAAAATAGAAGAAAATAAATACCAGTGAGCCAAGAAACCTTGCCCTTCTTATGGAACTGTCTTCAGTGCTATAGCTAGAACAGCACCAAATGTAAAAATCACTGATCATTCTAGATAATTATTTTTTTTCCTTTAAAACTATTGCTATTTTGACAGTCTTTCTAACCTTGTTGGAACACAATCTGTTGGCACGATGTAGATGAGAGAAACACAGTACTCCTTTTCCTAAGAGACAGTTGAGGTCAAAACAGACTCCATACCAGCACACTAGTATTAAGGGAGGTGTCCGCAAGCCCAAAAAAGGAAAAATATTCCATGATGGAGTGCTGGAAAGATCTTGCTGTACACATCTCTGATGAGGTAAGTACTTCAAAATGACAAAGGCCTCAGAAAGTTGGTCCTTTCTTGTGAAATCTGGCTTTAAACATGCCACACTGAGAAGCACTGGTTTCACTGAACTGAGGCCAGTGAAGGAAAGATTTAATAACAGCCTCATTATAAGGCTCATTGTTGTAGGACTATTTAATATACAAGATTAACACATCTTATCTCCCACTTTCACTCAAACCTATTACACCCCTCATTAATACATGCACATTTCTACATCATTTACAGCACTCAGGTCTCAAATAGTATTGCCTGAAACTGGGTGTGTTCTGCTGTTCTTCCTGATGATAGGCTCAAAAATAAGCCTCACAACTCAAAATTAGAGACATGGGAAGGTAAACAGGACTGTCTGAAACTGGAAAAATTTAAAATAAAAATCATTTGTTTTGCCAACACTCTGGATTTCATTTCTTTATTTCAGTTCCCTCACACCCAGACCATTCACATAAGACAGGAAACTTCTGCCTTCCCAACCTGATGAAAAATGGCATCCTTTCTTCCTGACAAGTTGAGATGTAGAAATTGGTAAAGTAACCCATAGCTCATCAGATTAAGAGGTATTTTAAAAGTCTTCAGATCTGGATGATCAGGAGAACAAAAGGTAAGGTAAGAACAGTACAACACTTCCCCAGATTACATTCCTTTGTATCCACAGATGCACCAGGGCAGACCAGAACAACTTAACTTAAACTTATCTGAAGGGGAGGAAAAAATATCCACCTTTATGTTCTCAGTACACCAAAGGGTTGGCCCCCTATTCTTGCACGAACTGTTGTGAGCGTGCAAGCATCTCAGGACAGAGAAAAGGCATTTGTCCAGCAACTGAGCAGACTGAGGTGTTTACAAGCCCTGGTTCCCCCAAGCTGTGGAACTGCTCTCCACAGGAGGCTGCAAATGTTTATAGGGGCTCACCTCAACAAATTCCCAAAAACAACACCACTACCATCCAGTGTTATCAAACACAGAGAAACATTCTGACTGCAGTTTTTAATTACAGGGTTCTGGACATTGTGAGACATTGGGGAACACATATTAGTGTTTGCTTATCCTGACCTTATACTTTGCCACATGCTTGTGGCCACTGACAGTATTTTAACACTGGACTTTAACACAATACAGATGTTTTATGTTCTCATAATACTACAATTAGTAAGTTAAACATATTAAAACATTTTAAGAACAGTGAAGATACCTCTTCTGCAACCATCTGAGGAGAATTGCTACCTCTTGTATATTGTTAGAAAGAATGTTTACAAAATTCCCTTTCCCTCATACTTTACTTTCTGAAGCTACCCTATGGTAACAAAAAGGTTTTCAAATCAAGTGGTTAACACTCATTGAAGAGAAAGAAAATGAACTACCTGGAATGGTTCTCCTGGGAAGTACTGATAGCAAAGATTTAACTTCTAAGGGCCAAATGTACAGCTCGTGGGATTTTTTCTACTGTTCTTGGAGATAAAGATGTTTACTCTGGCTGGTTAATTTTCTATCAGAAAATGCATCTTGCTGGGACAGGCCAGGGTGACACTGACCCATTCACACTGAACTTCAGGCTTTTTGGAATTGTACATGCTTTCAGGTAAAAACAGTCATGAGGTTTTGGAAGTTGCTACCTCCTGCAAGAAAAAACACTCATCCCTAAATCCTCACATTTAATACCACTAAAAAATAGCTAACATCCTGGAGGTCTTCTTGGCCTCTTACAAGGACCATACCGAGGTATCCAGCTGATGTGTATGGACCAAGGAAGTCTAAGGGACTGGTGGGGAAGAGAGAAAACTTCTTCTTCACAGCTGTGACTTTTTTTCCCCTCACACTATAGTTCTCCATTCATCTTAGAGAAACATTGCTATGTGTTAGCCTTGAGGGTATCAGTGCTGGAGGGCTGTTACTCCTGAAGACAGGAATTCCTGAATCTAAACTCAAAAGTGCTCATCTGAAGAAAAAATAGCTGAAAAGAGTTTGCATAAAGACAGTTACTGGCAGCAAGA
This sequence comes from Dicrurus megarhynchus, assembly GCA_013399195.1. Classification (NCBI taxonomy): domain Eukaryota; kingdom Metazoa; phylum Chordata; class Aves; order Passeriformes; family Dicruridae; genus Dicrurus; species Dicrurus megarhynchus. The sequence continues at coordinate 340,328 of VXAD01008426.1, read as the reverse complement.
AAATGATACTTTCAGATATCCTCCTTTCACAGGATTAATATTTGAGTTAGCAAATAGCTCTTTGGCAAATTCTTTACTTATTGTAATGCAGTCAGAATCACAGTGAGATGACTCCATGCATACAGCCACTGCTGATAATGCAGGGATCACCACGGATGCTTAGAAGAGCTTAGTCAACTCAGGAATGGAACAGGCCTTCTTGTAAAATACATTCCCGTGGCTGCAATAAATTTCTGAGCCATCAAACCAAATACAATATAAGGAAATGGGAAAAAGATATCGAACACTGAAAGGTTTTATACAACAGGGGCCTAGAAAAATCAGATAAATTAGGGGTATTTTCCAGACCAACAGGTGATCAAGGTAACCTGCACACCAAGTTATATGGGAATGCCTATTTCCTGCCAACAAGTAGGAAAGGAAAATTATAGTGTATGTGAATACCTTGCAAGGACCCTGGACTAGAAGTGACTGGTTTTCAGGAAAAGGACCACATTAGAATTAAAGAAACAAATAAATAAATGTAGAGAGCTACTTTCGTCCCAGAAGTTCAAAACAGAAGACAAGTAAAGGACACAAAAGCACAGAACATTTAATCAGATTTTCTCACTGATAAACATCATGGAGACTATGGAGGAGTAATAGCCCCCAAAGAATTAACTTCTTTAGTGCAAGATTAATTTAAAAGCCAAAATTGCAGCAGAACTGCTCAGTACCTCTCCTTAATTTCAACAGATCAAGGAAACACCCTTACCTTTTCCATCTAAAATGGAAACTTACTCCTGTACTAACAGCCAGAAACCTTCACCACTGCAGTATCTCAACAGCTCACAGGTATCAACAGACTTATTGTCATCATCCCTGTATGTTCACTCTGCAAGGAAGGTCACATCTGGTATGGGGGAAGCCAAGCTACAGACAAGGTATGTGACTTACAGGACTCCACAGAAGTAAGAGAACCCACATGTATCAGACCTGAGAGTGTTTCCACGAGAGCCTGCAGTGCCATTCTGTCAGCACCATTCTCTGAACTGCTGCACTCCATGCTGGTAACATGGCTTTCTGGACAGCCTCCCTGTGCTGGTTTGGCCAAAATCTAGCAATATATCCACTGAGAGAAAAACAGGTTACAACCACCCTTCCCCCAACCAGGTCCGGGAAAAAAAGAAAGTCACCCCAAGACACTCCCCAACAGTCCAATCCGTAGCTAAACCAGGAAAAAGGCATGTGTGCTTTCCTCTTTTTTCAAGTTTTCATGAGTAAGACATTTCATCTAATCTTGCCTTCCCCTCCCAAGGATTAAGGTGAGAAAGAACTGAAGCAAAATAGGGACAAAAATTAAAGCAGCAACTGTACCATAACACATCTGCCTCTGAAGCAAGAAGGAACAGACAGCACCAAAACATCTTCAGATCTGACAGGTTGCTCTGCTACCAATCTGCACTAGCAGGTGAGATATGTCACTCTATGACAAGTATCAGAAATAAAGGAGCTTAATGTAACTTCTAGTGTTTTATATGATTTCTCTCTATTGTGCAACAGGAGACGACAAGCAGTTCTAACAAAACATGGGGAAATTTTTCTCCTCTGAGCTGCAAAGCTTTAAAATTAGCACTTTGTGTATGCTTGTTCTTTTAATGTCTGCATTTATTAAGGAGCAAAACAACCATGCATCTGAAATGCCAGAGAAATATGGATCCATAAATAATGCCACATTCCTATTCACACCTAATCTAAATATTTATGTAGTAATTTACCAGCAAAAGATGCAAACTATCCCTTAAATGCTACATTGTATTAAAGGTTAACCACATGACATGTTTTATTATAAGGCTTTGAATTATGTTTAACACAAATTTTTATTTTCAGTGAAAGTTCTGGTGTTGAAATGGATGGACAGGAGTTTTAGTCACCTCTCAAAGATGAATGCTGAAGTTCAGACTTCTTCAGTATTTTTTCAGTCTACACAGCCACAGGCCATGCAACTCAGCAGCATACTGATTGGGAGAGGAAGAGACACCTTCTTCACAACTAGAAGAGTTAGAAATAGCTCTATTAGTGGGGCTAGATGCTTACAGCAGGCCTGTTGATGCAGAGTTTCACTGGGATATGCAGCCTCTACTGGAATCAGCGCCAAATCAAAAGGGCCGTGCACGCACCCCCAAGGGAAATGTTAAACGGAATAGCAGAACTGCCCCCAGTACAAGCACGTGCCCTTGGATTTCATAGCTGCTAGATGAAGTCTCACCTCAGTAGTGATGTAATAGTTCTCTGTCCAGTACCTTACACAGGAATTCATGATCCACTCCTCACTCAGTCCTACAAAACCCAGCTTCTCTTTCACTTCATGTCCTGCTACAGTCATCATCACATATTTATAGCCATAACTGTTCCTTTTGGTTCCTCCTTCAGCTCTCACCTCCATGCCTTCTGTTCCTAAAACCTTTCATATTAGAGATAGTTTCCAACTTATCTTCTATTTTCTCTCTTACACGAGGCTTTCTTTAGAAATATTACTTTGCTGACTTCGCTTCCAATTCTCTTGATCTCTACGTGATCTTCCACACAGAACACTTTCTTCATGTCATCACTTTCCTCAGATGCAAGACCTTTGAAGCTCACTACAGACTCAGTCATGCAGGAACTGATACAAAGATTTTCCTGTGTTTTCCTTTTTCACGAACAGAGCCCCTTCCATTTACACTACACTGAGAGAGATCCACTCTTGTGTAACTTTTTGAGCCTATAATGTGCCAGTTTCCAAGGCTGTAAAATAGAGGGGTAAAAAGCCCCCCACACTTAAACTTAAGCAGTGTTCTAGGAGCTAACTATCTTCCAGCATGTAGCATAAGAAGAAAATTAACACTACTGCCAGTATGCCACTTCCTAGACTGAAATTCTTGTGAGAAGAGAAATTCCCCAACTCTAAGCACAAGGTATTCACAAATAAACATTACAACCCATTTTAAATGTCCAACTTCTTCACATTTCCTTTGTGACTGTTAAAGCAGATACCTCTAACTCAATAGCAGGAAAGGCTCACGTTTTCCAGATAGAGCTAATCAGGCACAGCAACATGAGATCTAGTAATGTTCCCTGCTTCAGTGAGGGATGAAGTGCAGACTTATTGGCAGAACCTGCATTTTTGGTTCTCATTTGTTCTGCCTGAATAAGCCTACCAATCTGAGGCAACATTTTCAGGCACTGGCATTTTGAACACCACTGGTCTCTGGGACTATTCTTTTTCTGCACCTCACCGTATTTAGATCAAAGAAACCTTGGCAAAAAAAACAGAGGAAGCTGTAAGCATAAATGTTCATTCTTAAGTTGCAGTAAAATCTTTCATTTCAATGATATACAGAAGTACTTGGAATGTATTACAGCTGATAAATGCAGAAATGAGGTATAGAATACTACTGAAAATAGACCTTATTTGTATGCACGCCATACAAATATGTTAAAATACGTAGTTAAATATGCTGTTGGAGTTAAGTAGCTTTCATAGAAGAGAATCATTGCAATTATCAGTGGTAATAGCAAATCCTCTCTGATACAGATGTTTATTACTTCCTGTTCCAAGAACTAGGGCAGGAAACAGCCATGTTAAAAATATTTGTCTAGCACCAGCCATAGTGTTCCTATTTGTTACAGCTAAGTGTACAACCTGTAACAAAAATAGATAGCTTTTTCTTCCTCCCCCTCCACCATAACTTAATATATTTAAAACCTTTAGTCAACAACCAAATGCCTGCTACCATATTTTGGTACAAGCTGTCTCTAACTACAGCCCTATCTCTTCAGTTAACAACTGGAACACAGAATTAGTCATCTCTAGGAAACAGATAGCATTAGCTTTTCATCACAAAAAGCTCAATTAAAGCCCATTTGAGAGAAGCTGAGCCACTTCTTTACTGCATTTTTTCCTTTCCCTGCCTCTTGATAGCTAAGCTGAACCTAAATATCATTAACTGCTGTGAAGGCTAATACACAAAGCCTGAGTACAGACCTGACTACGGCAAGTGCATCTCAGCTCTGATGCACGGGGGAAAAAAAGAAGGCATCCACATACAGACACAGTTTCTTCCCAATGCCCACATGTTTACTTCTTGCCAATTTCTTTTGTAAAATGGTAGAGGTGTAACTGTCTATTCAATTTCTTAAATTTCACTGTGTGCCTTCTGTTTCTAAGAACATGGCAAACACTGTCTCTACACTATATCCCTAGTACTTAGAATGCAAAACACTTTATGACACTTCTAGCTCTGGGAGAAAAGAAAATGAAGCATGAAATAAGAAATATACTAGCAGAACAATATTCATTGACACTGGTAAATCTGTATACTGCTGCATTGGGAAAGTATTAGTATTTGGGGTTTTACGTTTTTTTTTAATATGTTTGTCCAGCTTGTCTGATGTCAATGGTATGTCTGTCCTTGCAGCTTTTCCATGTAACATGCAACCCAGATGCCAAATTCATCAAATTATGTTCAAATGCAACAGATTTATATATTCTCATTTAAATGACAAATATTTTTTAAGCTAAACTATGTAATTATCCTCACAGTTCTTCACAAATCTCCCCCACTCCCGAAAAAAACATGATTATATTTGTTGAAGAGTCTGAGGCCAAACACAGAACTAGAAATCTTTTCTCTCCTAGCTAGAGTCTAGAACTAGTAATCTTTTCTTTCCTAGCAAGGGTCAAGACAACAGATTCACAAACAACAAAGCCATGAACATGGAACAAAACACATTGAAAAAAAATCTTGACTGACCAAAAACTGACTTTGGTCGAAAAAAGTTTTTACAAATTATTCTTTGTTTCTTGTAGCTTGTACTGAAATTGAACAAAAATGGCACCAAAAAGAAAAGAAAAATCACATTCTTCAAGTTCATTATGCACCAGCAATATTCTATTTAATGTGCACCAATTTGGTCAGAGTCATGCTGATATTGGATAATGTGTCCTTACACTGGTTTTAATATACAAAAGCTAAAATTCCTGCAGAAATATACACGGGCAAGGACAGAACTCTAAAATTGGTCACATCTAACAAGTAAGAGTCAGGCAAACAATAACTGGAAGAAAATGCATTGCAAAAACAGAATAAATGCTTTTCAGAGCAGATTTCTGAACCTCAGTCCCAAAAGAGGAGTGATGAGAACACAGCATATCCTGGTCTGGTGTGTGGCAGGAAGCATACGGGAGCCTCCACACTACCACACCAGAGAAGGTGTACAGAGACTGGCACTTCTGCAGCAGGTATCCAAAGCAGAAGCAGATTTATGTATATCGGACTAATCAATACTAAAATGGATCCTATATGAGCCACCTAGTGCCTCATGCCAGAAAGTCCAATAGTCTGAAAACCACAACTAGCCTTTCCTTGGGTACAACCCCCTTCAGATGCCACTTGTACTGCTGCCACCTTCCTCACAGCTCAGGGAATATATCCCTCTTATTCTGCTTTTAATGGAAAAGCCTTCCATATACTGTAGAAAGGTGTAAGATAGTTCAGCATTTCTTTGGGTGAACTAGATAGAAATTTGGCTGAAGTCATTATAGCTAACTGACAAAGGCTTAAATCTTTTACTACTGATTTGCTTGAATTATACATCAGGCTCACACTAATGTAATAAGCAACTTGGAATATGCAGCCCTGATTTACCAGGGATTCTCTCATGAGGATTTATTTAAAGTAAAGAAGGTACAAACTAAGTGACAAAGAAGCAAAGATAAATGTTACAGCACTCATTACCACCAGGCCCAGTGCAATACTAACTGTGTCAAAGCTGCAGCATTGGATATTTACAATGTGAACATGAAACAAACATGTAAAAATTGTAAACAAACATGTATCTCCTCTTTTTTATTTTCTTCCAGTGTCTTGAGGAAGGACCATTCCCACTTGCAGTTTCACCTCTCTTCAAATCTACCTGGACTCTTTTTGAGGGGAGAAGTTGATATTTCAGTGTTTCTAAACCATTGGCAAAGCCTACCACTTTGTTCTCAATATATTTTCAAAGAACAAAAGGAACTACCCCAACTACCTTATACACACAAAAAACCCACCCATAATTATAACTGTACAACATAGAACACCAAAATAATTTTCTCATATTTTTCAGCAAATTTAGTTATAGACCACCACAAATGGACAATAGCTTTTTTATTCCGCTTCCTCAAGGCAGGAGGGATGCAAAACCATCAGGGAAGGCAGCAAAAACAAAAGATGACTTTCAACATCCGGAGTAAAACATGCAATGTAGCTAATGTAGCTAATTTTTTATTTTCATCCCAAAAATTGAGGGGGCCTTATTTACAAGAGACAGGACTGGGAAAAAAAAAAGAAAAAAGTGCTTAATGTATTCTTTGCATTAAGGATAATATGAATTCGGTACAAGTGTCTTGTACTTCCTGCTACACAAGTGAAGTCATTGACTAAGCACCCTAAAATAATCTCATGCCACAAACACCACACACCACTTATCACAGCTGAGATGCTGACATTTGCTGCAGGGCTGGTACTGCTGCACTGAACTCAGGCACATAATCCACCTCTTTTCTAATTTAACTAGAATCTATTCTAGTCTGTAGAAGAACTACAATCTTAACTGCAGAATATGTATATTTTTCCCTTGATTGCGTCTACTTGTTCTTTCAAGGGCATTCCCATTAGGAACAAACACTTCTCCATCCTCTCTCCCCCTTAAAGCAGAGTGAAAATAATCCTATCAAGGGAAACTTATTACTGTTTCCAAATTGCGCCTGGCTCTCAGCAGGCACACTCTCCAGGCAACAGTTTTGCCACTACATTATAACTAATTTTTTTTTTTCCAGATGACATTTTGTACTGTAAGTAGGTAGAGGAAGGACAGATATATGTGGTTTGGGATAAGAAAGAACCTTCTTGAGTCAAGCAAAAAAGCAGTGTCTCCCCTCATTCTGTACCCTCCTGCAAAGAAATTTTGTTCTCGCTCCTCTGAACAATTTCTTAGCACGTTGCACCATGGCCAAAACCAGTCCCTTTCACAAATTAACGCTGCAAGAGACGGATGAAACCTGTAGTTTGTTCAAATTTGGAGCTCCTGGCTGCAGAGGATAATGAAGAAATAAAAGGAAAGAGGGGAAGAAGGAGAACAAAAGAAAGCCCAAAGCCATCATTTGATTCCCGGTACCTGGACACGGCACTCGCTGTCCAACGCTGCCACCTGGTGGCCGCACGGAGCGGCGACACAGCTCCAGCTCCCAAAAACAACGGCTCCCGAGTGTCACCCACACGGTTCCCTTCCACAGCCACCAACTCCTGGATCATCATTCTGGAGACAGAAAAGCCCCTCTCCGCTTCCTGTTCTGTCTGTGTTTATGGCTTTCTGCAATCCTTCCACATAGAGTCACCAGAACGCTTTAAATAAACTGTTCCCACTAAGAAAAAAAACAACCCCAACCTCAAACCAAGACATATTCAACAGAATTAATTGTAGTGCACTTCATTTTTAGTGAGTAGATAAAGAGCAATTTTAAAATTAATTCAAGCTAAAGCCACTAAAGGCTGCTTTAAGATCGATTAACAAAAAAGACTCAAAGTTACAGGCATTCTTCCAGACAAAGGGAAACTTACCTAAACACATACCAAGGAATTTATGTGTAATTTCTAGCTTTTTAAACAACACAGACAAACACACAAGTCTCACTGACTTCAAGAGCCACTTGAAATTTAGCAGGATGAGACAACGATCTGAATCAAGAGAAAAAGCTTCATATCTAACCAGTTCTTCTGAGTAAAATAATCAAGAGAAATAGATACTTCTTTGGTAACAGGACAGAGAGAACACAAGAATTGTACAGTAACAACAGAGAGCCATGCACGTCAGAACATCACTTCAAAACCAGATTGAAGAGAGGTCAGGAGCTAGATCCCAGCCTTTAATCTGCAAATGTAAGAACAGCAACTCTCAACCTACCTAAAAGAAAGGTTATACACTGCCATTTTCTCTCCCAGTAACCCCTACGGCCCAGCTCCTCCTTGGGAGACTCTCAGCTTAAGAGCATGTTCAGCTGAGAGATACTATTTAGCCACATCACGCTCACCTGGACATCACACTGTTCTGCATTTCACAGCCTCCCAAAGGCATTTAACCAGCCACATCAATGTCCTTTCCCACCAGACTGCTCTCATGCTCCTGAATAATGTACTTGCTCCTCACCACATCTCTCCATGCACCAGGGAGGATCCCCCACCCCACACAAAGGCATTTCTGAACAGCTGGACCATTCCTCTTGATTCCAGAACCCCGGCATGCAACCCTCCCAGATTCACAGCATCCATACCCTTCCTGCTCATGGAAATGAGAAACAGAAGTCTACAAAACCCACAGCAGGTTAATGTTTTAGGAAAATGTACTACAGGCTTGATATGAAGCAAGGACTTTGTTGAAAAGACAGCAAAGCAGCATCCCAGGCTTACTCTCCGAATGATGCATAGCTCCAACTTCCCACTTTGTGCACAACACCTTTCCATGTCAAATACAACACAGTTATATGGTAGTTGCTTAAAAATCCTTTTGGCCAACAGGGAGCAACACTTTAGAACAGGAGTCCAAAGAAGTAGTAAGAACTATGCCATAGCTGAAGTATCAAATTTTTTAAAATACTGATGCAGTCAGTTCTACAAGCACAGAGATTGTCAGGAATGACAAAGCTTTGAAGCCACAAAATCCTCTTCAAAGCTTGGCTCCGAGCAACTACCACTTTTTAAATTTCAACTATTCTAGATTACAATTTCAAGTGAAAGGGCCCAGCAAGCCTGAAGCACTTGGAATTAAATAAATAAATAAATAAACTAAAAATTTGAGACCCTGTGATTTAGCAGCAGCTTCAAAAAATATAAGTAAGAAGACTTATGTCAGGCTTATTTCCTTAACCGTATGAGTGAAGACTTCGCAAAGCACATGCAGATTTTTCTAAATAATTTAAATACTGCTGCTATGAATGGCCACACTGGTGCAACTCAGGCCTTTCTAATTCTGATTTCTTTTCCTTCTGACTAGCAAGTATCATTAAGCTGATTTTGACATTTCTTCTTGTAATTCTCCAACAACAGGCTGACCTTGGTCACTGAAAGTCTTCCTTTGGTTAAGTGAAACAGAACACTTCTTCCTCATGAACTTGCTGCATCCTTAAATACAGCACACAGTCCCTGCATCCTCATTCTGGTGCCTCTTTGTTTCCAAAAATGTCACAAGTCAGGAGGACAATCAAAATCAAATCACTTTTTCCTCAGCAGGTCTCCGTAACACATTCAGCTTGCTGTGTTTTCTGTTGTTTTAAATCTGTAATATCCTCTTCAATTTGTAAATTTTTAATTGGAACCACAAGACATGCAATTGTTCTCCTCTCTCATTTCTGTAACTCTTGGGAACCTCATACCACTGTCATCTTGTTATTGAGCATTTTACTCCATAGGCTCTGCCAGTTTGATTGCAACTGCTTTCACCACCCTTTTTTTGTCACTACATCCAGATTTCTACCTTCCTATCCACATTTTTACTAGAAAGTAAGACTCAGGTAAACTTTCATCACTGTCCACTGCCTGTATCACTCCGGCTAAGTACCTACTGCCTTAGAAATTCAGATGCAGAACAGAAAGATTGTACCTGCTCCAAATAATTCACACTTGAATATAATCTTCGCAGTAAACTTTGCACCTTATTTCTTTCCTCATCATGATCATAAAACAACTGCTGAAGTTTGTGTTCTCTCTGAATGAGACTCCCCAAACGTACCCTGAATTCAGTCAGCTATAGGAATTCATTATTTTAGTTCGATCTAATGCTAAATCTTGATTGTGTCTGTGTCTCAGCTGTCATTTCTTGGCTTCTCCATCTCTTCCTATCACTTCTCTACCTTGCTACCCACAATGTTTTCGGCCTTTACTCCCATCGTTCTCTGGACTTCAAAAAGGACCTGTATCTGCTTTCAAAGATGCTCTGCATAGGCATTAACATCAGCTTGCCCTCCTCATCAATGCTTACCCTACAATCTCATCTATTAAGTTCCCATTTTTAATTATCTTGATTTGCAAGATATTTGGATGGGAAATATCCTAGTAAAAACACCGTAAACGCACATGCCTAACACAGAAGCATAAATACAGCTCCAAGCAAGTCACATCTGAAACAGACAAATTGAGGCTGCAAAAGTAAAACGCCAGCACTTCGAGGTAAGTTTTGGATGAAACAAGGGACTAGACCAGAGATCTCCAGTGTGCCATGTTCAGCATGGCTCACACGGCTGCAATAAGCAGCAAGCAGTGCTCCAGCAGAATATTCCAATCGGCTTTCAAAATAAATCTCAAGTAGGGGGTGTAATAATCAAGTTGGTAAACTCAATTTGAACATGAAACGTATTGATTTCTTCTGTGGCTAATCACCATCATGATTCTAAATTATAAAGATCAGAAATTCTCTTCTCCCTGAATGCATACAGTAAATTGCAAACCAACAACAGCCCACAGAGCTGTAATTGCTATCCTGACAGGATAAAAACGCCTACTCGTCCTATTGTTTTTGTGAGTCCATCTCCTCTCTACCCTTTTCCTCTGCCTTTTATTTTATCTATTTTTTCACCACAAATGTGAACTTCGGGGCTATAAAAACAAAGAGCTTTTTCCAGGTGTTTCCACAGAGCACAGTACTCTGCTCAATGCCGCAAAAATCTGCCCTTTCCTGCAGTAACACACTGCACGTTCTTAGCTCAGTCACAGACTCACAGAATGGTTTGAGTTAGAAGGGGCTCCTGAGGTCAAGAAGCAGGCATGGGCTGTAGGGGGATGTGGAGACCACCAAATACCCTGAAGCCTCCAGCCCATTTCTGGAAGGGTCTGGGAGAACAGACTGCACACAGTAACTAAATTACATGGAAATGGAGAAATTTACCCCCAGTGCACGGAAACTCATCCATAAAAAGATAACTCCCACAAAGCCCAGGTGTGTGTGCACCCCAGAACCCTGCACACCCCATCAGCTGCATCAGCAATGGAGCCAGGACCGGTGATGTCTCTCTCTTTCTCTCTTTCTTCCTTTCTTTCTCCCCCTCTTTAAATCATATCTCTCTCCCTCTCTCTTCCCTTTCACCTCATCCCCTTATCCTAAACCCATTGCCATGTGCTTATAGGAGGCCAAGACTAACATACCAATTTCCATGCCAAGTGTGTAATTTATTAATATAACTTTGTGATTGTCTGCAGACCCTCTGACTCCTGTTGTTCCTTTCAACCATGAGCATCTACAAATCTTGGGTGCTCCCTTCCCCTTAAGGGTGGGACATCACCCTTAATGTGATACGAAAGGAAATTCAAACTCAGACTTGTAAGATCTACCATAAACATCATTAACCAGTTTGGGGTGTTTTGTCACATATCTGTCCAAAGATTTCACTTCCAGTATGTTCAATAACCTTGAAGGTCTTAGAATGTAAGTGCCTAAAATGTTTAACACTTTTGACACCAATAATATATACCTACTGCACAACTTGGATTATTTTCCACAACTGTATTACTCTGTGTTTTTGCTGAATTTAATACTACCAAATTATTATCTACTTCTACTCTCTTGGTTCCCAAAAGAGGAAATCTGTTTCATAAGGGTAATGCCTTATAGGGTTAATGTTTGTATTATCTGATGTAGAAAAACATGGATAATCTTAACTGTGACTGACAAGACACCCATGAAAAAAGCCTTACACTTCTTTGTTGGGATTACTGCAATACAAAGGTGAACCCTGTTTGAAGACAGTACCCCTGACTAAAGTACAGAAAGGTCCCAACCTCAGGGTGGGATGAACAGCAGAGTTTTCTCTTTTGATTTTCTACAAGATATCATTACCCCAAGCAATAATGTTGAAGCTGTTGATTCTGAAAAGAATCTGCCACCTTCAGAGATCAGAACACACAATATGGGCAATTAAGCTTTAACTGAAATTTGGCTCAAAGTAAGCATGGATGCAAATTAAGGTACGGCGGTCTGGAGCTTACTTGAAGGTCCTGAACTATGACCTTCATCTTTAATAATTAGACAAAGAATCATAAAGATCACTCTCTGGTAAAGAACTGTCTTGAAAATTACAGGAGGAACAAGTTTTAAATATCACACCTTCACTTATTTTCTTAATAATCCTCTGCAAAGAAGGTAATGACGGAAAGTATGGAATGCCTTTTTGAAGAGGGGTAAGATACTACTCGGTGTTTACTCTCAACATTTACCACAAGAGAGCTTACATCACCCTGTATTAACCTCAAAACTAATATTTAAACATAACTGACTACTTTAAACAAAACCAAAAGAAGACAAAAGCATTTGAAGAGATTTGAACAGAACATCCTGCCTCTAGCATACAACACAGCATTCTTGTGCAATCAGAGTAGATGATAACTTTGGCAAAAGAACTGTACTTTTCATCAGGGCAACAGAAACATTTCCCCCCCCAGGTAACCCCTCACCACTGGTGCTTTACCAATTCTGTAAGAGTAGCCTATGCAGAAAGGCTGATGGCACAGTAGCTGTCCACTCTCCTGCACCTCTCACTGCACAGAGAACAATCTTTCATCCTCATCCTTTCCACTCTTTGCATATTCAGCTGCATATTCCCTTCCAAAACAAGACTGGTTGTTATTACCAGTTATTACAGGTTGTAACTTTAGCAACTTCGAAGTCTTAAATAGGAAGATACAGATTAGGCACTAAAAACCAGAGGGTTGCTGTTACTTGGAAGGAGTCTGTTGGATGCCATTGTCCCCTGTATTTGCACAGATGAACTGCTAACAAGAGAATTCAGGCATCTTTTCACTTGAACTCTAAAACGTCCTCAAAAAGCTCCAATTCTGTGCCAGAAATTTCATCCTCATGGGCTTAAGCAAAAACAAAGAAGAATTCATTTGCATTCTCTACACAAATGATTTTTAGCCAGCAGAAGGCCTTTCCCTGATGTCAAGGAAAGAGGACTATTGCTCAGATCACTCTTTATCCACAGCTGTCTTCCTGCTCATGTGAGGGCCACACCAACTTAATAATTCTAAAGTGTTGATATTGTAAAGATATCCTGCTGATAATTTGCATTCAGTTTTAAAAGAGAACTCACATTTCCCATACCTTTCACCGTTTACATACCCCAAAAATCACTACATCTCTCCATCTGCCAAACTGGGGCTTCTGCATTTTAGAAGTTCTCCATTAGATCCCTAAAATTTAGGTCTTCTGTTAGGCCTGGATCTTGCCAGGCTGCATGTCTGTCTGCCAGTGGTAGCTCCCCTCTGAGAGGTAAGTAAGGAAAAGTGCCCTAGCATTACGCACTTGATCAATTCTCTCACTACATAATACCAGCCAAACAGAAATCTGTGCACATCCCACCAACCACGCAGGCTGGGTCACAAACCTCACCACAGGTATGCAAGACTTTTCTTTCCTTCCCTGAGCAAGAGGGAAGGGAGCAATGTTTCCTAATCATTGCAAAGATACAAAAATTGTACATACAAAGAAGAATTACAAAAGCATACTCCATATTTTGAAGATGTGTATATTGCTCCAGAAGAGTCTTTGGACATGGTCTCTATGCAGCTTCCTCATACAGACTGCCACCAAGCAACAGAAAAACCCTCTTAACAGAGAGAACAAAAATGTAATGATTAAAACAAAAAGAAAGGTTGCTCTTGGACACTCGCAGTAACTTAATATAAGGAAAGTTATCAAAGATCTCTAGACAGAAACCAGAAAAGACGTCAGGTTCCTCTGTGCTTTAAAATGACTCCGCCTGGAAAAAGAAAGTTTCAACATCCAAGTATTAAGATATTTCCTCTGATGTAAATCCCTCCACTTACTCAAGGGCCATGTTGCCAAAGGTGACAGATACCATACCACACTCACAGTATCTCCACTAGACAATAAATTAAGTTTGCAATATAAAGTTGTTCAAGAACAAGATAAAATATCAGCAGCCACACATCCAAACAGATACTTAACATGGAAATGGCAAAAGGCACTGCTTCAATTTACACCACTTGATTTTGTAGAAACCCTAAAGCTGTCTAAGGAATTAATGTCCGTGTGCAGACAAATGGAAAATGCCTAAATGTTCCAGGAGGAGATTAAGGCTGAGTCTGAAATGAAAATATAGGAAGACAAAAGCAGCAGTAACTTGCAAGAACCATTGTCAGATAGGTTCTTGCAAGTAGCAAAATGATACAGTTTGACATAAGCAGGTTTAATACCACATCTTTAGGAAAGGGACTTCAAAAACAATATGGTATGGGAAATTTGAAGTTCCCTTTCTTTGTGAGCAAAAGGGTATTTTTACAGACTACTGCAGCCTGTCCTAATTGGCAAAGGAACTCATCTGCACGTGTTTTTGAATGAAGTCCTAGTCCTTCTGCCTTCAGTAAAGGCAAAAGTTTTCTCCCGGAGTTTTACTGTGCAAGCTCAGAAATTAAGACAAAAAAAAAATATCAAAGGAAAACACAAGTGCCAGAATAAAGACATCTGAATTTTAAACATAGTTCTACTACAACTTTCCTTTAATATGTTGAATGAATTCTCAAATTTCTACTTCATTTTCTTCATTTTTATGAAGATGAGATGGCAGCAATACATTTTAACTCACAGAATGAGGACAGAATTATGAGCATTTGCAAACCACTCTGATCTCCCTGAACGAAAGGACCTAGATTAGCACAACACATTATATCAGTCCTTAGAACGAGCTGATTTTAAGTGAGCAGCAGCATTATGTAAATTAGTTACAAGAAAGAAATTAAAAGAAGATTCAAACACAGTCAAAAGGTTTGAGTAAATATAAACTTTAGTACAGATACATACCCATCGACTCCATATACACATTTTCTGTTTGCACACACAAAATGGAAGTTACTGCATTTCCTAATTATGTTGCTAAAGAAGATGACCATTCCATGAAGTTCCAGCTACATTATTTCAATTCAGTAACCCTGTATGTTCTCATAAAGCCTGAAAACATTTATATAGAGACACATGTACACATCACCTTTCTAATGTTATAAATACTGAAAGAAAAAAAAAGCCACGATGCATACAAATCCAAGTTTCGTGCTATTTTTAGAATTGACTGAAAAGTACAAAAACCACCTGAAATTTTCCATGTCCTCAACAACACTATCCCTCTTCCTCGAAAACGTAAGTATAATTTTGCAGTTAATAAGACACACCATAGTTTCCCACTTCATGAGAGTGCTACACAATGCTATTACAAGCTGAACAATTCTTAGAAGTGCCAAAGTTTCTATACTCTCAAGGTAGGTTGCAGAGTGCTATGCCCAGAAAGTAAAGTATTCATCAGGTTGTTTTTATGGTTTGTCCTCTGTAAAAGGAGGAGGTTGCATGGCAAAGAATATAAAATGCTAGGTAGAGCTTAATATCCGTAATTTCATGTTTATGCATGCTTATCCAGACCACAAAAATAAAGTGATAGCAAAAAATAAATCAATTTGACCTGCATAACCAGGGCATAGCTGAGAAAAGGTCTATTTTCAGGATGGTCCCATGGAAATTATTAAAACTAGTTACAGAAATTAAAGATGTGTGAAGGTGCCTTTCTAGGATGACAAGCCTAGAATTATTGCCTAGACAAGCAATAATAATAAGCCCAGAATTATAGTTTTAGAACAGAAATTCTTCTATAGTCTCAAGCATTTCTGTGAGATACACTAAAGTGGTCTCTTTCAAGACACTGAATACCTTCTCTGTGTCTCCTATGACAATAATGTAAGGGTTGTCAACTTCACTGAAATATATCAAAACCTAAGGCAAAATAAATGCAAACATTTTAATCCACCATTAAGGTTCACAAGAAGAAAGTAACAAGCAGCAAGGCACGTAAAAATTCAGAGTTCAACACAAACATTACTCCAGTCATACCACATATTCTTTATGACTTACAACACAATTCACTACAACCAGTAAAATAAAACCATGTATAACTGAAAAAGGAAACACATCAAAAATCTACAATGAACTTATTAACACTACATATGCAAAAAGCTCACTAAAAGCTGCTGTAAAATTCCTAGATTGGTTTCACTAACAACCCCCCCACACCTGGGGTATTTTGGTTCCTGTTACTGCATATTAAGGTGAACAAACAATGACTTGTGCTCCTTCTCACATTTCTCATTAGGTGTAATTAACATATCCATACTTCACGTATCCTGTCCCAAACTCTCATATGTTCTCTCAAAAGGAATTTCAACTCCTAGGGCCTCTAACAGAAGTCATGGCAACCTGGGAAACATTAACCATAATTTTTCTCCTGTCCTTTTTGCCTTCATGTTCAGGAGACTGGCTGGCTCCTTAGATTGGGAACTTGACTTAAACAAGGAGATGCATGCAATGAAGCAGCATAAATCAAGGCCATCTCCATTTCTGTGCATATGCCATAGCCGTAACTGAATGCAGCACTCTTCCAGAGGACACAGAAATCTTTCAAATGCCACCAAAAACCATGCAAGTCAAACTTTTGCACTGTTTAACAGGAACAGCTGCAAATATACTTCAGACTGGCACTTCAGGGAAACCTAAAATGCTAACTTGAAATGTGGCTCTTCTTTTTCCCCAGCTGAAAACTCAAGCAAGTTCACTTTTTGAGACAGAATGTGTGTCTGTCTTCATACATTCACTCCCACTTACTGATCTCTACAGTCTCTTCCCTTCCCACCACAACACCCAAAGCTCCATTTTCAATCCACAGACATTCAAGACCAGGAATTCATGAGGGTGACTACCAGAGAAAGGGGCCTTTAAAGGAAGATAAAGCTACATTTGGCTTAACAGCTGCTCAGCCTGTTGGTTTCACCTTCCCATCATGAATTGCTAGTACAATGTAAATAAAAATACACACACCACTGCAACCCGACAATATTTAGTTCACACATGGACATAACTAAACAGAAACAAGTTACTAGAACACGAACTTCTGTCACAAGATTGTCTTCTAAAATAATAACATCAATCTCCAATGTTTATTATGGTAGTTCTGTAATATGACTTGAAACAGATCCCTACACATCTATTAACAAGGGAATAGAAGTCTATTCTATGCCTATAATGTTTATTATAGGATCACAGTTCTGGTCAAACAAGACCTTTAGACTGAATTTTTTGCCTAATTAGGAGAAGATAAACCTATTTTGTTTATGAAGGACAGATCTGCCATTTGAATGCACTTCTGTAACAGAAGCATGGAAGCTAGAGAAATATAAAATAGCATGAGAACTGCATTACATTCACATAAAGGGTAGTTTAATAATTCAAGGTTTATTTGGAGGTTTGTTTGCAACTGTAGGAAAGGTCAGACCTTATATGAATAAGGTATTAAGGTTTGCACATAAAGTCTAAGGTAAGGATAAGTAAAAAGGCTTGTTTACCATGCAGTTGCTCAGTGCTGTAGAGAGCTAACATTTTTAAAACCAATGCAGCGATAACAGCATGGATTACTGAAAAGATTCTGCATAGAGATCAGCACACATGCATCAAGAGTTCAACTGAAAATCACAAAACTCATTAACACACAGATTGTGAGAAGGAAGTTTATTGTTTTAGATGTGTGGCTTTGAATCACACTTACCATCCTTATTTTAAATTTCTCATTGCTCTCCCTTGCACTTCTTGGATTTAATACTTTACAAGACAGACTTCCATGCTTTTGCATTAAACATTTCTCACACTGTTTAGTGGCAGTCACATACAACAAATTGTTAAGTTTCAACCTGGCCTGTGCTGTTCAGAAAAGAAGTCGTTACACCAACAACCATCTACTTTGGACATCCATAACTGGATGCAGAGACAGATATATCCAAGAGGGTGCAGAAATGCATATATCCTGCTGCTCTGAGACTGCTAGCTAAGTATTTGAACACATACCTGAGCATATTCAAATATGCACGTGTTTTCACATTGAATAAGCTCAAACCAACTCTTACCAAAACACTTCCTCAAAGAAGACAATGGGACACTAAAAATACTCAGAGTCTAGCAGGAGCAGGAACAAGGATATCACTTACTAGTAGCCAATAGAAAACAAAAATATTCCACAGTTGCAGAAAACACAAAAAGCATGTTTCAGGAAAACCAAGCATCAGGCTCATACAGAAATGCTTCCACATCACCTACCCTACCTTGGAAGAAAAGCAAACACAGAAATTTCTAAGCTCAAGGAATAATTATTTCTGTTCTTCTAATCCAAACTCCACTGATCAAACTCAGAGAAGCCTTAATAGCATAAAAGTAATTTAATTTTATTCAATCCTTTTTGCCACTTCATGTAAAAAACAGGAATGACTGCTTCTCCTGCAAACCCCTGCACCCTCTCCGGATCATCCTCTCAAGCATCTCCTGGTAGGAATGACAGCACTGTAAGCTAGCAGAAGGGACCCCAGCACAGACTGCACCAGGCAGGTCAGCTGCAGGTAGGAACACCTTGACCATCGGCAGCATCTCTACCGCTCTTTCACATGTGAGGTAGGAGCAGAGGAGCCCCATGCTGGCTCAGCCAACGGCCAGGCTGCAGAACAGGTGCTTTCAGAACAGACTCACATCAACACAGTGCAAATGCAGCACAGGGCAGGCATCATCTGTGCAAGCTGCACATCCATCAGGAAGGATTTAACCAGTCTGCACCTACTTTAGTAAGAAGCTGCAATTATTTTATCCTATGGCTTCCTTTACTTACTTGCACTTTCACATCATCATGATTTTGTTCTGCAGTTTAAACATGATTCATACCCTCAATTTAACTTTGATTCATAGTTTCTAATAACATCAGTCCATTGTCCAAACACTGCAAGGGGATATTAAACAAGCTTAGATGCTCTGGGGAATTTGCCCACCAACATTAAACACAGAATAATTGGTTTCCATAATATTGTTTTAGATAGCAGTTTCAGATAAAGTATAACTGTAATGTGCCTGCTCTAAACCAAGAAAATAAAAAATAAATTCAACAATTGTTGGACAATATTGCAAAACCTTGTATTATTAAAACACATAAGTGGTTATAGCTTATTCCAAAGAATTGTTACCCAATTTCAAATTATATAAGAGTAGAAAAACAATCACAAATAAAAATTTTGAGTTTTAAGAGTGGGTACTGCCCACAGCTCAATGTGAAGCTCTATTGTCTTTGTCCAGACTCTATCAGCTTGCTTACTAGCTGCAAAATGTCACCCTCAGGAGTTCAGGTTAAATTGTCACTGTTTTGGAAATGTAGGCATCTGGTAATAACACACACGCACAAACACACACACACATATATATTAAAAAATAAAATTAAACTATGCCTAATAGGTACCTATGTTGCTTTTGAACTCTTACTAATGATACACTTCTCTGTAGAGCAGAGAACACCCTGAAAAAGAAGTGTTGAGCAGATGGCTTTTTTAAAGTGTGATTTAAATATGTGGCACATGCATGACATGTGCCTTTCCTTGATTTTCCAGACACTAATTGTTAAATAAGACTTCTGAAGTACGCATAAATGCATGGAATTCAATAATCAGTCAAGTATTTAGACACAAAAGAGAAGTCAGCAGAATTTTATGGATAGACAAAAATTAACTTACCAAAACTAGAGTACATTCTGTGCTGAAAACGTAGTCAGCACTATGAAAAAAAATGTTAGAATAATACAAGTGCTTGTGCACATACACTGAGACACAAAGGAAATTGTTTCCATTTCACACCTAAAAGCATAAATATCCTTTAGAATGGTACCATTTCCCTTATGAAATTTAAGTATTGATAGGCAAAAATTTTTATGAGAACTGTTTTTTCCCATTTAATAGGGGATCTACCTCTGCCCCAGCAGCATGATACTTCCTTTTTACTGTCTGTATGGAATATTTAGCTGCCTTTCATCCACCTGTCTTGGGTTGGCCAGTCCTTTTTCTTTGCCAGTGCTCCTTATTCCAAGCACTATCCCCAGGACAGTGCCATCAATATTTTTTGAATATACATTCCTGCAAACACTGATTCCAAATACAGCAAGCATACATACTCCATACTTGCATATATATCATTAGGAGACTTCTAGGACCTTATCCTGTCAAACCATATTAAAGTGACATTTTTAAGGCTGACATTCCATTTTCTCTAAGCTTGTTTTGAGCAGACATTTAGCAGAAACCTCCCCCCATTCAGGATTTTAATCAAGAGAGAAAATTAAGAAAAAGTTAAGTCTGCTATCTAGGAAAAAGATCTATTAGGTCTTGTCTGGACTAGAGAAATGTATTCTTCTAAGAATCAATTTAGTCTTTGCAATGCACTTGTAAAATGTCACACGTTCACACACAGAAAGCATTGCAGATTCTGTTAAAACTAGTTTCATTAACTCTAAATGCTATTTCGGTCGGGCTGAATTAATGGCAGCTAAGTTAAAGGTTCACTGGCATTGTAGTTAATGCTGATCAAAGAGCCTACCCATCACTTTCACCACAATATACTCATGGCCCTTTGAAATCTGCCCAACTTCACCCTGCCACAAATCCGTGGGATGGGTACCCAAACTGCAGTGCATTTCACAAAGCACAACTGAGGACAGAGGAAACCTGTGACAGCTTCAAAAGCTTATCAGCAGTGGACACTGCAGAGCTTAATTTGCTGAGCGAGAAACAATTCAAATTTCTAGACAAAGGCTTACAGTTATGGCAAAGCCTCCAAATCAGACTGAAAATCTAAACTTAAATTCAGGCTATCTGTACAAAGAACTAGGAGCCAGAGAGAAAGAAAGAGAGTGATCCATCCTCTTCTGGAAAAGAAAAGGATACCTAAAGATCTGTTTCAGTTTTTTTTTCTAATATATGCTGTTAACATAACACCAACCTCTCGTCAAAATCACTTTTCAAACAGAAGAAGAAAACCAACACGCTGAAATTTAAGAAAATCCTCTTTTTTCAAAGACGACAGTATTTTCATTTTGCATCACGTGTTTGGTTTCTTGTAGTCGTTTTCTTTTATCACAAATTGTCACGTCTTGCTCATTATAAAAAAAAAAAACCATGGTTTTTTTCAGCTGAAAGTCTAATAGGATGACTGATTCAGTATTGATACACTATGCATGTTGCAATGACAGACTGACACAGTTTAAAAAAAACAAATAAATCACTTCCATTATGTCAGAGCACAATCATCAGAACAGCAGGATCACAACATGAGTCTCTCACTATGTCATGAAAGAACATAAAACCAAAACATGGCATCTTTGAATTTGTTTGAAATACATTTTAGTGAAACAAAATTGCACTTCAAAGTATTAACAGTGCCTGCAAAATAGAAATTTAAAATGTTGATCATCTCTAAATGAAAAAAACATGTTGCTTGTCTTTAATTCACTTAAATTTCAATGCCTGTTTAAGAACAACTACTGTATAAGCCAAAAGGCTGATGGAAGAGATTTCTATTCCTAATCTAAGAAACAACTGAAAAAGAAAGAATAAAATATATAACATATTAGAAGTTGTTTTCTTTTCTACACAAGATCCATCATAAGAAAATGTTAGGATCAATTAACAACAGTCTCCTAGCACTGCACCAAGGCTGTCTAACCACTATAAATTCTTTTGTAATTTCTGCATATAACAGTTTATTCACCAAACCATTGTCTGTTCAAGGCTATAAAAACTGTGGGAGACTCCTTTTGTAAATGAATCTTAATCAAAATTTGTTTTGAGCATTGTCGTATTTTCTAAGACTCCTAATGCATCCTTTTCACAGAGCAGGGCATATAGCATTCAACATTCTGCAGGATAAACTACAGCAAAATTGACATTGTGGCAATAAAGGCTACATCTCTATTAAACTTACAGAACAAGGAGCCAACTGAGTTTTAAATAAGACAAAGCACCACATGGCTGTACTAGGAGTCTCATGTCTGTCAGCAAGTCTGTTCCCAGCTGACCAGGGTTCCGACAGATGATTTGGTATGCAAGTTCATTACGGAATCTGTCCACACTCTGTACCTTTCATACTGGAGTTCTGTCAGGCCAATGAAAACAACCTGACAAACATCCTGCAGTGCGACACCACCCCTCTACGTAACTGTTTTATTAATGTGCATTCAGTGCAGCCTAATGTACGAAAATGTTACAGTGAGTTATTCTCCTTTTATCAGAGACTTATCTTGCCACTAGACTTAATACTACATTTGATTCTCAAATTGGCTTTGTAAACATGAAACTGTTATGTCCATAGTCCTTAACAAAAAAAATGTTTTGATGATGATTGTTCTGATATAAACTTTTACAAGCATGGAAGAACTACTGTCCATTACCCAGACGACTTTTGAAGACTCACTCTGCTTGAGATAAAATTGAGATCAAAGAACCCTAATCCCAAAGATGAACAACAAACTTTAACAAATTCAGGGGAAATGTACCTAATACAATAAACTAATACTACTAACTCAGTTTGTCCATTCTTTGTATATTCATTACTACATAATTGACAAAAAATGGGAGATGAGACAAAAAAATGAAGAAATACTGAGTGCATTCACATAAATTTATAACTGAGTCTCCTCAGGAGAGAACAATTCCATGTTCTTCACTCACAATCTGTGTTGTGACTGGCTACTGCACTCCCTTCTGGGACATGCCCACATTACAGACACACAAGGCACTCTCTGACCACATCAGTTGCAGGCCCACCCAAAGCACTGGATCACAGATGCCACTGGCATCAAGGTGGGCAAGGCAAACATTGCCACGAGTGAGAGGCAGGATTGAGCAAACTGGCCTCCAGCACATCTCTCCAAGGAGTTCACCACAGCTTAGACTGCATGGGCAGCACATGGGTCATCACTTATCTTTATTATTTAGGAAGGATATCAGAAAGTCCCAGAGATAACATATCCAGAAGCATGACATTGTCAGAATGTCTGGAGTAGAAACTCCAAGATAGCATCCCTAGTTCTCTTCGTGTGATGTAGCAGCATAACTGCAGTCCACAAGGGAGAAAAATGCTTGTCCTCCATGCAGCTGCCCAAAGAAACTCTACAAAGCCTTGTGCTTCACACCATTATGTGCCTTCCCTTGAAACTTCCTGCCCCCTCCTACATCCATACTTCTCCTGACTAAAAATGATCTTCAGTGACAAGCAGACATGAAAAAATAATGTTAAATTCCGAACACACAAAATATGACACAAAGTAACACAAACTGAATCAACCTACAACAAATACACAACACAGCCCTTTCAAAATCAACAGCATTGAAAAAGAGATCCACATTAAGGAACACACTTCAAAGACAGTTAGACTAATTATCTTCCAGGAAAATTTGAAGAATATACCATACTATCTTCCTGAGCAGAGAGCCTCTTTCCTAGGCAATGAAGTTTCACATCATCTAGCAAGCAGATCCAAAGAGTGAAAAAGAGTTTATGTATAATCTCATATACTTTTCATGAGCCTTATAAACTTTTGGCAGATTTAGTAATCTTCCATAAGTCTTCAGATTTCACAAGACCTATTAAAACAAAATTCTTGACATTGAAAGAAAAAGGAAGTAGAAGAACACCGTAAGCAATGCAACATGGACAGAGGGGAGAGCGAGGGGAAAGAACCAGTCTTTATTACAGCTCACAAACACATTTTGGGTTGCTCTTGTGGCCAAAAGATGTAAAAGAGATAAAATACCACTGATTCAGCACAACCACAGTAATTTTATGTCAAAGCTATGAACTGCAGTGCAAAGCTCCTGCAATTCAAGTTACCCACACTTTACTTAATTTTAAGGACCAACAGAAAATTACTCATTCGGTAAGATATTAATTGCAGAGCTTTCCTTTCATATGTTTTGTATGACATATGAGATAAGAATCTATTTTAGCGCCTACAAAGAGCAACATACATGGCAATGGCAAAAAGCTGCATATCATCCAAAAGAGGGACAGATGAAGACAAAGACGGAGCCCAAATAAACACCCAAGGACAGCACTTAGCAACTCTGAATTATTAATCAGTTGTCCTGTAATTTCTTTCAGAATTATTTCAGCCATGGTTATTTCCTCATGCACAGAGAAAACTCACAACATGAAAAGCAAATAAAATATAAATCTGTTGCAGATGAAAATCCCAAACCTCTGATTACTTTATTATTGGTATTTAAAAGGTAAAAATCATAATGCTGGGAAGTAAATCTTGACTTTACATTGTGCAGCACCATTCACAGTTCTGAGACACCACTACCTACACAGTTAATGCAAATCCAGCTACATGACGCCTTTTCTCTGAAAATTTAAATCATTCACAACAGCCCAATGGCCTTGAGCAACAAGCAGAAGAATACCCACAGTGATGTCCCTGGCTGATGATAAAGCAAGACTGAACAGGATTCCTAACGAGAAGAACAAAAAGACACCTTTGCTGTGGGGGAAGTCAAGAGGCCTGCTGACAGTCACACTGTAATTTGTCTGCTCAGTCACCTCAGAGGACCAACCTTTAATCATAGCATACATGTGCATTTTCCTAGAAAACTGACCAGAAGTTCTTCTATGTAGCTTTGCAAAGATGAACTTCATCAAGACAACTTCTATATGCAAGAAAAAGCAAACAAATCCCAATTAATCCACATTGCTGTTCTGACTTTTCCAAGCTTTCTGACCTTTCGGTCATACAATCCTTCTCAGCCTTGTTCCATTTGACTCAGATTTCCAGCCCCTTCTAATCCATAAACCAAGACTTCCCATCATTCATACAACAACAAGTGAAACTTCTCTCACTTTGTCCTCTTTTCCCTTTGAGAGAGGGAATGTCTATTGCTCTAATCCCTTCTACATAAACATGAAATAGAGGAAGATCTATTTAAGCAAAACACTGGCACAAGAACAAGCATGTTTAAGCTAGCTGTGACTGTGTCTAGCCTGGAAATTAAGAGGTGTCAAAAAGAAACATCAGAAGCTCTTCTAAAACACTGATCCTTAAAAAATGGCACAGAGGAGAGAACTAACAAATGAACTAAGGCAGATATTTACAGCTTTAGGAACAGAAATATGTTAAGAGGACTGTTTCAAAGAGCCAGAAGGTTCCTGATAGTCATCTCTTCCCTGCAGATGAGCCAGAAGAATCTCTGATGCATTCACTGTCTGGTCAGAACAATGCAATTATACTGTTGTTAAAATCTTTGGACTGTCCTGTGGTTGTTTCCAGAAAGACAAGCGTAATATACTAACATGAACCTTTCCAACATAAGAGAAGTTCAATATAAACAGTTCATTAAAATCAGCTGGGATTCACAGGTTGTGTGTGTATCAGAGCAGATGTACCCAGGAAATACCAGATGGCTTTCTGGGGAAACCACAAGCCTTTCTGGGCTACCAAATCTAGGCCCACATTACCAGAGACAATACCAGGCAATCCTTTCCATAATCAAATTTGGTCCTGAAGGTAAGTTCATTTTACTTGCTCCCATAACTTCTCTCTGCAGCTAATTAGAAACGTATTTCTCATTTTTAATTTCCCTCTTTTCATAGAAAGAATTTATGCAGTAGATTTATTTGCAGGTTAAAGCAAAGAGCAATGGCAAGTTAAATATGGTTATTTGCGCTGAAACAGAGCAATAAGGCCTCACAGGATTTGTCCAGTTACCTGAAGTGACAGCTGGACATTAAAAGCTGTGCTCACTTGAGTCTTATTCTGCACCGTTCAGAGATGATGAGTAACATCTTTAAAATCATCTAAGGATCTTTCATCAATGTGCCCAGCAATATTTATAGAAACCAAAAACTTCTCCCTGAAGATAATGAAATATGAAGAAATCCACTCTAGAAGAGTTCATGTATTATAAAGGCTGTTAAATGCTTTGCTTGCATTTTTATATAATTACTAAAATTCTACTCTCTGAAGAAACTACTTGAAAGCAACACACTTACTTCAGTATTCTGTTCTCTGGATGTAAACAAAATTAGACCTGCCAATCTCTGTGATCATAATACATTTTCTTTACCACTTCTTTTATTTTTGCATTTTGGAATAAGCCATCCTCCTCTTGGTTCTTCCTACACAATTTCAAAGTGTCACAGCTTAATGTGAACAAACATGCTGAAAACAACCTCTACAAGAAGATTACTAAATGCCCAAATTGCACTCTAAAAATTCATTTACAGGACTTCAGAAGACAGCAAGGTGCCACTTTACAGTCCAATTCCAAGCTGAGTTTACAGAACTGCTAGGCGGGGAAAAAAAGGATCATTTTTACTAACAAGGGCTTAAAATATGCAGAAGTCAAATGACAAACCTTGACAATGGCATTTTCACATTTCCAAACAGTAACACCAAGTAATTCAGATGGGAAACATGCAGCTTCATGTATCAAAACATGTGCCAATCCACAAGAAATGAAATTGTACAGCACTAAGAAAAAGCCTGGCTGACTGCAAACTGCTGAAAGAAAAGAAGCCTTGCTAAATCAATCATACTTGAACCTTCCTGGAGGTAGATGAATCCAGAAGCCAAGAAGAGTCTTGGCCTGGCTACTAAATTTAAGCATAATCATGACTTGGTGTCTTAAAATCATAGATTAGAATGGCATTACAGCATGCCAACTACTCCCTCGCTGCACCTGCACTGGCACCTGGGCAAGACCCAGTCACTGTAAACAATGCCACACTTTGGTCTCCTGGTTCACTCAGCCAGGACGTTTTGAGAAAGTTTTGATAGCCACAATTGTTTTATTCCATTTTATTCTCACTACTTGGGATATACATCCTTCAGCTGACTCATTTTTTAAATCACTTCAGTACTTAAACTGTCACACTTGACGCATAATCTGACACCACAGAGTCATAGTTTGAATATTGCATTCCATTACTTTTAATTCTGTACCAGTTAATCATATTTTATTTAAAGGTAAAATGTTAATCTTCTGATGTTAAAAATCATCATACGTTACGTTTTATGGCTGCATATTAAAACAAGGATACTTGCCAATTACCTAGAGTCTTCTTTTCAGGATTTAAATGAGACACTGACAAGAGGTCAGCTCAGACTCTCCGCAGTACAACAGTCTGCTCTGAATGCCAGAGGTGCTCTCTTTAAATTTCCCAATACTTCACAGCTGAAATTAGCACAGCTCACCAGTGTGCTACTCTACATTGATGCATCCGTATTTTATTCCTGAGTAAAAGGTGTACCAAAAAGCACCTGGCTCCAAATTGTTTGCTATAAAACAGTTGCATGCCCTATTGCAAGCTCAAAACTCTGACAGAAATCCTTCAAAAATCCTATGGTTCTCTCTGAGATAATATAAGCAAATTTTTTATTGTTGTTATAATATTGCTGCTTCTCATGACTTAAAACACATCTCTACACACACCACCAGAATGAGGTCTTAGACTGCAAGCATTTCACAGCAGGGGTTTTTGCCTCCACAGTTGTCTGCAAAGCAACTAGCAAATTGTTAATCATCTATAATTAAAGACACCACAAGCCCAGAACCCATCAGAGTACATCTCCAGTTTGCTCACGTGGCCCTTTATGCATAAAATACGCCTTTTCATTTCACTCTAAGTACCTTTTTCTACTTGGGTGCCTCCTTCCAACCTCTTCTAAGACATGACCAAGAGAGGTATTCTTTAATGTGTATTTTTATGTATAAAACAATGAAAAGGGCAAATATACTGTAATATACTTCTCTCGGGCTTTTCCTTGACCCTAAGATTTTTTGTTTTATTTAAAGTTTTCAGAGTGTGTCCATGAAATGCCATAACTGAGCAACATGCATACATTTAACCTTCATGTTAAATCCAAAGGCCAGCAAGACGTACTACAAATTTTTAAATACATGAGTAGGAGAGAAAACAGCAGAATTGCCCGACGCCACATCTAGCAAGTCAGAGAAAAGCAGAGAACTGAGCTGGAGAGCCACAGGATTTCCAGGCTCATTCATATGGGTCCTGTCTGGCTCATAAGCAACACACTCTGTATCTCAATAGTTACTTTTTCCTGTGACCTTAACTGCATACTGCAGGTTGCACTCACCTGCTCTACCTTTAGCACTTTACTTGCAGTGATAAGCAAGTCATACGGAACCAGATGCAACATATTTCTTTCATTTTCAAATGGCAGAAAAGCAGGGTGGTTTTGGTGGTGATGCTGATTATATTTATTTATTTTTACTCCATCATATCCACATTCAAACCTACAATTATTGGCAATGTTGCTCAGGTTTTTGATGCTCTGCTTTCAGTGCTGGCTTCAGTACAAGTATCAAAGTTTTTATGTATTTTTTTTTAAAAAGTCAACACTGTTGGTACCACAACTACCATACACACTTAGCTGGCAAGAGCTCATATACCTCTGCCTGTCTGCAAAATGAAAAAAATATTTTAAGTGTAAAACTAAAAACCTGACAATGTACAACTCGAAATGTACTTCTGCTGACAGAGTCTAGCAGGTGAAACTGCTCCCTCCCTAAACCTTTACAGCGACGCTCTGCTGCCAGGAAAGCCAATCCATGGACCACTGTCTGACCAGGCAGCTTGCTCTGTGAGGCTCCATGCCTTACACAGGTGGCAAGCTCAAGGCTACAATTTTTATTTTAACATAATTGCCCTGAATTTTAGAAGACTCTTCCTCCTTCAGCAGAGGACAGTCTCCCACCATTCACGATGAAGGTATCTGTTACTACAACATTTGGAAGTGACTAACGGGGGTGAAAGCTAAGTTTCATTTCTTACAGATTCTTTAGAATGAAACAAACTATATCTAAAAAGTGCAGATATGCTTTTTTATTTCTTTTGCAGTTCAGGGGAGGGGGAGGGAAAAGCATCACTGATTTGTATATTAAAGTGCAAGCATCTGTCCTACTGATGACATTCTAGGGAAGCACATTAGCATAAAATTTAACGATGTCAAATAAGTGGATGTGAAATAGGGACTGCGTAAAGACACTATTTCCAAGCCTGACAGAAACATCACTGTTTAGAAATGCAAATGATACCATTATGTTCAATAATTATATGAAAATATGAACAGTTCAGCATGTTTTCCAGCCCTGATGGCAGTTAATGGGATGTACGCTTATGTAAATAACTACTATTAAAGCTAATGCTGAAAAAAACTAATAAATTCATACTAAAGCAACTGATTTAGTACGCTTTTAAACCCCAGCAGTGCTCACTTATTAGAAAGGAGTGCATTCTTATGTTTAGAACTCATTACTGTTACAAGTCACTGCAACTCCATCAATTACCATGCATTAATGAAAATGGGACACATACAAAAAAAAATTATTGCCTCTCAGCAGTTTTCTTTAAAGACAAAATATAGGGGTATTACCATCACTGGGCCTTGAGGGGAACTTATCAGCAACATAATCCTTATTACTACAACTGTACTCCCTGTGCTATAAACCCTGGGGTATTTTTTGTCCCAAGAAGGGGATGACCTTTACGCAAATCTCTTGCCATAAGTGCAATGAAAGTGACCATATTGCCATCAGTAAAAGCTTACCATTTCCACAGTTAAAAATGCATTTAAATAAACACATATATACTAGGACCTGAACTGAAAACTGTAAATGTGAAATGAAAAATGACAACTCCTGAAACTAGACTAAAGAAGGTGTAATGCCAACAGAACTAAGGATAAAAGGTATATGTAAAAGTCTTCAATGAAGTTCTTGTATCTGGATAAATTCCATCCAGTTTTACACTTACACTTCTAATAACCTCCTAGAGAGCCATGGAACTAAGACTTTAAGGATGCTATTCATTGCTCTTTGGATGTTTTCTCCAATTCCTCAGCATTACTCCGAATTCTTAGCCCTGGTTAAACATCACAACTGATAGAGGAAACAAAACCCAGAGTGCTGTTATAGTAATGAATTCCTAAAGAAATTAAAAGCTGAGATTTACTGAATGTCTATAACTCTACAACTAACCCACTTTCATTTTCTAAGTAGTCTATGGAAATGAGATATTAGTGTAACATCCACTAGGTCCTAAGAAGTTTAGCAAGGCTAAAAATGCATTTATATTAGTTTGCCATTGACTGGCATTTAAAATTAAGGATGGATTTGAGACCTTACAAGAGACTATGGACAAAGAACTGATGCCAAACGGAGAAGATTAATGTAGGACAGTTACCTGTCCAGTCTCAGCTACTGTAAAACAAGATGGCATTTTGCTATGAGGAGACACAGACTTGCAATGCTCGACTGCAAAAGCACTGTCACTAAGGACCATGAAATCCCACATCAACAGAAAGGGGTTAAGAAACAGATGCAGTTTTCATCATGCTTGAAGAAAGTTCTTACAGGCCAATGTCCACTGTAAAAGCCAATGTTAAATTAATGCTATGCTTAAGTGCAACGCATTCCCCACAGCACAAGGCAAAAATAAAGCCTATCCCAGCCTGAAAAATTTCCAATCTAAAAGCAGGCAGCAAAACAAGGCTTTCAGAGGGCCAGCAACTCACAGAATACAACAGCAAACACATGATGACAGTCACTGTGACAAATGTTTGATGGGAGAGAGATGGAAGAAAAAAACCCCACAAAACTATCTGATTGCTTTCACTAAATCTCTGTTGAAAGAGAGGTATGAAGTGTTTTGCTATCTAGACCATTAAAACTATTTCATGAGTGAAGGCTACTCTAAAAACAGTAAGACAAATTTGCTACTGATTAATAATAAAGCCATTCATTTTATTCTTCAAATCTAAAGCAATTACGAGCCAGAGCATGGCAAATGGATTTAGAAGAAGCCATTACATCAGAAGAATCCTTTAAAGAAGAACAGTAATTTAAAAGACTGAACTGAATAATGAACTCTCCTTAACAACAATTATTATGAGATTGATTTATTGAAAGTGTATTTAATTATGCAAGAAATGTTTAAACTTTCCAAAATAGTGCAGGAAGACAGAGAAACCAATAGCAGAGTCAGCCCTACGTCCTCATTACAGTTGAGAAGCTGAAGCAGATGGAGAATTCATTTAGTTTAGAAGGATAAAGTACATCAATTTCTCTGAATCCACATTTCTAGTCAATTTGTTACAGTACCAGCTTCAACAATTAATGATCTCATTTTCCCATTTGTGCCTCCTTTCAAAAGATCTCAGTCTTTGTTTCCAAATGAGCCAAATGTCATAAAGAAAAAATTTAACTCCAACATCACTTTGAAAGCTCACATGCCTAAACCCAAATGTTTCAGCAATAACCACAGAACCAGGGGTCAAATTCAGTCAGGTAAGTAGCCTAGTCAGTTCAAGTATCTGGCAAAAGCAGGAAGATCTGTCTTTCACCTGAGACACTTAACTGACCAGCCTGACTCCTACAGAGAATTTTTCTTTTTACTTGAACTACTTCACTATTTTTTTCTTAAAATACCTGATATTGATATATGAGATTGCCATGGCTGAAGGTGCATTTCCAATGGCATCTCCTGTTTAGTTTAGACAGGGGCAACCCATCATCATATCCAGTTCTGACATGCCCACCACACAGTTAATATAGATAATATCATAAATCTGTGCCTCAGATACCCAGAGCTAGGAGACACGCTGTCTGGGAAGCATTTAGCTACCCATGGGTATCAACAATCTGGAAGAGCAGAACTCCAGACCTTACTCAGTTTCAAAATCATCAAGTCACTAGTACCAGGTACAGATCATCACAGTGTAAAAACATTATGAAACATGGGAGATGAGAGAATGCTACTGGCCCTCAACACTCACCTCGGGGAAACTCCAAAATTCTATACAAGAGCTGTTGGGTGGGAACATCTCTTCAGTCAGACACATACAGAACACCATTCCACCCTTGGTATAAAACACGGAGCAAATCTGCTTCTCCCATTCCACAGCTGTATTTCTATGCCAACAGTACAATCTCATGTACAATCCTGCACCACTGAGTGCAGACTTTGAGGGCAAAAAGCCTGTCCAGCTCATATTCTACAGAGGCTGTTGCTGACTGCTTAGATGCTGCCTGCTAATTCTGGGTATTTTCATAACATGGACAGTGTGGCTAGATTGGGCTCTAAGGCACTAACTAGGATTAAGCACAGAAAGCTTCAAATGAATCTCCAGCCATTGATCCATTTCAACACTCAACATTACAACATGTTTCACCTTGTTTTAGTTTAAAAGTTCATGAAAAATTCAAAATATCTTATTTACCCAATAGTCCTTGACTGATTCTTCTACATTTAAGTTCGTAAATACATACATTATTTAGCCAATACTGCAGTTACAGAATAGCATATAAATATTCAGGGACTTTTTAATAAGTGCAGCTTTTTTTCAATAGACCACAATGGTTGCTTAGAAACATTTACTAGTAGGATACCTGAAATAACATTAAGAGAAACACCTTCAAAGAGTGAAGTAGTTGGATAAAATGGAAGAAAGGAGCAAAATACTAATTTTTCATTCTCCTCACACACCTTCAAACAAATTATGATGCACAAGAAGATATATAATATGGATTCACATATGAAAAATAGAAAGGGAAAAAACATAAAATGATAAGCTGGGGGAGCCAAGTTAAGAAATAAAAGAAAAATAATGACGGTCATTTCAGACCCTCGGTTCATAACTTGTCAGAAACTATACCATCAGGAAAAGACTTAGCCAACGTTAGTCTCCAAAATTGTTACTGAGTTTTAAATAAATAGCCTGACTTTCCAAAGCACAAGTTTCCTGCAAATGGCAAATTTGCCTCTATATAGAAATTTTCTTCTTGCCTTTCCTTTTTTTTTTGGGGGGGAGGGGGTGGTGGTGGGAGGGTGCACAGCAAGGCAGGGACCCATTTTCATGTACACATGGCTTAACTCCAGTGCTAATGCCCGTGCCCCACCTCCCCCTGACACTGTGCTGTCATTTTGAGCACAGACTGTCCCCTTGCCAACAGCAGCATCTGGGAGGCACACACACAAGAATCTGCCACACAGGACACTGGGACCACACATCCAACAAAACACATGGCCACAGCCTTTCTGTGCAAGACCACCTTTGTTCCCTCACCTGTGATGACAACTTGGTGGATCCGATTAAAAAAGGAAAGGAATAAGAATAGCTGATATTTTCAGATCAAATTTAACATTATAGAGAAAATAAGGCAGCAAGTAAATTCTTCACTCTGATACCTCCTTTTCTACCATTTTGTTCTTTGAATTAAGCAAGTCAGTAACTCTTTTTCTTCTGAAAAATACTACTAATTTTACATTAACACAGTAAGATAGGAAAAGGAGAAAATATGTAAGTGGCCCTAATTTATGTATGCAAGACTAATGTAATGAACAGTACTATGGCAAAACTAAAAGCGTTTTATTAAAGTCTCTAGATAATGCTTATAAAGCTTATTATTCTTCCAGCAAATTAATATTCTATGTCTCACTAACACTATAAGCAAATGAACTGTTTTAGTTAAACTAATATTCATGTTAACTGCATGCAAAACCAACTAATTAAGTAGTTCTATAATATTAAGGACATATGTAAACAGAGTCTGTGATCAATTTTAAGACTAACCAAGTAAATCATCCAGGATTTGTTGTGCAAATTTGGCTGGGTCTTCAGCAAGCCGGTCTTACTGGAAGGTGTCCCTGTCCAGGGGTTGGACCTAGATGATACTTCAGGCTCAAACCATTTTGTAAATCTGTGTTCAGTCAGAAAATAATTCCAACAAAAAGCTTAAGTAACCCAGATTAAGTTTCTATTCTAAATATAAACCAAAACAGCAATTTAGTACAGTTGATTAGATTAAATCTACAAAAAGAAAAAAAAGTTTGTAATAAACAGAATCTCTTCTTCCCTTTATTTGCCTATTCTTTGTCTACATAATAATAATTTAAACAGAGCTTAGAATTCAATAACCAATTTTTAAAAATTTTTAAAAGAAGTTTCCTCTTCACCTATTAATAAATCTTCACAGAAACATTAAGGCTGCTTTTTCTTCTTCATTTATGCAACACCATCAA
Source organism: Dicrurus megarhynchus (assembly GCA_013399195.1). Lineage (NCBI taxonomy): Eukaryota > Metazoa > Chordata > Aves > Passeriformes > Dicruridae > Dicrurus > Dicrurus megarhynchus. Next base: position 306,332 of record VXAD01008426.1, on the reverse strand, counting down.
ATTTACATGGAAAAAAATCCCTAATGGTGATAACAAGCAAAGCTAAAGACCACAACATAATTTCTTTGAGCTATGAAATATCAGTAGTATTTGTTTCTTAATAATCTCATTATAATTTTTTTCTTAAGACATATCTCATGACAGTACTGGGGCATCTTACAAAGGATATTTTCTGATTGTTAAATTAAATTATATTTGGGACCTAAATTAATAATAGGCACCCGCAAATATGTCAGGGAAAAAAAAAAAGCCAGGTTTTCTATTAGCAGCTCCTAGCAAAAGTGGAAAAAGAAGCAGCACAAGTAGTCTAAGTGCATAATATGGTGCATACTGCTCATCCCTTACTGTGAAAATGCAAATGATAACACAAATAAGAACAAGGAAGTGGCAAGTCACACACTCCAAAGCCAATGCCAGAATTTAGACTGTTTAGTCACCATACAGCAGCAAAGAGAACACAAATACCAAGAGTAGATGCTGTAGAAGACACCAAAGGAGGCCACACGTGGCAATTCTTCTCACGTGAGCTTAGTACCAAATTCTGTTTCAAAAGTTCTGAGAGTGCTCAAATACCCTCAACAGACACATCCCTGCCCTGCATCAGCTGTCTTAAAATTGTCTGACTGATCCTAGGTCACCTGCCACCATCCTGGCTCTTATTAACCCTGACTGCTTATCCCAAACATTTCTGAACCCATCAGTCACACATTTTTGTTGCTTTCACATCAGTCATGTCCAGCCCAACCTCCTTTTCCAAATCCTTCCTTCCAGACAGGTTCTAGATCTCACTAATACACACTCCATTTACATTTTTCCCGTTTATCTTCTACATAAACTTCACTTTCAGAAAGTGGTTTTTTTTCCCCACACTTTCTCATCTTCACTGTTGTAAGATGCTTTCATTGTGGAGGGCATCAAAAGAGTGGGAGCAGCTGTTACTGGATTATCCCAATTGGGCAAATTTTAGTAAGAACAGCAAGAGATGTCATCCCAGCATGCATACCTTAACACCACTAAGTGCCTAAGTGCCACCACATCTCCTAAGAACAGCAGCAGTTCTTAGGAGTTCTTTCCAGTTTATTATAAGCAAAAGAGTTTATTATAAGCAAAACAAAGTTTTTATCCTCTTTTGGTTTTGGAACACTTTGAAACACTTCGGATCAAGTTTCTTTTGAAATAAGTCTGAAGTGTAAATGTCACGAGACCAAGCCAAGCCAAAATATCTACTTTTGACCAAATTAAAAGATAATATGATAGGCCTAAATACTGCTTTAGGAAGAAGGTGTCAACCAGCTGACTACTTGAAATCCCTAATTTTCCTTAATTCTGTGAGACTAAGTATTTGGCAACCCTGACAATAGGCTGGACTATTTATGGTTGACAGCATGCTCATCACTGTTGTTCTCCATTAACAGCACACCCTAGTACTAAGTACCTCAATTTTCAAAGTTTCAACTGCTAAGGAAGGGTAGAATTAACTTCTAAATCTGCACGAAATTTTAGTTGTTGTTCCCTACCCAGACAGCACTGAGAAATTCAGAAGCAAATGTAAGCTTGGGCTGCAGACAGAAACTGGTTTTTAAATACTGCTAAATTACTCGAGATTTTGTAGTGACATCATTGCATACCACCCATTTCCCTACCCCCAAAGCTTCTGTCATAATTCATCAGCAACAAATTTGAACAGACAGGTTCTCAGGGGGAAAAAAAAACAACCACAACAAAACAAGGATGGATTTTCCTCAAAGTAGGGACTTCAAGCCCCAAACAATATTTCTCCTTGCAAGAGTCTCAAGGAAAAAAAACAAAACAACAAAATACATGTTGCTGAAAAAAACCCAACACAATCCCCATGCTAAGTGAACTAAACCCTTACCAGGCTGAAATTGCACTTTGCTGGATAGCTGCAGTTGTATCAGAAGCACCAATTTATTACTGCAGGGTAGTTTTAAATATTGCAGTAAATAATCTTATAGAGAACAAATTAGCTATGCAGGGGGGAAAAAAAAGGGTAAAATTGATTTTAACAGACTTGAAGATTTTTTCTTATGGTATTATATCCCTGACATCTTATTTGCAAGTAGACACTACAATCCAGAAGAACTTAAAGAATTTCAAGTTGCTGTACTTGAAACAGCCATAATCTGTATTCAGCCTCAGCAGGTAATTTCTACTATTCCTTGTCCCTGCAACAAGCTTTAAAAAATTAAGTGATCAGAGCTACACTGAAGATCTTGAATCATTCATGTATGATAGCCAAGTATTGCAGTAGTTAAAATTACATTGTTTTAAATTATAACCTTGTTTTATATATCTAGGTTTTACAGAGTTTTATGAAGTGTAAAATTGCATGCATTAACCTTCTGCCATGTCTACCAGACTTCTGGAAAAGTATTCATGCTTGTGCAATCTATTTCTGGTAAAGAAAAAAAAATAAATGGTAAAGACCCCCAACAATAAAACAAGCAAGCATGTCTACTTTCCAGTAGCCAAATAAACTTCGTGTGAATCAGTAATAAGTTTTGTGTGGATAAATTACAAAAAAATCGGGAACATGCATCCCACCCACATTCATGACCTCACTGAATACACAAGATGTAATACACAACAAAATACTGGCTCCAGTGAAATCAATGTCAAAGAGTTGTTGTCACATCTAATAGCTCTTGAAATACCTCAGATCTAGTATTTTCCAGTAACTGTTCATGACCAGCTAAATTTGTTGATAAATATATTATTTAGTACAAACACACAAAATTCTTCCTAAAAAAATAAGTTCTACTGGGCTACAAGGAATGTTCTAGGTCGTCAAGAGCAACGAATGCCCTGCTGAGAGAGACCAAACATCACCGAATGCCTTTCCTAAGCCAAGCAGGTGCCATCATAAGGAAAGCACTGTTTTTGTTAAGCCTCCCAGTGCCAACCTGTGAAATATGATTGCCTGAATTTTCAATAACCCTCCTCTAAATTCATGTTTAAGTTTCTGAATTATCAGTTTCAACACTGGCCCATAGCTTGAACAGCCTCTTTCTGTCACTAACTCCATTTTTAACTTGAACAAGGGATGGCTCAGGACTGAAAATAGTACTGCACATGGGGCTCCAACATGCTTTTTAGAACAGCATTACTACCCTCTGTATTGGAAATGCAGCTCCCAATGAATCACTCACTGTTTGCTTTTGCTGTAGTCGCAGCCCTGTCTCTTCCCTATCCCACTATAGCCAACCCTTAGTCCTCTGAGAAATTTAAAAACAAAGCATTGATATCAGAGATTTGGAAGAGATATGAACAAGAGAATTTTGTAAAGGTCTGTCACACCACAGAAAGGAAAACTGCAATTCCTGCAATAGGGACCTCGCATGTGATATTCCAAGATTGGGACTATGCAGCTTAAAGAAATGCAAGTCACAGTCTGCAAGAAAAGAGAAACTGCTAACTGTTTTTATAAACAAACAAACAAACCCTACACCAAATGAAAAGTCTAAGCTTGCTAAACCTCCTCGTACATATATTTAGTTGATATGCATTTAGTGTAGATTCTCTTTCTCTGGACAAGAGAGAAATGGAATACCATGCAAGTTTTAGACCTAAATTACAACCACCTCACAGAATTAATTAAAAAAAAAAAAAAATCTATAATCATATTTTAATGTGTAAATTCCTTATTGTCATTTCTAGTTGACAAATATCTATTTCATAGCAAAACAACATCACAAGAACAGCTGGATGGCAGTTCTAAGCTCAAATGAACCAGTGTCACATGCTGACAAGTCATCTCTCTGATTGCTTTTGAATGGCAGCACATGCAGATTTATTCTGTGCTATGTAGAATTATAGAATAATTATTTCACTTTTTATTTCAGTGAGCCATTGCACATATTTTTAAAGGATATCTTCCCTTTCCTTGATGATAAGTTCATTCTGCTCCTCTAGCTGTCTGATCTTCTTCTCAAACGACTCCTGTTCAGCTTTCAGCCGTTCTTCTGTCACTTCTTTTTCTTCACTTACCCTGAAAAGAATTTGAGAAAAATAAAATATATGCCCATAGCCACAGTGCCCAACTTCCAACTCCTCCACCACTTTGCAGGTAAACGGACAACATCCTCTCCAGCCTTAAGCAGGTTAGTTCCTCACAATGTTTATTTTAATATATTACACAGGAAGATGCATAGACTTTATAAAATACATATTTTTTTTCCAAAAACACTGGTCTAAGTAGAGTACATGCACATTAATGGGCAGCATGGAAGAACAAAGTAAGGACCTGAACCCCACAATCAGGTTTTTCCAGTCCGATTCCCTCCAGCCATAATGAAAATTCACTGGGATACTTACAAACTTAGGACATGAAGAGACAAAACTCAGACGGGAGAGCTTAGCTGACACGACAGGAAGAAAATTCTGGAAAACATTTCTGTTTCTTAATCTATAAACTAATCCTTCTTTCACCTTTACTGGTCAAATACAAGTCCAGGGAAGAATCATTTTTCTTGTTAGCTTTCTCCAAACAAAACAGTTTGTCCTTTTCTGAGGATTTTCAAATATCAAGCTGCAGGAGTAAATTTTCTTTTCTGTCTGGGGCATGGCACCCTGTATCTTGCTGCTCAGTGTAAATAATTGGATCAAGATTAAAAGATGACAATGTGAGAAAGGCTTACAATGATCATTTATTCTGCAACTCAAGAGCAGGGTGTAAAAACAATTATTCTGGTATCACGTAGGCAAGAAGATTATGCACAGATGATCCTGTAACTATGCTAAGAAACGTGGCTTGGAAATCATAGTTCTATAAAAGCTCCGCAAAAATATTAAGTAATGAGCTTAGACTAATAAATATTATTGCTCTGCACTTAGGCAATTTCTGTTGCTGGAGGCTCTTAAATTTCAGTCTTTTATGATGATGAAACACCTGCCACAACACAGGTGACAGGAGACCAAAGCAATACAACTTTTAGAAAACTCCAATTTTAACTTCCTTTAAGTAGAACAATCTTATAGGAAGAGGAAAGAGAAGGAAAAAAAAAAGAAATATATATATATATATATATAAGTATTAGACTAAGCCTTCCACTAGCCCCATCAGACTCATTCTCAACAGAATGTTTCATTCAAGGACTGAGCCATACATTTGATATCATGGTTTCCCTTAAGAGGGCACAGATTTGTTTTGATCTTCCAGTGGAAAAGTCATAAATACCACAACTGGGTCACTCCCCTGGGGTGAACTATAGACAAGCAGTATTCCCCAACTCTTAGATCAACCAACAGCCCTTCCCATATCAGCTCAAGCAGACTGCATGAAGTTGGAAAGAATAATACTGAAACTCACACTTTTTCTCTACAAACCTAGAGGGAGATAAACAACAGATACCATATAATCAAATTCTTTAAATTAGTGCACTTGGAAAGCTCGGATCAAACTATTAATTGTAAAGTTTCTAAAGTACAGGAAAAAAAAGGACGCAGATTTAGCATAAGAGCATTCTAATACTCAAATGCGCAAGGTCTCACTTACAACCTTGGGCCTGGCCTGGGAAGGTGTGATGAGTTTGACCTGTTCCTAGGCCCCTTCCCCTCCACTCACAGACTGTCAAAAAGGTTGTGCACACAGCATTAAAGAAACGTGGTAAAGAGAACCAACCACCTGTATCAACTCTGGACCCACAACAACGCTCCTGCATTCCTCAGCTAAGCAGGCAACAAACTTTTGAGGAATATCCACCGCACATCCTTGCAGTAACAGCCACAGTACATTTGCCAGAGGCTGCAGACAGAGGCTTTCACATCTTACCATGGCCCATTTGTTGCCTCTGAGTCCAGTGCAATCACCTAAATGACTACAGCACGTATGACCTTCCTTCACATAATCAGTGAAAGATGCAAAAACAAAGATAGTCAATTAGAAAACCACAATGAAGACCGCAATGACCATGTAGATGAAAGACAGTAAGGGAACAAGAGCGGGGCAGGGAACTGGAAAAGAAAGAGAGAACAAGTACCATCTCCGGGATACTATGAAAGGAAGGAAGCTTGCTCAGCAACTTGCAGGAGTGATGCTGCATGAGAAAAAGGTTTGGGGTGACAAACACTGGGCTATACCAGCACCCAGTAACACTAAAATTGAACAACAGTACAAGAAAAAAGGGTATGAAAGAAGAGAGCACTAGAGAAATCAGACTAACCCTAGCAGGCTTTAGTCATCTCTAGATTCTGTGATTTGTTGCTTGTATCAGTGTGCATCATGTTCACGTGCTGTGTTTGTATTTAACACAGATCACAGCAAGCTGTCACACTCCCAGACACATGAATATATTGTGCCACATATCTTGTGCAGTAAATGACTGAGAACAGTAAGTGATCTTAGAAGAAATGTGGCAGTATGTGTTTATGTATCACAAAGCAGGAGACAGCCCATAAAGGGCAGGCAAAATACAAAAGACGGTTACTCACAGGAGGTGGCAAAAGGAAGTTAGAGAAAAGGAATACAAGAATGTCATCAGATTATGCGGATTTATGTCACTTCCTATAAATAGCTCAGTGAGAGGTTTTTTATATACTTATTTCTTTGCCTTCTGGCAGTAAAGAACAGATGATTTTTAGCAGAACTATGGAGGACTTCACTGATGCTGCACAAAAACATTACAAGGTTCATATAATGCTCCTCAAAAGTATTTTCACCCTCCGTTCAACCACTTGGGTCAGAAAAGAGCAGTGAAAGAATGAAGGCACAACTACAAAGGGCACAACTGCTCCACTGAGCAACATGCTGGTGTCCAGCTCCATTGTTCTTGCTTCCAGGACCAAACAGAGGACTGACAGCTGAGAGCAAAGACAATGAATCAGTGGAACTATTCCTTCCATTTAGTGTCTGCAACATTTTCTTGCATGCAATTCACATTCACGTACCTTGTGCCATAGGACATGCACCATCTTTGTTCAAGATTTGTTTTCAATCCAACAGTTCAAAGCCTATATAATTCTAGATGCATTTAAATAAATATTTTATTTTGCAGGATCCTCTTTAGGAAAATAGAAATTCATAATGCAAATATATTGACAAAAAGCCCTCCTAGGACATCAGCCTTAGGGTTAAAGTTAATTCCTAGTTCACCAGTTCCAATTATTGTTGTGTGGTCCCAAGTCCATTGCTGATACTAGTATTTCTGCCTGATCTAAAGAAGGAATTGATGAAGGAGTTTGCTGATGACACTGACTCATTCCACTGAGTAAGCAGGACTGATGCTCTCCAGGTGGAATTTTTGAAGCACTGCACAAGTCAACAGCACTTCAACTTTTATTTGTTTAATGAAAAACTGACATGTACAAAAAGAGCCATGATAATACTCAGATCAGCACTGCACTAGGGACAGAACTCAGCCCTTTCTGACTGAAAGCAGAGTTGAAAAAGCAAATTAAAGACAGCGTCTTCTATTTTTTAAAATCTTAAAAAATGAGCTTTTACCAAGAGAAATCTGAAATGCATTAAGGACATTACGGTGCAGCTAGTTAAGATAGAAGACAAACTAAACAAGAAATAGAGATATAGACACTGAAAACTTCACTGATCAGTCCTACACTCCTTGGGAACATTTATCAGTCTGGTAGTAGTCTGCCAACTGGCCAGCAAAGATGAAAATAGTTTGGTGACCATTCCTGAAAACTACAAGTTTTAAATTCCAAGCAAAGAATGGCATCTGGAACATACAAGACCACCATGGGGGGGGAGGAGGGGGAAAAAAAGTAAATCAAGCAAGGGCCAAGATAAGACCATCGTGCAAAGTCCAGAACACATAGATGTCATGGAATAAAACCAAGTATTCCAACTGAAGAAGCACTCCAAACAGACAGAAACAGAATTTTTGTCCAAGGATCAGCATTCACAAATCTGATAAATTTTACTCAAGTATCATGTGCCGTTTGTACACATTAGAAAAAAAATAAAAAAGCTATGGGCCCAAAACCTAATTGAAATTGCTACACAGGGGATAAATTTTATGATATGCAACCTGCAAAATACAAAACTAGATTTCACTGCATGAATTTATAGCTACAAATGACTTTTTAAGCACAGAAGGTAAGTGTGATTGGTGATACAATAATCCTGGGCATGCTTTACCTATCAAGACAAAGTAATTTCCAGACAAGCTTAGGGATGTCTCATTTGCAGTCTCACTGCCTGACCAATTAAGAAAACTGCAGCACAAAATTGCTTCTAAAGTAACACACAAAAAAAGAGAAAAGATTTTGATGTTAAAGCCAGGTAACAATTCGGTTAAATATGAAGTAGTATAACCCAGGAGAGAAGGCAAGCCAATCACAGGCAAGTTTTCCCTCAAAGATCTTAAGAACTGTAAGAAAAAACAGGTATACAGATACATACGATAATAGCTTTACTGAAACCTCTGCAATGGTTTCCAGTTCTGTAACCAAATTAACATTCTGTTTTGATGCCCATTTTCACCGTTTGTTAGAAAATTTCAACTTCAGTTGATCAATTTCAACTTCATATCAAAGACAGTAGAAAAGACTAGTATCCCAAACTGCTAGCATCCTACAAAGGGCATAGGAATCCAAGGTCTTAGGAAGAGGGAAGCATTTTCTCAAAAAGGGATAAAGGGCTGTCTGAAGGCTGTTCTAGTAGCTGCCAGCTACAAGTCATTCTGGGCATGTCAGTGATCTTGACCAGAAAAACACTAATATAATAGCAAAAACCATCTTGTCTCTCATTTGGAAAGGGAAATCACTCCCTCCCATGGGTGCATAAGGGCATTATGATACCTTTCTACCTAAATTGCTTTTCAAGACTTGTTTGCAAAGACAACAGGAAGCCAGCTTTCTCCGTGTTTATCTTATTTGAAGAAAGAAAGAATGCAAAATAGTTAGATACCAATTTTCGCCACTAAAAACAAAAATTAAACTTTCATGAACCATTCTACATCACTTAGTCAATGCCTCTGCTCACTCAAAAGGTAAATTTCGTATGTGAACTGTACAGGCATCTGTGATCAGGGGAGAAGTATTTATGATGTACCTTCCATACTAGTAGCCCCAATGTCACAGAACTATGGCTATATATCAGTTAGGAGTGAAGTGAATGCTTGCAAGCACACACACATCCACTCTCTCTGCTAAGGAGTTATGATCCTCTCCATTCAGCCAAACGCCAAGACAGAGAGAACTCTCAAAATCTGCGTATCACGTAAAGTATTTCACTCTAGAATACTTCATAATCATTCTCAGTGTGGTGTCTAGCAAGTCCTTAATGTTCAACAGTCAACTGGCTACGTCCCAGCGGGCCCTGCACTGCTCCTTCTCAGAAGAGGCTAATGTGTCCTGACACTGGCAGCGACTACGAGCACAAGAATCTTTCTGTGTCTTCACCATGTCACTGCTCATTTCATTACATAAGCTGATGACTGCTTCAGGAGCAGCCTGCAGGAATAAAAGCTCAGAGAGAGTCTTCTTTGCCTCTTTTGAAAGGACTTTGCTCATAGGGAGAGAGAAAATTTGCTCTAACTGTGCCACTTTCACCACCAAGCCAGGAGGACCTTACTGAAAACATGAAGGTGCCATGCTGGTTGTCTTTGAAAATAATGACTGATCACACTCAAGAATCCCCCATTTACTCACAAAGCACTTTGGTATTCATGGCCATGACTCATTCTTCTCAGAAATTCCTCTACAAAAGCAATTTTAAAAGAATCTGCTGACACAATAAATTAAAAAGCTCAAATTTGCAACATTCGAATATTTTAAACTTTGGCTCCAGTCTGCCACTCTCATTTCACCTTAAAAGGATACATTCAAAAAAAGGCAAGATAATGGTTAGATTTCCAGGTGGCAGCACAGATCAAAAACTACGATTATTTAGCTAGAAAGGAGGATTAGAAAGGATACAGCTGAGTCCTTTCTTTTGACCCTGTCTCAAAATCCAATTCCATAAAATTCTGAACAGCTAAGGTAATGTCAGCCACTGGAATCCCCAGCAGCAGATCTCTACAGCCCAGAAACTATTTTCTTTTTCAGAGAAAATGATACTAATGTAGCCAGCATCAGAATTTACTCATACCAAGAGAAAGTCTGACACTTCAGCAAATTAACAAATGCACTGGCACACACATCCTCAATGTTCAAAAGTGCAGTGGGAATGAGAGCTGGAAGAAGAGAAGTAAAAAATAGGAAGAGGAAGAAAAGTACAGGAGAACTCTCTCCTCCAGCAGTCACAGAAGTCGGGGAACAACCACTACCCTGAACTGCTCAAGCAAGACCTGGCTGAAATTCAAGCCCCAGGAGTTGATCATATTTTGCAACACAAACAGAATTTTACCACTTTACAAGAGCCTTCACGCAGCTACTTACTGACCAATCTATTTCTGTTCACCATCCTGCAACAAATGTGCACAAATTAGCCGCAACCACCATTCATAAATTGTAGCAAAATAAGGAACAGTGAGGTATAGCCCAAGTGAGACCTTTATTATTCCAAGTATTTGCTGCAGGACAGTGTTCCTGTAAAACTTTCAGCATTCTGCTGTTCCTTTTTCTTCTCCAAAGTAGCAAAGAATGTTCTACTGCTTGTAAAAACTCGCTATCATTGCACAACTAAGGATGAAAATTATGGAGAGTTTCAAAAAAGTGACAAGGTGAGCGGAATTAAAGTTCAACTTCCCTATTACTCTGCAAAGGACTTTTAATTACATCCAATAAAAATATGATTAGGTTTAAAAATAAAAGAGAACTAAGTATAAAATAATAGTGTTCCACTAATTTTACTTTTCAAAATTGATGTTGCTGCACCTTCTATTTTTCTTCAAAGAAATGTCAGGCAGAAATATCAAACTGTCCTCAGGGAAAAATCACAGCATCTGAGATTTAAGAAGAATCCCACACTCGAATGAATTAGTGTACTACTATTCACTAGGGAGCAGTGTATTATGAGGAACAATGTAATAAAAGGCTTTTTTTAATATTAGAATATACCTCTATATATCAACAGTGGCAACAGTGTCCGAATAGCTCCAACATCTGACAATTTGTAACCAGGCTTCCCACCAATCTACTTTTTATGACAGTCTTAACTATACATTTTCTAACACAAGGCATGATAAAATAGAGTTGCAAGCATGAAGAACTTCAGAAATTACTAAAATACTGTATGGCAAGAAATCCTATATTAGTACAAATTATTAGCAGGTAAAATGGTTCACTGGATAAGGATAATCAGAGAGAAAATATTCCTAGCTGCACCAGAGAGTTATTGCATGACCTTGAGAAAATAAGTTAATTTCTCTAATTTTCTGAATTTTCCTATATAAAATGAAAAAGGACAGTACTGCTTGCCAATTATTGCACAGACATAAGGGATCTATGTCAGAAATCATTTCCTTATTACCAGAGAACCTACATTTTGTTCTAGAAAAATTTTACCTTTAAAAATTCTAAGTTTGTACACTAACTTTTAGCCCAAAGGACCTGGGATCATCTCACAAGACCTTTCCCACTGATGTGGCAAAGCCTGCCAAAGGCCCATGTGCTCCTCCTCATTTTTACAGCCACTCTGTAAGAAACAGATTTCCAGAGATTCTGAGGTGTTAGGGATGAAGAGTAGGACAAAAATCTCCTCACTCTAATTCAACCTCTTTTTCATATCCTTTACCTTTGAGAATGTAACTAGCACTGGAAGGAAACTTAGAAAAAGACTTTTGCCAAAGCTGAGCAACTTGCACCATTTCTGCCTCTCCTTTCAAGGAATAGGTAGAACCTGAAGAAATTAAGGGAAGCAAGAAGTTTGGCTAGGTAAGTAAAAATTACACAGGCAAATCATTATTAACATGTTTCAGCCACAAGATCAGCACTGCATCTTTAATGTCTTCCATATAAATGCCTTCCATATAAAAGCTTACCCCTGACAAATAATAAGCACTACAACGTTTCATAGCAACAAAGTCTGTCATTTCCAAAAGCAGAATGTGTTTATCTATAGCACTCAATACACACAATAAACATAATCCTAGCCCTATCATTAGGTTACTACGGATGAACTACTGCTGGTCACAAAACTTTGGCCTTTGTTTTAAATATACATTTAGGGGCCGAGGAAGCAAGGGAAAACCAACCAGGCTGCTTCATACCTCTTCCAGCAAGAAAAATTGCCTTGTGCAAATATTCAGGTTTTTAATGCAGTTCTACATTGCTTGATGTTAATTAGAGAAACGACTCTCTTTAAACTTAATGCATTTTCAGGTGATGCTTCTTCTTACCTGGCAAGTTCTTTAATTAAGTTCGCAATGCGTCTCTTGTCCTCAGGACACAAATCCTTTAAAGAAGCACTCTTCATTCCTCCTTCATTAGTGCCCTGAAAATTTAAAGTTACATTTTAGGAAGTACTGTTTAAAAGAAAACAAATATTTCATAAGCTATTAAAAACATTTCAAGACCTAATAATTAGAAGCTGAAAGTAGATCAATTCCAACTGGAAGTAAAATTCATATTTTTTAAAACATAAGTACATTTCAGTGAAACAAATTACCAAATTGTGAAGAATTATTTTAACAGATTTGTAATTCAAATGCAAGCTGCTAGCTTCAATACTAAAACATGCTGGCTAAAGTTTTAAGACATGCACTATTCCTTGATTCATACTAGATAAAGAGGAGTAGGTTCTCATGGCTTGGAAATCTAGTGCAGCAATATCCAAATCCAACTTCGAACTTTATCATATTAGGATCATAACGCAGGAAGTAAAAAAAAAAACAAAACATGCTGCCTTAGCATTTATGGCCAAAGCATACAAAACAGCAAAATATTGTTAGTAGACAGCAAGTCTCTTATTTAATTTTTCTAATACACAGAAGAGCACACACACCTTCACACGTGGCTAGTGCTTGCTTTTAATGGCTTATTTGCCACTTTCGTAAATAATACTTGTCAAAAGAAGGCCGTAGCAGGCCTGAGCACTTGAGATCTTTCACGCATTCCCGGGAATGCACACAGAGAACCGCTGCACTTGCTACGTGTGCCCACCAGAGGACACTCTACTGCCCGGCATTCCAGACCGGCCGTTTCCAAGCAGGAAACCGTTCTACACCGTTTTTATTCACCAAAGTTCCTGTGATCGGGTATTCAGTTCTGCCGTGCTAATGGTAAGCACGAAATACGAACCCCAAGATAAAAGCAGCAGTAAGAGCCATGCTGTTCTGTCCAGGATTCTGGCAAGTTTCAGTATTTCCGCTGAATCTGAAAGTGTTTCAGTTTATACTTTTACAAACCTCTCCAAGTGCACGCAGTGCTTAACATCAGATTAAAGAATGCCACCAGATGCCCTGCAGTTTGGCCAAGTCAACACAATAGTGCAGAAAAGAATACAAAGCCAACACTGGGCTTCTCTCCTCTCACTATCAGTAACAGCAGCTGATCTACACACACCAGAGAGGAAGTGACCCCTCTCCTTCTTAAACAGTGTCTCAAAAACAATTAAAGGAAAATGTCCACGGCTAAAAGAAGTGATGTTTTCAGACAGACTCATGTAAGACCCGCCTGACCCTTCAGTACACTCTTATTTAACTTCCATGTATTTTTCTCAGGGGTGAAGGGAAAGGAATTTCACGAGGCAAATTTCAGCACTTTTCAAGGGGCATTTGATTTCACAGTTTCCTTCCCAAACATATGTCACTTACAAATGACGAGAGAATGTCTAACTTGACTGAATTCAACTAAACGTATGGTTGAAGGAATTTCATTTCCCATGCTAAAAATGTGTGACTTTTTTATTTTTTAGCAGACAGATGATGGAACTTCTTTAAGAAAAACGAAAAGTTACATTTCTCAAAAAAGAGAATGAAGCTTGATCACATTAGTGAAGGAGACTGTAACAGAAGGTATCTAAACCTACTACCCAAACCAATGTACATGCTGTCAGACAAACCTTTGTGGGATGAAGAGGAAAATCAGTTTTTTCTATCACCCACAGCTATAGTAGCATAGATGGTACACAAGAAATTCTCAGAGGCAGACTTGTACCATAACACACATCAAAATGCAGCTGTGGAATAATGTACAGCAACAGCTCCACCATCAAAAGAAGAGGACAAAGGAGGTAGAGGCCAAGACCATTTTGTCCCCTTTTCCCCGATTTCTGTCCTTTCTACACAGTTCAGGATAGAACACAGTTTTGGAACTCAGTACTGGGAAGATACTCTCCACACCTTGGAAGGAGACAATCTGCTTGACAAAATCATACAGAATCACAGCAGCTCACCTACTCCAGCCTAGAGCATTTTACTCAGAATTATGTCCAGGCCAGGCTGGATGAGACTATGAGCAGCCTGCACTACTAAAAGTAGTATTGAAAGTGGCAGGGGGCTTGGACTGGATGATCTTTAGGGTCCCGTCCAACCCAAACTATTCTGATTCTATGCCAAAGTAAAGCCATCAGCTCTCCCTATACATGCACACAACACCTTGCAGAAAGAAAGTTGTGTTTTTGATGAAAATTCCATGCAAAAGAAGTTCTTCTTCAATAATAATGAGTAAAAACATTTGTTCTGTTTGTTTCAAGTAATTCAAAGCTTATCTTCAGAGTACAAAACTTTCCATGAGGATTTGGCAAGGTAAGCAAAAAACAGAAGGTTTAAAAAGACAAAAACAAAACATAGCTTTGAATGCATTTTGCCGTCAATAATATAAAAGCACGAGTCATCAATTAAGATTTCACATATCAGGCATTATATTTTGAAAAAAAAGTACACCAAAACCCATTTATACAATGGCTTTCACAAAAAAGGAGTAAAAACTCTCTAGACAACAAGTAACGCAATCAATGCACCATTCAACAAAACAGATTTTAATGTGATATGTGAAGGCATCTGTGAGGCAGCACGCTTGTAGATACTTATGAAGAGATGCTTCTACATAAAGACTCTGCATAATGGGGGCTATTTGTGGAATTTATCTGCATGCCACTTAACAGCATCATTTGCAAAGCAGAGGTACATACCAGCCTCTAAAAGCAAGTACTGGTAAACAGAGAAAGGGAAATTGTACAAGTCCAGGAAAAGCCCTGAAAATTAATACTAGTTTAATAACTAGTCATGTGTCATGCTGAAGGATTCAAAGGGCAATGACACTGTCAAAGCAACAAGAATTGAGTAACTTGTCTTCCCATCAGAGTTTTGAACGTACATGTGAGGCACACAGCACTTACTCAGCACGCAGAAGGCACAGAAGGACATCTTAGCTCAGATGAAGATCAAGATTTAACTGCATGATAATAAAACAGCGATGCAGAAGCAGTCAAAGGTTTTAGATCCTGCTTGCAAGTGGGAGGATGCCAAACCCTAGTGATTTACAGGCTGGCCCAAGATGACTGCTAGGCAAGAGACTTAACAGTACTCAAATGACTTACACAGTCATTTTACTACACAAACCATGTTAGAAAAATGGCATGTCTCAACAGATTTCTGAACAACACAGCATCTATCACAACACAGAATAATCTTCCAAAGGAATCCCTGCTGCTTTGAAATTTCTAATGCAAGAAACTGTAGGAAAAACATCACCTAGTGTCACAGGAGGAGACCACACAATTCAAAGCAGCTGACATGAAATGACAAAGATACTTCTACTACTCAAATGCATTTTGAACTTTTACTATCAAAAACAAAATGTGATTTTACCCTTCTAAAATGAGCAGGCACAGCAAAAAGGTCTCTAAATTGAGTTTTTACTCGTGTTATTTCTAAATGAGATGACTAGAGCAATGAAAATTAATAACTTGAACACAACTTCTTGCATGTTTAGCTAGTAAAATTTGGATTAGGCACTACCCAGGGCTACATGCACTGTCTCTGTACAGATACACACCACACAGAAGTATAAATAATCTGTTTTACATAGCCCCACTTACACACCACTTACATAAATTAGCACATTCAGCCTTTGTTCTCTTTAGGTGATAATTTCTGCTAGAAAGCCACCATGTAGAGCAGGCAAAAAGTGTAAGAGACCGTAAAAATAACAGTGCTCTAAAACTGTTTAAAAGTTATCAATCTAAGAATTTTCAGCCATTTTTTCTACTATGTGCACTCTTAAGAGCAAGAAAAATTTGCCTTTACTGACCTGCTGCCCTGTCAGACCTCCTGTACCTCTATCAGGATCCATGGAAACAGAAGCAACAGCTACAGGCACCTTCAGTTCAGTTTGACCTGTTTGATATGTCGGCAAACACCTTGTTCTTAAATTTCCTTTTGTAGACACTCCTGTAAATGAAAGACAAGCAGAACATGCAGATTATAAAGTGAAAAGGGGCCCTACTCTTGCCTTGTATAACCAGAATTCCACAAAGACATCCTTGCCGTAGCAGCTCTTTTTTTTGAAAAGAATGAGCAACTCATGAATATGTCTGCAGTTCCCCCCAGCCTCTCACTCCATACAAAATTTCATTAAGAGGAATACATCAGCAGAAAAAGAGGTGCATGACACTGAAGCACATTCAGCCACAATGAACATTTTGTAAATTCTGAAATGCACATTATGTCTTCAGACTGAGGTTCAATGCAAAAAAACTGCATTTGATTAAAATGCAAAAGCGTAAAATTGAGCTTCTGCTTTGATACCCAAAGACAGTAAGGAACCAACCAGCAGTAAAGCTGTTAAAAGTACCACTCATATAATAAAATACCACTTTTTCCGTTACACAGCCAACCTACTGATGCTCAGGCTGTTTGTTCCTTTCAGGACCAGGCATATGAGTAAGGCAACGCTGCAGTGCACACTCCACAGATCATTTGTCAAACACTTCCTGCCATAATTAGAATTAGATCACCACTACAAACGGTAAGAACATGAAAGCACTGAAAATCCTGATGCTGCAATTACAAAGTACCGACACTGACACTAACACTAAAATCTCCCGGGCCAGATTAAATCCCATAGCTTCTTGATACTGCCTCAAGGGTTGAATTTTGTCTGTTTGGAAGTGCAAAAAGTTTTGAACAAAAAATATTAACTTCATACTAGCAGATAGATTACATTTATTTGGGTAATGAATTTCAGGAGTGTACCAGCAATTCAAGCAAAAAAACTAAATTATAAGCTCTAGCATCTCCCTGCTCATACACAAGGGAAAATAATGTTCCTGAAATCCTCTTCCACAGAAGGGGAAGAAAACTTCCCAGAGTGAATCAATTTCCATCATTTAGGATCACTGCTTTCTTTCCAGGGAACAGAGAAAAACAATCTGACATCACCTGGCTTAAAAATCTCTGCATGTGTTTTGTAGCTCAACAGAGATGTTTGGCCAGTACTTTCAAAGGGTATCCACACTATCCCAAACCCAAAGAGTACAACTCCTCAAAACTTATAACTGCTGAATGACACACACACAACTTCAGTCTAGAGTTAACCATCCCCAGGTATGTTTTCAGGACCTGGTGTCCCTTGAAGAGCTGTGTTTGAAAACAATTAAGAGAATTCCAAAGGGGAACTAAGAACACTCATCTTTTCCCCAGCGATGTGCACAAGTATGCACTCAGTAAATCAAGGTCAAAAGAACTAACAAAAAGAAAAATTATTGCTTTATCCGTATACAATGAATCTTCATTTCAATTGACACCTTCAAAATTTACAAAAGACCCAAACACCTCTAATGGTTCAACATTCCTTGGAGACCACATTAAAAATTCAGCTTGCCTTATAAATTGGATAAAGTCATGCTGTACCTGCAACAGAAACAACTCCCGGGGAACTATTCATCTTATACAGTATGCTTATCTAAGCAGCAGAGCATAAATCCTCTGCTATAATCATATATGTCCCATTACAACTTATGATGACTCTCTACCTTACACACACTTATGTACACAAACCACATGCCTGAACAGACATTGCTAAGTTTATCATCCACAGGAAAAAACCTTTTTTTATGTCTATTAGAAGGTCATACCTGAAACAGATACCAGTGGATCTTCTTCATCAGAAGCTGCATATGGCTTTGTCAAAGGAAATAAAAAGAGAGCAAGCTTGGCTCTTTAAACAGGACTGTAAAAAGAAGTATTTAGTCTCTTAATTTTGCACAGCTGTTGATAAGAAAACAAACTGTCAACACTTTGGGAGCAAGAAAAGCAAGGAAAACTTGGTTAGAAAAAAAACATCACCACAGAGATTGCTAAAACAAAAGGCCTTACTCCTTCTTCACTGTGCATTAACTTTCAGCCTGTAAAGATTATCTTAGAGGTCACCTTTGCAACAGATCCCAGAGACCAGCCCCAGTTACAGGAGCAATTACTAAGATAATGAACTAATAATATTTATTTAAACAGTTTATCGGTATACAGGGAACATCTTGATGTGTAGGGAAAGCAAATTCTGAAACAGTGTTTATTGATATTGCAATGAAATACATTTTGGGTAATACACTCTAAGAAACATAACCGTGGATAAGCGCAAAAGATTTCAAAGGAAGTTGGTCATTCTCATCTGATCATCACATGATGAGTAATACATAAAAGCCTGAGGACTGATTTTCTTTAAGAAGTTTCAAGAACTTGCAAATATCCCAGAGGTTTAATTATTAAATTACTTGATCGCAGAAAACACTTAAAAATCAGAAGCAACAGGGCACCATATTATTTGTGCTATGCTAGCAGTCACTGAACTTGAATCCCTGCCTCCTAGAAGCCACTAAAAATAGGACTCAATATAATTCAGGGAAGGGTGTAAGCCATATTGTCTTCCTTAAAGGAGCAGTTTCATTTTGCTGAATGTAAAGATTGTTATTCCCATATAAATAACTAACATACTTCTCGTGGCTTAACCCCAGCCGGCAACTTAGTACCACACAGCCACTCCCTGTCCAACTCCCTGCCCCAAGTGGAGAGGAAAACCAGAGAGAAACAGTAAACCTCCTGGGTAGAGATAAGAAAAGTTTAACAACTGAAACAAAATAACATAAAGGGAAGACGGAGAGAGGATTAAAACCCAAAAGAAACAGGTGATGCACAGTACAATTGCTCATTGATCAATGCCCAGCCCTTCCCTCAGCAGGAACTGGCAGCTCCCAGCCAACACTCCCCAGCTGACGTACTGGACATGATGTTCTGTTACAGAATCTCCCTTTGGCCAGTTTGGGTCAGCTCTCCTGGACATGATCCCTCCCAGCTTCTTTTGCATCTGCTCGCTGGCAGAGCATGGGTCATGTTTTTGGGTAGGCGCTGCTAAGCAATATCCAAAACATCAGCGTGTTATCAGCATTATTCTCATGCTAAATACAAAACACAGCACACCAAGTACAAGGAAGAAAATTAACTATATTCCAGCTGAAACCAGGGCAATACTAAAGTGGAAAACAAAAGCACAGGGCACAAAATTCTCCTCCACTATCTTTTGTTTATACCCTTTTACTTTCCTCAACCTTCTATGGCTGGCCAATTAATTCAATTATCTAATTTCTGTACTATCAACAGATAAATGCATTTAGGTTTTGCATCTTCATTCGTACAATAAAGTAAAATTGTGAAAACATTTCAATGACCCTATACAAACTCTTGCCTTAACTACAATTTGATTCTGATAACACCATCTCAAAAATTTAATTTAGTAAATTACCACACAGCGGAGAAAATTAGGAAAAGTCTAGGAGCTTCCTCCTGTGGACAGCAACTTCACTCAACACCCACTGTCCATCACACAACTGGTACTTGTCACACTGGAAGGGCTTGATCACAGGCTCACTTATGATCTTGTCGACACACTTTATCACTTGTAAACAATTATCACTCATCGGCCTTACACCAGTTTAAAAACACATTCAGTGAGTACTGCTGTCAAAGCCAGCTCTCTCTACAAACACTGAGAGCATTTCTGTTCTCACTTGTGAGCTGCAGCCTGCGATCTCCAGCTGCCAGAACACACTGTGGGGGCATAGCACAAACCAGGCAAGGAAGCTGAACAAACTCTACGAGGAAGGCACTGTGCATACTCTCTTTTCAAAAAGCATCAAGGTGGAATCAAAAGTCCGAGTCTGGATCACAGCCCAGGCGAAACAGCTGTGTCAGCACAACCACAACAGCAAACTGCAGGGTACTGAGAAGTGTATGTTCAGCTCAGACTGCTTCAGGAAACAACAAACTTCAGCACAGGCAGTTCCTACTCAACTGACGTGTGGTTAATCTGCGTGTCAACACATGGCTATAAGAAATAAAAAGATTTGCCTAAACAACATACTGCTTTTAGAGCGTGCCTCTGGTATTGCCAGCTGTTGTGGATAGATTCCTAGTAGCAGGATGCAAAGATTAATCAAGGCTGTTGCAATTACTCCCCCCAGCTACCAGGACCACTCTCTTGGTGAAGCTTTGCAGCCCCATGTATTAGAATAACTCAAAGTTAGAGCAGGTTACATCAATCAGCTGGCCTGAAAATCACAGTGACTCAGAGGCTGATTCATAAGCAGGTCCAATGTCCTTGCCTCAGAGTAACAGACTGGGGACAGCACCAGCACCAACCTTTTAATATTAGTCCACTGCCATGTGCCTCTCAAGATTGCCAGTAAGGCGAGTGTGGTGTCATAAACCTTGTACCACCACAGCTAAAGTTCAGTGCAACAGCAGAAAGAGGCACAGGAGAAACTCAACACCTGGGTAGAGCTCAGCTACACAACCTGCCTTGCTGAGCTGAGTCTATTCAACAATTGTGGAGAAAACTTCAGTTTTCCAAACCTATTAAACCAATCTGCCAAATTCCCCACCCACTCCTCTTTTTCTGAAAACATAGACTAACATTATTTTTAAATTGTGCCATATGCTTTTCTAAGAATTTCAACTTTTCCAAGATCAGAGGCAACACTGCCTATTCACCAAAACATGTAGAATGGAAATGGTCATCAGGAAGAACTTCATTCCTTGCAATATCACGATGCATGAGGCCACTGCTGGGCTCAAGAAAGCGTACTAAGTCATGGGAAACAACCTGTTACCCGGTACTTAACTGACAAAAATAGTTAACTGTCAGTATAAATGCATCAACACTTCCACAACTGATCAGAGTAGTGACAGTGTGGCAACAAATCTGATATGTGGCCACGCACCTTCATCCCATGCACAGCACGGAAAAAGTTGTAGACAGTGTTTTTTACTTTACACAGATGGGATATCATAATGATGTGCTCCCTAAACAGGCCATGGGATGGTTGGCCCATTTCACTTGCACATAGTCCCAGTAGGTGTGCAGTCAAGTATAAATAAAAGAGCACACACACATACTCTTCTTTCCAATCACTTCCAGTAGATACTGAAATCCCAATCCCAGTCTGACTAACAAAAATGCCTCAAACCCCTCATAGCTGGAGCTAAACTGTCAGCTCCTAAATTTCCACCAGGCCAGACTATCAGTTCTACCCCGATAACTTCAAGTCGCTGAGCCTCCAACTCAGACACACAAGCCCAAACACCAACGCCAGCTCTTGGTTCTCTGAGCCACACAAGCGCTTCTCTCTCTAACCCGGTTTGTACAGGCTGACCTCCCAACACCACAGCCACCACCCACTCCATCTACGTGTCCAGCCCCATGTAGTCTCCCACAATGGGAGCCTGCAGGTCCTCTGCAGATGAAGCCAGTCCAGCCTCACCCTCACCCCTCAAACACAGAGCCCTCCAAGTTCCACACAGGTTCACCCAAAATGTTGTGCTTGTAGTCAAGCTTCCGTGCCAGTCACAAAAGACACATCTCTTCCCTGCTCAGCTTCTAGCTTCATTTTCAAAGAATCACAGAATCAAGGAGGTTGGAAAAGACCTCTGAGACCATCAAGTTCAACCTATGACTGAACACCACTGTGTCAGCCACTGAGTGCCAGGTCCAGTCTTTCCTTCAACACCTCCAGGGACAGTGACTCCACCACTACCCCGGGCAGTCCATTCCAAAGCCCAATCACCCTTTGTGTGAAGAAATTCCTCCTAATGTCCAATCTAAACTTCTCCTGGAGCAGCTTAAAACTGTGTCCTCTTATCCTGTTACTTGTCACCTGGGAGAAGAGCCCAATCCCCGCCCGGCTACAACCAACCTCCTGTCAGGTAGTTAGAGAGTGCGATAGGGTCACCCCTGAGCCTCCTTTTCCGCACGCTGTACAACCTCCTTTTCTCCACTGATTCCCTTACAAGTTCCCGTAAGCTTTCCCCATTTTCTATATATTTACTTGCCCCGCGATTTCACAGCTGTGTCACACTGAAAAGGACTTACGACCCTCCCTTCTCTCCTAGTCACTTTTGCTTTGAAATCCCTCATGCACCCTACACACCGGCACATACCCAATCCCTCTCCCCAGGCCAAGTCCCGCCACAATGGCCAGCGGAGCGCCCACACAGCCTGAGCCACGGCCACAGAACCCCACCCGACCCACAGCCCCGCATCGACTCCATGCCAAACCTCCCGACAGGCCACCCCGCACAGCCTTGGCGGCCCCTCCCGCCGCTGTCCCCTCACACCGAGTCCCAGGCAAGGATACAGCCCCGGCCCCAGCGAACACCTCCACCCGCACTGGCGGCCGCCGCCGCCATCTTGAAACAGCCGCCACTCCCCGCATACCCCCATCGCCCCCCCGGCGCTCGCCGCCCATTGGCTGCCTGCGCCGGAGGCACAGGGAGGGGTGCGAGGCATGCCGGGAATCGTGGTCCTCTAAACGCCGGCCACCGCCATAGGCCGGCAGGGGCACCATCCGGAAGAACTACTACTCCCAGCGCACCCCGCGGCTACGGGGCAGCAGGAAGGACAGAAAAGCCTTGTTCTCTGCCGGGCTGGGCTAAGGCAGGAGGGTCCCGCGGAGGATGGAAGACAAAGCCCCCACCGGCATCAAGCCCTACCTGGACAAGCTCACCCTGGGCGTCACAAGGATATTGGGTGAGTGGCGTTGAGCTATAGCCCCACGGGGCCGGGGGCAGGCCGGGGGCGGGGGGAGCCACCCGGTTGTCACGGCCCCTCCTGTGAATCGCGTAGCTGAGCAGTCTCTGCACACACATCCTTGTTTCTGGAAACCACGGCAGGAATCCCGAATCTCTCGACCTAAGAGTTTCATAAACATCAGAGGAAGAGAAGGTGGTGTTTTATGCAAAATCATGGAATGATTTAGTGTTACAGGGTGGGAAGAGACCGCAAAGATCATCCACTCCCAACCGTGCTGCCATGGGCAGGGACACCTCCCACTAGACCAGATTGCTCAAGGCCTTATCCAGCCTGGCCTTGAACATTGCCAGGGAGGGACATCCCCAACTTCTCTGGGCAAACCTGCCAGTGTCTCACCACCCTCAAAGTAAAGATTTTCTTCTAATACCCAACCCAAATTTCCCCTCTTTCAATTCGTACCCATTACTCCTTGTCCTGTCACTACAGTTCCTAATTAAGAGACCTTCTCCGGCTTCCCTGTAGGCCCCTTCAGATACTGGAAGGTTTCTATGAGGTCTCCACCCAACCTTCATATGTAAATTGTGCCTAAATCTGATCTTTTGTGATAGTGTGGGGTCAGCAGGGAGTGTGCCCCATGAAGGGGAGTTCAGCGTGGTGCAGTGTTCTGCTAGAAGGCCAATTTGTGAATCTCCTTGGGATCAGATCCCCATAAATAGTTGCCCTGCAGCTCATTCCCACACTGTGAGACTTGTTCCACAAAATGCCCCGCTTGCCATTTCCAGGTTTTGCTCAGATCTTGAGCCTTCTTTCATCCTCTCAGCTCCCTTTGAAGTTCAGCAGGACTGCAAGGCATCCAAAGGAAGGATTCTCAGACAAAACTTTAGTCTTACCAGTGGAATCACAAGGATTTGTGCAAATATTTGCATGTGCAAAGGATTTCAGCATTAGACCTTTCATACCTCAGCAGCACAGAGCACAGGACTGCCCTATTTGGAAGGCTGGAAAGCCGTACACCTCTCCTAAACCATGTGTACAGCAAGGTTACAAATTGCCGTCCTGGAATTTCTTGCTGGGAATTTTAGACCCAAAAAGTGAGCTCTGTAATTACCTCACCCTGACACTTTATCGCAGGACAGTGAGTTTCACCTGGTAACCTCAGTGTATCTATAGTTGCACGTGGATTTGCATAGCTGCTCAAACAGATGAGATTAAAAGATCAGGGCTAAATTCTTTCTCTGGGCTTCAGTGAGGACAGGATTTCACCCTCAATCTCTGATCAGTGTTGTCATACTGACTTATTGACTTCTTGAGGAGGGGTGGGTGGATTTTTTTTTCTGTTTGTTTGGTTTGTTAGTTGTAAGGTCAGGATAACATTATCACTCCACTATATGAGTGAAACTGATGATCATCATCATGGCAAAAGCTTCTTTGAAGTAGCTCTTTTTAAAGAATTATTAGCCCTGCCCACATTTTCACCATCCTCAGGTGTGTGAGATCTGTGAGATGTGAACTGTGTCCAAATGTAGTGTTGCCATATAAACTGTTTTGGGTAGGTGCAAGACATGGCAATGCAGGTATGGCTCTGAAAGTCCTGTAACATCCCAACCACATGGAAGGTGTTTCCTGGTTTGTGTTTTCTTGTTTTTCTCTCTGTGTCTCTGATAACTTGTATTGTGCAATACAGCAAAGTCCATCACAGTGATGTTTTACTCCACTTCTTTTCTCTGTCTCTCCACACCTTCAGGGAATTTGGCAGACTTTTTCCAGTGAAGTAGTCCAAGGCATTTCAACTGTGCCACCAAATTAATTAGAATTGCTTAGCTAGTTGGGAAACATTACCAGTCTGTTCAGTGCTTGTTCCTTTCAAATAACAAAGGGTATCTCATTCAGATCAATGCTTTGCTCAGTAGTTAGTAGTACTAGAAACTATCTTACTTTAAATCTTTTAGAAAGTCTCATGAAGTCACTTGATATTTTCCGCCTACTGTAAAATAAAATCAGACATTGTTTTGTTGGTTTGGGTTGGTTTTTTTTTAACTTTAGTCTCTGTGGAACTCCCTCCAAGGAGGGATATTTCTCACAAGCATTGTGGAGGCTATAACTTGACGGGAAAAAAGGGAGAGATCTTTCCCATTGTCAATATGATTCATTTTGCTGAAGTTCTGTGAGTAATATAAAATTCCAGAAAGATTTATTATTCATAAGTAAGTCAGAATGGAAGGTGTTAGCTCTTCTGGACTGCCCAGGGCAGAACCATGCTTCACTGTTAGCACTCTCTATTAGATAAGAACATAACTATTCAGACATTTTAAAAATATGCTGAGAGTTTAGCCAACTTACAGGCAGTGTTAGCAGTACTGTAAAGACTGAAAATCCTGTGATTTCCTGCTTCAGCCTTGTGTCACACCATTACATTGACTCTTTCTGACTCTTAATACTGCAAAGTGTTTTTGCAAGCTTCCTGATTAAATGTCCTAAAAATAGGGCAGAGTTTACTATGATCTTGATTCAGAGTAATTAATAAGGTGGAGTCACCTGAAGTAGTTAAGCTTTATCATGGTGCCACCAAGGTGGCTTCTTCATTTCTTCCATCTGGAAGAAAAAGCAACTCATGGCAAAGTTAACCCTGAATGTTCAGTGGAGCTCCTGTCCATACCTACACACATCTGTTAAACGTGGTCTTCAGTTTACCCACAGGATATTTTTAACATAACATTCGGGCTTTTAAGATGGAATTTCTCTTTCTTTTGATCTTGGATTTGGTTCAGACCTCTTTAGAAGTTGCATTTCTCTCGTTCCTAGACATCTTCTTTGACTGCTATGATATTTAATCTTCTGTCATCCCAGCCAAGCTGTTGTGCATGATGAATTAAACATCCCTGATGTTTTCTTTGATCACAGAAATAACAATTACTCTGTTATTATAATCTCTTCAACTTGTCATAAGGTTTGCATAGCTTAGATGGGAAAGAACGGTTAGGGTATTGATTCCACTCTCTTGGTCAGACAGCTTATATGTGAGCAAGAGACAGATCACCCTGCCTTGGACCCACCCACCAGAAGTGAAATTTGGTGAAACATCAGAGTCTTCTGTATGTTGGGGGTCCCCCTTGGCCAGACAAATTTACCTATGCGACCAACTATGATTTTTTTTTTTTATGTCTTTAACTTGGAGTTTGTTTTTCCAATGCCATGTTATATCTTTTCAATTATCTGACAATGTACCAATCAATATTTCCAACTGAAGTTTAGGCTTCCTGAAACTGAGTGCCACTCTTCCACCAACAGAACAGACAAGGACAATGCTACTGATAGAATTAAAAGCCTGGCATTGAAGATAAAAAACAAACCAAAGCTCTCTAGTGCCTGCTTTTCCTGTCTGGTGCACTGTGTATGTTTTACCAGAAAGCAATTATAATGTGTGTGACTGCTTTAGGGGCCAATACTTTCACAGCAGAGCCAGTCTTGAAAGCCCTGCATAGTTATCACTTCTATTCCATGGCCCTGTCTGCTGGGCTTGCAGTTCCCACAACAAGTTAGTAGTCTTTCTGGACTTGATCCAAAGAGAATTATCTCAGTGGGAATTATTTCAGTTGGCTGTGGATGAAGAAAAACATTGTAAAATAATAAGGGAGTCTGTTCTGCCATCACACACCTGAAAGCACCATGTGGATTAGTATCTTACATTTATATAGAATTCTTTCCCATAAAATATTCAGATTATTTTTATGGATTACAAGATCAGTGCTCGTAACAAATTTTCATATGTCCAGCTGGGGTTCCAGAGAGCTGATGTTTGGTCATGCAGGTCCCTTCAGCAGGATCAGGTTCTGTCTGTCCAAACTCACTGAATCCGGAGCTGAAGTGTGCCTGTCCTTTTGGAATAAGGTTGCTAGCAGTTCACAGCAGCACTGCACTACATCTTATCCCAAACTGAGGATATCCCACCCAACAGAAACCACAGGGCATGCTTACAAAGAAAGATTCATCCCCTTGTAATAGTTTACCTCAGAACCATCACAGAATTTTTTTTTCCATGAAACCTCTGCATAAGCTCACACCTGGAAGACAAATTGTGTGCATTTATATCATAGAATCATAGAATGGTTTGAGTTGGAAGGGACCTTAAAGATCATCTAGTTCTAACCCCTCCCACCCTGGGGGGGAATGCCACCCACTAAATCACTGTATGTGTAGATATATCATGATATGTGCATATATATGTATAAAAAATTCAAAGGATAACATTTTGTGCAGCACTAGACATCCTCATGCCAAGACATGCTGAGTAGAGTTACAGACAAAAGAAAGTAACTGCTCAGTCACCAGCACAATGCTTGCAGTCATTAATGCCTTTTCCCTGACTGTCACTCAGATTAATTTGCAAAATTGTCTGTCTCACAGTGTTGGCGTCACCCATGCCAGCTGCAAACGTGCTCCTCTTTTCCTTTCAGAGACTTCTCCAGGAGTAGCTGAAGTGACGTTTGTGGAAAAGGAGCCAGCTGAACGCCACACAATCGTTTCTTGGGAGCAAGTGAGTATTGTCCTGATAAAACTGCAGTGAGGTCAGTCTGAATGTTCAGCAGCCCATGGAGAATGTCAAATGCAATGGCAACCTTATGTTCATTTATGAGACAGCTTGTTACCAAGTTTGATGTACAGTGTAGCCTAAACAGGTGTTGTTGGTTTTTTTTTATCACTCTTTTAGGCTGTCACATGCACCTGATCTGTTAGAGAAACATCATCAGTGTGGGTACATTGAGGATGACAGCTCTAAAAAGAAACCACATAACTGTAGTAGGCAGCTACAGTGGTGACTCAGTGGAGAACAAACATTTTTCTGGCTCAGGTCTGAAAACATTTTCCAACACCCTTTCAAACAAAATTAAGCAATGCTTTTTTATCCATGGCCATTAAAGGTAAAGGCCTCAAGACGGCAAATAATACTGAGCTACCCAGTTTGTTCCAGTTATCTGTTTCTCTTTTTAGTCTCAACCATTCACTTCAATTTCTCATATCCCTTTCTTTCGCCTCCTCTTTGGCTACCCAGTCCAATCTTTTGGCCAGGGCATGTCCTATTGCCTCTAGAAGACTATGAAGGACACGTGCTCCCTTCACTCTGCGTTATCTGACCTTACTGCATCAGTCTGTGTGACCAGATGGCTCCTGAAAACTGTCGTGTGACTCTTATGGGCAGAGGTGGCATTTTCACTCCCCTTTTGGCATATACACATCTTCATTAATCCCGTGGCCATGGTGGAATAAGTGCTTGGTAGGTGTCACTCATGTGTAGGAATGGGACAGTAGAAGCTCTCTGGCCTTTGGAAAGAGACATGGCAAGAGGATGAAGTTGAGTGAATCATCCTCCCTCTGCTCCAACCTTAGCTATGGCCTAAAGCAAATGCTCCCAGCAACTGCTCTTGTTACCACTACATAAAATACCTTCCTCTTTGACACCTTGCCATTTACTGTTTTTCCCAAACAGTGAGGAAAAGTTTTGCACTAGTTTTGGTAATGCCCTATTCCAATTAGTGACATTTATCAAGAATTTATCTGTCCACGTCGGAACATATGTGATGTAAACCTGTGTCTTAGTTACTGAAACTTGTCCGGTAGCCAGCAATTGTGGTCAGGGAGAAATGTCCTGTTTTTCAGGTTTGTGTAAACTGATTCCTGGTTTCCTGTAGCTGTTGTTCAGGTGTTGGGTTAACTGGGCTGGAAAGTTTGAGGCACCATGACTGTGAGCCAGCTCAGGTCTGGGAACAGAGTGGTACTTGCTCATTCTTCTGTTGAATAGAGAGGACTGCTTCTCCTGGACACAGTGCTCATTCCGTTCATTTTCAGGTGCTGCTTCTCCTCTGAACTAAAATGGGTTTATTTCAAAACTGAGCTATTCTTGTAAAGCCAAACAAATGCTGTAGCCAAAGCACTTCATTCAAGAGAAGCCAAAACAAAATTTCAGTTCCCACTCCCCCTGCCCAGCAATGGACTAAGTCAATTGTGGAAGTAAATGTTGAAAATTAAGTGAGAACAATTGAGCTGGACTTCTAATAGTCAAGGACTTGGCTGTCTATTTCTCTGGTTTTGGCTCCAGTTGCATTGACAAATTAAAGCTCCCTTCTCAATTTGAAATGTAACTGATTTTTTTTTCTTTTTTTTTTCCCATGAGCTCTGGGGATGAAGTCTAAATCTAACCCAGTCTTCACAATTACAGGACAAATTGTCCTGCCATGATGAATAAGTGCAATGCACTCAACAGTTCACAAAGCTTTCCAGGATGAACTTGTACCTCATTTTTCCTCAAACTTACCTTTCTTGAATTTGAATACAATGTTTGTTTTTATCGGGGTTTTGGCCACTAGGTGGCAATACTTATGCACATAATCATTTCTCCGTGGTTGGGCTTTTTAACAAGATTTTGTCAGAGTATGTATTTTTAACTTCCCTCTACATCCTTGGTTATGAAAGTATTTGCAGGACTTCTTGTGTGATGTAGGAAAAACTGGTGAAACTGTTCCCAAAATTACATTATTCTTCCCCCAACAACTTCTCTCTCACCAAATAAAAGCTCTGTTCTTTAGATTATTTTTTAATGGAATCAATTTTTCCAGTCCTATTTCGGTTTTGCAAGGGAAAGATTTTTTTACTGAGAAAAAAATCCAAGTGTTCAGAAGCTCTTAAAAGAAAATCAACCTTTTTAAAATTATGAATTATTAATTAACATATTATTTTATTTATGCTGGCAATATGCATTTTTTGTTTCCATCAGCCATGTTTTCTAAATTGTGCTGTGCCATGTTTGTGCTACTATGTAACTGGATACTACTGTGTTTTAAAATCTTACCTTGTTGAAATTTAAAAAATCTTTAAAATCTTAAGCTTGTTTAGTGTCCCTTAGATGCCATGAAGCTTTGCAGGGGAAACTGAGCTTTGTGACAGGAGTTAGTGCAGTAAGACAGTAGGAAGGCAGAAGAGATTTTTCCCAAGGCAGAAAGAGCTGCTACATGTTACACTTCAGGAAATCAAGCTTGAAATCACTCCTGAAGAATTTATTGGAAATAAGCACACTCACAAAAATATTTAAGGTATATGATTGCCAAGTGTATTTACATGGGTAAAGCATCACTTCCCCAAAAATTGTAAGCAGTTCGATATATTTTAATAAAACCAGATAACCTTGCAGTGTTTCCTCATACTTAAACCTACTAAGATGTTACCTTTTCCCCAAGAAGGAGAGACAAGCAATAGAAGAGGGAGTAGAGACGGAGTTACCTGGTCACCAGAAAACCAGTACTAATAACTGTATATCATCCTATGAACCCTTTCCCACTCCTAAAATGAGGCTGGCAATGGCCCTACTCCCCTCCACATGCAGTTTTTAGAAATAGGTGTTACACTAAAATACTGGTAGGAGGCACTCTGGTGCAGTGCCTGAATCACATTTTCTGTTTTGCCTCAACCAGAAGAAAAATGAGTCACTCAAATTGTTGCTTTGGTTTTCAAAAATAGAAAATTGCAGTTTGTTAGAGGGACACAGAGGTACCTGAGACCATTTTCTCTTGTCCTTCTCACTTGTTACTTGGGAGAAAAGCCTGACCCACACCTGGCTTTCAGGTATTTTCAGTACCTTTCTGGTGGTAGTGAGTGAGGTCTCCCTGAACCTCTTCTCCAGTCTGAATACCCCTAGCTCCCTCATAGAACTTGTGCTCCAGACCCTTCCCCAGCTCTGTTCCCTTCTCTGGACACGCTTCAGCCCCTAAATGTCTTTCTTGCTGTGAGGAACAAAACTGAGCACAAGATTGGAGCTGTGGCCTCACCAGTGCGCCCAGCACAGGGGGATGGGCACTGCTATGGTCCTGCTGGCCACACTATTGCTGACACAAGCCCGGTGCCATTGGCCTTCTTGCCCACCTGGCCACACTCCAGCTCATGTTCAGCCACTGAAAACCAGCACCTAGGTCCTTTCCCACTCAGCAGCTTTCCACCCACTCTGTCCCAGCCTGGAGCTGCAGGAGGTTGGTGTGACCCAAGGGCAGGACCTGGCACGTGGCCCTGTGGAACCTCGCACACTTGGACCTGGCCCACGGATCCAGCCTGTGCAGATCCCTCTGCAGAGCCTTCCTGCCCTCCAGCAGATCAACACTTACACTCAACTTGGCATTGTCTTCAAGCTGACTGAGGTTGCACTTGATTCCCTCATCCAGATCATCAATAAAAGTAACAGAGCTGGCCCCAGTACAGAGACCCCTGGGGAATACCACTAGTGACTGGCCCCAGCTGGATGTAATTTCATTCACCAGCACTCTTTGGGCAGGAATATCAGTTTCAGCAAGCAGTGCACCCATCCAAGCCATGAGGAGCCAATTTCTCCAGGAAAATGTTGTGGGAAATGGTGTCAAAGGCTTTACTGAAGTCTGGGCAGACAGCCCCAGCCTTTCCCTCAACCACTAAGAGGGTCACATTGTTATAGAAGGAGATCAGGTCAGGCAGTTATCCTTTTCATGAACCCATGCTGGCTGGGCCTGATCACCTGGATCTCCTGTACGTGCCATGTGATGGCACTCAAGATGATCTTCATGAGCTTCCCCAGCACTGAGGTGAGGCTGACAGACCTGTAGTTTCCTGGTTCCTCATTCGAACCCTTCTTACACATGATCAAGGAACCTCCTGAGCTGCTCCCTCTCTACTGTGTAGTGTTTCTGGCACACATCTGGAATGTCATCCTCCTTGCTTCTAGCGCATCTCTTTTTGACTCCGAGTATGCATGCAGGGTGCTCATCTTCAGCAGTCCTTCTTGGCATCCTTCTTGTCCTCCCTTAGCATTAGCCAAGCCTGCCATCCCTGATCCCTACGAGCACAGGATCTACTCACCTTGAGCTTGCCTTGTGGCTCTGACTGTGGGAGAGATGGGGAAGTGGATCCATCAGGGCCAGCACATGAGGAAAGCTGTGTTTCTTCAAGCTGCATAATGGGGAACAGGCTGGAGGACTTTTGGGAGGTAGATAGTGTTTCTTACACACTGTTCCCCTCTTGTTAAGCTTTATAATATATTGAAAAACTGGCTGCACAACAATATTCTCAAGAGAAATTTTAAATCCTGTTCTCTGCAGCAGCAGGGATCAAGTCTACTCCAGCCCCATAGAATCAAGGTGATCTCCTGGGAGCCCCCTGGGTCAGATTTATTAAAGGTGCATCTCAGTATCTTACATAAATTAACATTAGCATTCACTGGCAGCTAGGGCAAACCAGCCAGGAAACTGCAGGACATTAGGGAGAGAGAAAGGTGGCTCCTGATGTGGTCTGATACTTGGAAGCTCTGAGGAGTGGCATGAATGCCTTCCTTCTCTCCCAGAAGCTGGATAAAACTCATTCATTTTTTTTAGAGAAGTCTCACTAGAGCTATATGTTTTGATTGCTTTCTGTTTCTTTAGTATATTTCTTGAGGGGCATTGTTTCAACAGTGCTTCAGGTGAATTGCCATATGTCAGGGTTTTTAGCTTTGGATCTGGTTCTAATCAGGTCCTGGCAGCAAAACTAGCCTGGTTCTAATATTGTGCTCTGTACTCAATGGACTGTGCTTTCTTGGGAGACTATTTGGGGATATTACGGAGAACAAACAAAAGGAATAGACCTCATGCACCATATTGGGCACTTGGGATATTTTGTTTTATGAGCTGATGAGTGTAACCAGAATGAAAACAGCTGCTTGCCAGGGCTGTGGTTAAGCCAATTCTGACATGTTATTTAGGAATAATGTATTTTATGGGGCTGGAGATCACAACCCTGAGAACTACCAGTTGAGCAAGAGGAATACAGAGTTTGATAAGCCATTTTTAGTACATAGTGGCTTGTTTCTCTGACTGCTGTTAGATTACGTTCTGATGTCATGTGGTCATGTGACTAAGCACAATCAGACAGATCAATCAGTCAGTTGAGAGAGATGGGTGTTAATGAAACTTTCTATTTACAGGCCTTTTCCTATAGACCCCAGACCTGCTCTGGTACTGCATTTCCTACCCATATGTTTTGCACCATTGTTTGGAAACTCATGCAGAGGGACATGGTTAAGAGAATTCTGAAATAAATTGGGAGAGCAGTCATCTGCAGAAACATGCACACATTGATCTTTTTCAAAAGGAGGATTCAGAGCAGAAAACCTGTTCAGATGTGATTTTTCCCTTGTCTTAGTCATATTTGCTAAATTGGTCTGTGCCTGAGTTGTAGCAGTATTTACCTGGATACTACA
Source organism: Dicrurus megarhynchus (assembly GCA_013399195.1). Lineage (NCBI taxonomy): Eukaryota > Metazoa > Chordata > Aves > Passeriformes > Dicruridae > Dicrurus > Dicrurus megarhynchus. Next base: position 273,199 of record VXAD01008426.1, on the reverse strand, counting down.
GTGGAAGTTTTAATATCTTCGATTTTGTCATCCCAATGGATCTGGTTCTCCTGCTTGGAGAAGAACGCCCACTGAAGCCAGGAGATCCATTCACATACATGTTTTTACTGCTGCAATGTATTAGTTAAAATTGGGGGATTTGAAATGTATTCGAAGTATTATGTAAACTTTTTGTACTCTTCTGAGGCTTTGTAGAAGGTCTGTCATACTTTTGTTTCTTCATAGTTTTAGCCATAGTCACTGTGCTTACAGCTACAGCTTGAAACTGGAAGTGGTGAAAGCACAGCATGAATTATAAATACTTAGGACTGAGGAGAACCCACAGGAGAAGGTGTGTTTGTTAAAGGCATTTGAAGAACTTCAGATATGTCCATGTGGTTTAGTAATCACCTTAAACTTACCACCAGGTCCTCAGCCATCAGCAGGATCTTGTTGAAGGACAGTAAATTCTTCTCAAAGCAGTGTCTGCAGTTTCAGGTTATCTGCTTTAAGACCTGTGGACCCTGAAGATTCTCCCTACCTGGGTTAGGAAAGCTCTGTGCTGGTGACCAGGCTGCTCAATGAGGCAAGTAAAGTGACCTGCCCTATTGCAAGCTGCAAAGCCTTTAGTGTCTGGGACTTGTCAGTAGCAGTCAGTCGACATTAATGGATGTGCTGAGAAACAAGGTTGTGGGCAGGTTAGGGGTCCTACATAGTGTGTATACCCCAGCTGAGGGGACAGAGACTGTAACAACCCAAAGAAAGTGGCTGTGAATAGGGCTTTAACAGGCAGAAGGGCTGCTCTGGTCCTAGGGGAGGGAGGGCATGTGGACAGGATGAAACCAGCACTTTCCCTTGCTCAGCCAGCAGCTGATAACTATAGGCCAGCATTGCAGCTAGACACACAGCTGGCAGGTTGCTCTTGCTGGATAGATACATTTGAGGCAACATCAGGAAAGATAATTGGGTATGTGCAAGTTGAAGATGTGGGGGAGAATCAGATAAGCTTCTCTTGAGATGTTTAAAAATTCATGTCCCAAGTGAAGTAGAGATACTTGAACTGCATGAGCATCTTCCTTTTCCGTAGCTAGTGGTGACTAGAATATTCTGTCTTTAGTTAATGAAACTTTTCCACAAGGAGAGTGGTGCAGGCCTTGGACAAGTCAACATGCACAGATTGTGGAACCTCCATCATCAGACCCTCTCCTGATTTTTGAGGTCTGACTTTTTTGGAGTGTGACTTCGAGTGTGACTATTTTAAATTTGAACCCACTGGAGTCAGTTTGGTTTTTTCTCTAAAACAGTTACAAACAGACCAACAGGTAACTCCTTTAGTCATGCTTCTTGCTTGTCTTATTAAAACTGGCAGGCTTCCATTCTGTTTAATTTTGTGTACTTGACACTTCAGCAAGAACAGAGGGTCACTGGTCTACAGCCAGTCCTGTCCCCAGGAGTGGGGTCTACAAATGCCTATAGCTCTTTGGGCTTCTTTTTGTTCTGAGGATTAAGCCTTTATCCTTCCTTCCTTGCATTTGCTGCTTAACTGAAGAGTAAGTTAAAAAAGACTCCTTCCACAACCAAGACAGGTACAGGAGAAGTGTTCTGGTTCTGAGAAACTCAAGCTCACTGAGGTTGCTTTTTTCACTGCTGGTTCAGAAGGAAGCAGGCTTAGGAGCCCCAGCCATGCACTGAAGTTTGGAGGGCTGAAGCCAGATCAGCAGGTTTGTGACTCTGGCTTTGCATATGTTTGCACACATACTTTTTGTTAAGTGAAATGTCAAATCTGCTTGAGTATGTGCAGCTCTTGAGTCCATGCTTCTTTCACCTACTTGGAACTGAAATCCCTCAGAAGAAGAGAGTCATTGTGCTAATATTGTACATGCTTTAGTGGAACAGGTACGTTTAGTCTGATTTCACTTAAAGCAAAACCCTACTCTTGTAAGCCGTACATATGAAAAAGCTGATTGTTCTGATTTATGTGAGCTTGGAGTGGCTGCTAATCTCAGAAGTAATACGATGTCTCATCTGGGGAACAATTCTGTAATAATTTTATGATGACTAACTGCTTATTGTGAAATTTTCCCAAGCTACCTTTGTTAAGACTAAGAGTCCCAAGAAATATGCAGTTTTGTCTCAAGGCTTTAGAATGAGATATTTGAGATGATTTGAGTCACCTTGGAGTTAAGAAAAAAACTTGGTGGCACATATTTCTGTACGAATTTTCAGTTGTTCTTAGGGTTTGAGGCATGTTTTGCATTTTCCCATAACGCTTTCATTGTGATTTGCAGAAAAACTCCTGTGTATTACCAGAGGATTTAAAGAACTTCTATCTGATGACTGATGGCTTCCAGATGACCTGGAGTGTGAAGACCGATGGTGGGTCCCTGTGTTCCTCTCCACTGACAACACCAATTCATTGCAGCCAGTCCATCCTTTGCAGGACCTCTTTAATTTCAAACTTACTTTCTGAATAATCGATACACATCTCTCAGGGCAAAATCTATTGCTTGTGTGTTCTGGGCTCGCACAGAAGAGGTGCACACACTGAACACTGGCAAGAGACTAATTATTCATGACATAAATACTGCTCTGTAATACACTGACCATCTGTTGACACTCAGATTTAGGTGTGTCATTTAAACTTCATACCTTAACTCCCTCTGTAGTTCATGGAGAGAGAAACAGCTATAGCTGTACCCCATCATAAATCAGTAGGAAGAGTCACCCTCTGATAATGCTTCTTTCTCATTAAAATGTGTATGTACATGTTGGAGCCTGATTCTGCTTTCCACCAGTTAAAGTCCAAGCTTCATTTTCCATCCCTGTTTGGCAAAAATCAGGTAGTTTATTCACTCAGCTGCTGTTATCCTGGCTCTCACTGCCTTCAGGCAGGGTTCTCAAATTGGGGTGTGGACACTGCTCACTTCTGGAGATGGGTGTCAAATGCAGGGTCTTCCTCAGGAAGGGAAATGGCATTTCAGAGAGAGTTGACATCAATGCTGTAGCACCTGCAGTGACTCCTATCATGTTTCAAGCAGGACTTGCTGTGTTATGAGCTCTGAAGAGTCTTGTTTTCAGGGCTCACAAGTGCGCAGAGACCAAGGCTGCTGGTACAACTGTCTTACTTGAGCAAACATCCAACAGTGCCTTCTGAGACCCATCACACCGGCACATGGCTGAACAGAACAGGGTGCTTGCTGCCTTGATGTCTGGTAACAGTCTGAGTCCTCAGAAACAGGGACAAGTGATAAGTCCTCACGCGTTCTTTCAGGAACAACCACATGTTGATGCACTGATAAAATCCACTGTGGAACTGGCAATCAAGAGGATGTACCCTGAGCAGGTACATGGAGTGGAAGAGGACAAGCTTCCCAGTAAGCTGTGCATGTGTGAGGTGGTTTCTGATAGGAAGGGCAGCAGCAGGGAAAAGAGCTTTGAGGAAGAGGCTGTAGCTGAAATCCTGTAGCCAGGGTTTTTAATTTTTCACAGGACTGAGCTAACAGCTGCAGCACAGTCTTGGCCAGCAGTGTAATTCTCATACCTTTACAGCTCTGAGATGGTGTTGTATCACATCTAAGTGCAAGTCTGTGTTTGAGAAAGCCTCGATTTTGCTCCTGTAGTGTCTTACTTAAGTGTCCAAGTCTGCTGGGTATAACCATCTCTTCACGCCACAGAGGTTGATGTCTGGAGGAAAAGAAATACCTCCCATGCTTTCCTGACACTGGATGTGATTAATGATCAGTCTTGTTGCAGATACCCCAATGCCCCTGGGCTCCATGGTGATTAACAGTGTCTCGAAGCTGTGCCGGCTTGGGGGTTCCTCTATGTACACTCTGCCTAATGCTCCATCTCTCGCTGACCTTGAAGATGACACAGACGAGGAAGGTAAGGCACTGTTAACAGGCTAGAAAACCTGCTCTGCTTCATCTCTTTTGTTCTATTAATGTTAGGATATAGCACAAGATACATGGGCCAAAACACCTTCCACCAGACCAAGTTGCTCAGAGCTCCATCCAGCATGGCCTTGAACACTTCCAGGGTTGGGGCGTCCACAACTTATCTGGGCAATCTGTTCCAGTGCCTCATCACCCTCGCAGTAAAGAATTTTTCCCTAATATCTGATGTAAATCTACACTCTGTCAGTGTGAAGCCATTGCCCCTTGTCCTGTCACTACATGTCTTTTTAAAAAGTCCCCCTCCATCTTTCTTGTTGGCTCCCTTCAGGTACTGGAAGGCCACAATTAGGTCACCCTGAAGCCTTCTCTTTTCCAGGCTGAACAAACCCAATTCTCTTAGCACCTCAGCTATCCCCCATGGCAGGGGAATTGGAACAAGATGAGCTGTAATGTCCCTTCCATTCTACAGTACAGCAACAGAAAAGGTCACTCCAGGTAGATGGGAATTACTTGGTCTAGCAACCTGGCCTAGAGTCCTTGTCCATGTTAGGGCAGTTGGAACAAGATGATCTTCAAGGTCAATTTCCAGCCCAAACCATTCTGTGATTCTGTGACTATCTGTCTCCTGGGCGGGATCTATTGTGTAGTCCCCTACAGCCTTGGCACATAGATCTGTATGCTGTGAATGTCATGGGAAATGAGCATCCCCTTTTAACAGCCTGTCAGCCTTCCTGTTCTGCCTTTCCCCTATTTAAACTTTCACCTGAGTCTTGCTCCAGATTCAGTTTCCAAAGTCTTTGTGTGCTTATGGTGTTACATGAACAAAAGATAACGGGTTTTGTTTTGGTAGTGAAAAGACAGCTGGAATCGGAAAAGTAACTGGTATGTGCATATAGCTAGAGGTTACCCTAGGAAATGTGTGTTCCAGGCTGCCTAAAAATGCTGGGAATGCTGCTATTTGGAGAGAATAAAAAAGAAAAAAAAAGCCCACTCATTTTATCAGAGCTCTTACAGTCCAGCTGGAAAAATCAAGAGGATAATAACACAGCCAGGTGTCACACCAATTTCTTAAAAGAATGCTATTTGATTTCAGTCTTGTCTCTGCATCTCTATAAGCTCTTCTAGCTTCTAAATGTGGCTGAAAGTATTTTTGGACATTCCGGTTTGGCTGCAGTCCTGATCTTCTAGCCATTGTAATGAAATGCACCAAATTCTGCTTCTATTTAGTGGCTTAAACCTTCCTTGATGCATTTATGAGGTACACTGAGAAAAAAATTACATTGCCATAGAAGTTCTCATCCTGACTTTCTTGGAAAATTGTTCTGAGGAGTACAACTTTTATGTCCCACTTCTTCCCCATCAGCTTTAGGTTTCAAAATTACGTTCTGCAAGAACTTGCAGCTACAGTCCCAAAATCATTTTGTGGAAATGCTCAGTGGTGGTTGAGGGTCACAAGTTGAATAAGAGTCAGACGTGGTTGTTGATAAGGATGCTGGTGTCACACTGGAATGTATGGAGAAATACTTATGTCTGCAATTTCATTAAATTCTTGTCCCAAGAGAAAAAGAATAATTTTTTCTCCCTGTCCTCCTTAGAAAAAAATAAATTAGGACAAAAAACCAAATGGTATGTACAACAGAAGTAATGGGCTTCAGTTGTAGCAGGGAAGATTCCAAATCCATGAGGAAAACTAAGTGATAAGTGATGGATTTGGGTTGTTTGCCTAGAGACTGTGCCTTCTCTAACACTAGAGAACTTTAAAAAAAGATTAGACAAACCTCAGGAGTCACATCTGTAAACCTTGTCTTGCTTAATGCCAGGGAGGAGCTAGAAGCCAGCTAGTCTATTTTCAGCCATCTGATTTTGACTCTGTGGTTTGTCTTCCTAACAGAAATGAAAATTTTTCTCACTTTTTTTTTTTCTTAGTTTTATTTTAAACATAGGGAACTTAATAATTTCCAAGAAGTATAAATGTAATATAAATGTAATAGTTTGATTCAGTTCTTCATCAGCTGATTTATTAATAAGCATAAAATAGATTGACTCTTTGCAACTGAGTCACAGTCAGTTTTTCAGACATGTTTCATGATTTTTTCCCTTGGTTTCAGGTAATGGAGACAAACCAGAGAAGCCACACTTTGATTCTCGTAGTCTTATCTTTGAGTTAGACCCATGCAATGGGAATGGGAAGGTCTGTCTTGTTTATAAGCATGCTGAACCAGGTAAGACTGAAAAAAGTAAAGTTAGCTATCTCTTGTGGGTTGTATCTGGAGGCCACATGTGGAGAGTTACCTAGTATTTCTGATCTTCCTTGCAATTTGTAGGTGGAACTTGTACAGGGATGTCCTGTCTCCACTGAAGTCAAGCGCCAAACCTTAACTAGATCTAACATTTTCACTCCTTTTAATGTTGGAGTCTGAGTTCTAACTTATGATTTCTGCATGCATAGAAACAGGGAAGTATTCACATGTGACCTACAGACAATTGTGTTGAAATTAATACAGACTTCCCCTAATCTGTCTCTGGTTACTTGCATATCTTGGAACAAAGCCATTACATTTTTATGAGAAAGGGTATAACACTGCTTAGAAACAAAGTGTAGATGGTAAGAAAAGCTGAGACAGAATTAGACTGGTTCTTCCACCTTGTGCATGGATGCAGAGCCTCCAGGCACTAACTAGGTCAAAATGTGGCAGGAAGGGTTAATGGGAGGGTGAGAAATGGGAGCTGAGCTGTTTCTTCTGACAGATACAGAGATAACTGTTATCAGTGAGTGAGTAGTGAAACACCCAAGGCGCTTGTAAAATAGTTGTCATCTGACACAGTGCACAGGTCACTGGATGTATGTGTGTTTACTGTGTAGGGGTTTGCACTTGCAATATACAGGTTCTTAAGAAAAATCTTGGGTTGTTATCTTGTGTCTTTCATTGGGTGTGACTGCAACTGCCATGGCAGGAAGTTCCTGTCCTCTTGCCTTCCAGTGTTAGTGATTTCAGCACATGCAGTGGATAACCTGGGCAAGGGAAGGGAGCATTGGTTACAGGTGTCAGTGTCAACACAGGGGCAGTCTGTTTAAAGGACAGTGTTCAGCATCCCAATCTCCCAAGAAAATAACTTCTTTTTATGCTACAGAGGATGTCACCAGCAGAGAAATATTTGATCACTGTAGAAAGATTTTGCAAAATGTGTTTTTGTTGGCAGCACACATTCCCATGACTTCCAGACTCTGGACTCTATTCAGTAATCCAGATGACTGACAATAGAGTTAGTTGCTTTTTACTTTGTGGGGCAGATAAATGTTTGCCATAATTGTACTTTGAACATATACTCCAAAGTTGCTGATGTCCAAGAATGTTCCATGTAGCGTGTCACTCCCAGGCTGTGAAGGAACAGCACTGCATTCATTGTCCAGCTTGCAGCTAGACAAATACCTCATGCAGAGGGTGAACATTGGCTGATGGGTAGGACACAAAGGGTTATAGTAAATGGGGTCACATCAGGCTGACAGCTGGTCACTGGTGGGGTTCTGCAGGGCTCCATCTTGGGCCCAGTGCTCTCCAGTATCTTCATAAACACCTTGGACCCAGGATTCGAAGGGATACTAAGTTTGTCCATTTTTCTAAATTGGGAGGAGCTGATGCCTCCCTCGAAGGCTCTGCAAAGTTCTCATCCTGCAAAGAGACCTCAACAAATTAGAGAGATGTGCAACCACCAGCCATCTGAAGTTTGACAAGGACAAGTGCTGGATTCTGCACCTGGGCTGGGGCAACCCTGGATGTACATAAAACAGCCATTCTGACGAGTATGTTGTGTCTCCCACCTGACAGTGGCCAGAGGTTAATCTTATCACTGCAAAGGCAGAGTGTAATTTGTGCTTGTTTTATTCTAGTGGTCTCCCCAGACACAGAGATCTGGTTCCTGGACAGGGCTCTGTATTGGCATTTCCTCACCAAAACCTTCACAGCTTACTACCGCCTGCTCATCACCCACCTGGGTCTCCCACAGTGGCAGTATGCCTTCACCAGCTATGGGGTCAGCCCCCAGGCCAAGGTAGGACAGCAGCATCCAGCTTGTCAGTATTTTGCATAAGTATAGGCTGGAAAAACATCTTCCCACCTTTTGGCAAGCAGTCTGTAGGCTCAAGGGGGCCTCCCTAGTGAGCCACGGAAGGGACCACAAGTTTTTCCCCGTAACGTGTTAACAGTCATTTGTTTCACAGTAATTTGAAACATAATTTGAAACATAATATTCACTAATATTGTGTTAACCCTGCTTTTCTCAAGGCAGTTGGGCCTTGATAAAAATTATGCCCAGAAAAGGGCAATTTAAAGTCCGAAAGGTGGTTACAGGCGACCTCTACATAAAGCCTTATGACCATTCCAATCACTTACTATTATTAAAAATACTATTCTGCTATGCCAAAATCCTGCTATTAGAGGTTTCTGCTCTTTTTCTGTGTTTGACTGGGCCTTCAGACTGTGAGAGGTCAGGGAATGGAGCTGATACAGCGCAGTGTCAGTGCGCCTTGTCAAGGCCTGTTGGGACTCAGTGAGTGTCCTGCACTTCACCCAGACATCACAGCCCACTTACCAGCGTGGCATTCCCTGGTCCTGTGTGCACATCAGAATCACTAAAATCACTCCTGACTTCCCATCAAATAGTGGCTGTAGAATTTGGTTCTTTTCGCTCCCGATGCCTTCCCTGTTACACTGCGCTGTACTTTATCAGTTGAGGCTGTGTACGTGCACGGTGCTCTGCCTTTCTGCAACTTTCCTGCTATAAATATTTTATTATGTTCACTATATTTGCAAACCTTAAGAGGAATCATTTGTATATTCCCTAAACATTTGCAGCCCCTGTTGGTTAAAATCCTCCTAGTTCGTTAACCATTATCATTTTTAAAAGTTTTCAAGGGGGTGTATTAAAGCTGTTTTCCACCAAGCAGTACTTTAAGCATTACAGACAGATTGCTGTCTACATTTTGGTATTGATCTTCTGTTCATCTTGTTCAACACTTTGCTGATGGTTTCACTGTGATTTGTAATACCACAACTCCTACAGTTTTATTTCCTGACTTTGTCAATGGAAAAATGATACAAAAAACCCCAAATCATTGTAGTTATTTCTAGATAGAAACAGAAACAGTAAGACAAACAAACACAAAATTTTTCTGTAAAGAGTTGAAAAAATTCATTATGTATGAAGAGAGGGAGGAAGGTTACATTTTAAGAAATTCAACTAGTTGGTTTTCAGTTTATAAGTACATTTAAATTCCAAGGGGTTTTAATCTTTTGTGCTTATCTGAATCTAAATAAATGCAGTTCAGTTTCATCCCATCCTTTTGCTTTTCCTCCTGTGGTTTAAATCAGGAATCACTCCTGATAGGAGTTACACTGCAGGAAAGGTGGTGTTGGGGTTGTGTCTGGTTCTCCTCTTCCCTGTCTGGAATGCAGTTCCAGGACTGGGGCTGTAGCCATGCCTTGTGTATCCTTACCACAAGCACTCTTCCAAGTCCTGTAAACTGCAAACTGATAAGTGGCTTAGGATTAAAATCATGTCTTGGGGAAGATGGGGGGGAGCAAGGTGGAATTGTCTAACTGCAGTTTGAATTTAACTTGTGTTCCCCACCATCCTGCCTTTCAGCAATGGTTTAATATGTATAAACCCATAACCATCAACACAGTACTCCTGACTGAAGAAGCTGATTCCTTTGTGAACAAGCTGGACCCCAATAAAGTGTTTAAAAGCAAGAACAAAACTCCAGTGCTCAAGAAGAAACCACCTTCACAGCCACCAGGCTCCCAAAAGAGTCACACGAGCATGACCTCTGCCAAGACATCCTCTCTAGCTGGGAATTCTTCAAGGAAGTGAGCCTGCCAGATCTGACCCTGGACAACATTTGCAATAAGCTTTGATGTTTTCTGCTGCAGAATCTCAGTGGTTCAGACCAAGTTCCTTGTGCATGAATAGATGTGCCCATGGAAAACACATTGCAGCACTTGCATGAAATATAGCAGCCATGTGGATGTAGTTCCTGGAGACTCTTAAAAAAAAAAACTTGAGACATCTACTTTTATTCCCTTCTGCTACTTGCAGCACATACTTTTCAGAGGGCATGAAAAAACCCTTGATGTCACTGCTCCATAGGGAAGCTTCTGTTCCTGTGCAACTGCAGCAGTGAAATGAAAGCAAATGTAATCACTGTAACTTCAACAGACCCATGCTGAAGTAGAGGATGTAAAGATATTTCTTCCATGTCCTTTGAAAGAAAACTGTCCTGACCTTGCATGCTGTGGGAGCAGGCTGGAACCTGCTGGACAGAGCAGTATCTTCCACTCCATATAGAATCAAACTGTGCACTTCCCTGCGCTCCTTCCAACTTCTGCTCTGAGGTTCACGGTACAATGGGACTTGGGACTTCTATGCCTCTGCATTAGCCTAGCCACTTGCTCTGCAGCCCAGGCCACTTTTTGGCCTTTGTGCTGTATCTTTTCAGACAGTGACATGATTTGCAATAATCCTGAAGCCAGAAGCTGCAAGATCCCTTGTTGCCTCCCTTTTGTGGGAACTGCTGAGCAGAGAGTCAATGGTGTTGAGTCCCATCAGCCAGGAGGACCCTTTGGTTTGTCACACATTCATTTGCAAAGCTGACCATTGAAACAGCCTTTGACACTTTTCAGTTAGGCAGGATCTCACCAGGGGCCACTGAAATCCTACAGTCTTAAAAGCCCCTGGTGCTGTTTTCTATACTCTTAAGTTTTCAGGTTAGAACTGCACTTTAACCCATTCACTGCTGGTTTTCAGTTACACCTGATTGTTTCCATTCATTTTCTATGCTATTCTGTCTTCCAAATATGCTGGAATCATGGTAGCACCCAACACATTTTGTGCCTAAATACGGAAATCAAAATCACTGTTTTCAAATAAGCATTGACTATTTAAACAGCATCATCTTTAATTTTTGAAACCACCCCATAATTACACAAGACAAACCTACCTCACAGAGACGTTGTGAGGCTTTCATGAGTATTTGTGTGGCCTTCAGAAAGATGAAGCTATCCTTTAAGTGCTTAATAGTATTTTAATAAATATTTGAATATTTTCCTCCAGAGTGATTGGGTATTTGAAGATGCTTTGGGGAGCACATGGACATGGGATGCAAAGGATGTATGACTAGAGCAGTGTGCAGGATGGATTGTTCAGGGTGTTTTTTTAATGCAGTGGAGAATATCTTACTGAGAAGGGATGGGTTACAGTGCTTTCAGCTCATCCCTCTTGAGCTACTCAGAAATTCCCAGTTTATTTCACCCAGGCCAAAAGACTGAGCTGTGTGACAGCTGTTCCACTTCTGTCCTGCAGTCACTGTACAAAATCTCTGCAGCCAGCAGCCCCTGCTCAGACATATTTTACTGGCTTCCAGCACTGCCCAGGGCGCACCTTCAAATGCAGTTGCTGCACTGCCTGGCAGCCACTCTCTGCCACCCTCAGATGACAAGAAATCCTCTAACGCAGCCTCTCAAGCCCATGTGCATCTTGAGACAGGTGAAGATCTGTTGTAGCTGCTCCACTGATAAAAAGTCAGCTCTAATGAGAAAGCACGTCAGTATCTCCCACCCAACCCCACCCATACCATAGCAATCCATCAGTTATTCTTTTAATACTGGGATGGGAATGATCATTAAAGCCAGTAAATGTCCTGGAATTCTGTGCGGTAGTGATGTTCTGTCACTTCTGCTCTTGGAGATCTCTGTGTTTATTCATGGCACCCAGCCCTGGAACTGCAGTTGTGTGCTTGACATATATACCATACTTGCTTAAGCACTTTCTAGAAAAGTTAAGACTCTTGTCACCCTCCTGGGAACAGGCAGCTTCTGATACTGTTCTGCTTTGAATCCAGTGACACTTCAAACTTGTAAGGCTGTTGCAGGCCCACTTCCTCGTTCAGATGGAGGTAGCAGAATTCCTGCAGCAGCGGGGCAACCTCTTCTTACATTTCTCATGCATTCAGAGTAGAAAAAAAAGTTTAAAAAAAGTGTGTTGGGGGGGTGGGGGTGTTCAAGTTTTTGGAGATGCTGTCACAGAAGTTGTCTGAATTCTTTCCTGTGGTGGTAGTTGGTGTAGCTCAAGTCAAGAGTGTCAGTAACACACATGGTTCTTTGATGCCGGTGTATTCCAGCAGAACGGTGGCAGGATTCAGGAGACCCTGTAGTTTGGTTTACTAATTTTTCAATGCTTCCTGAATGTTCAGATCAAAAAAACAAAAAAAACCAAGCATGAAAAAAACCCAAACAACCCAACAGGTTTGTGTTTCTATTTTAGACTGTCCTTGTTCTTCTCTCTTCTGTGCTCTGCCAACCTAGGTGTTTGTTAGGTTGATAGATACACAAATGAAAGCCTAGGCCCCTGGTCCATCACTGTAGTATCTACCTCTTACCAAAGTATATTCCAGATCAAAACTTCTGTGTTAATTAACTTAAATCATGTCGGTTCTGCCACTGTTGATGCGTGTATTTTGATTTATATTAATATGTATGTATCTGGAGACTTGTAGTTCTGTTTTGCTTTTCTTCAGAATACAATGATTATTTGTGGGTTGAGTTTTGTTTTATCTTATTTTTATTTTTTTTTTGTAGATTTTTACACAGAGAGATTGAATAATTTCTTCGGGTCGCAGTCAGGTCTAGCCCTGCGCAGGTCTGCCCAATATCTCAGATACCAAGTTTGTCCATTTAAGCAGAGTAGGTTTACTGAAATCTAGTCCCTCGTCCGTCCACCTGCATGGTGGACAAACTGATGTGCCTTTCATATGTGTCATCAAAGCACGTGGCCGTCACAATTTGGAAGTCTCTGTGCCTGCCTCTTCTTTCTTATTTTCAGTTTCATGGTCAGGTTCATTGTGAAAACCAATGCAGGCTTTGTAGATGAAAACACCAGCAAGAGATCCCAGAATTGGAGCTGCAACTGGGACCCACCACCAGGAATGGTCAGCCCTAAAATGAAACACAGAAGAGGCAGCTGGTGAGCCAGACTGGAACCACTGCCCTGCCACCACATCGTGCTGGGGCAGGACTGAGCTGTGGGAGCAGAGGAGTCTGTCCCACTCCAGGCACTAAGCCTACAACTGGCTCAGACAAATTCACTGTCCTCTCACATAATTGCTGGAGGGAAGGTCGTTTTCCCCATCAGCATGGAAAGGTGGCTCCACACTGCAGGTTTCTTTTCTCCAAAAGAAATGGGCTGTGTGGTCTTGATGAGTGGGACTCTCAGACAGACATAGGCATTTTGCCTCCCTTTTTCCAGTAACATCTGAAACTCCTCTACCGAGTTCTCAAATATATTTTCTGGAAATTTAAGGAAAATGGATGTCCAGGACAGGAGACTCTGGTAATGATCTCGCCATAAGAAAAGCCGTAACACGACACCATTTTACTAGACAGAGGAAGGCAGGGTTTCATCTCCAAATTCAGACTCTAAATTTAGGAGACCTGTTCAGCAATCCACCTGCATTCAGTAAGCTGCAGAGTGGCTCTCTGGTTATTGCAAAAACCAGCTGGATCTCCAGTGAACAGGCAGATAGTTTGGTGCCCAAACTGAGGTATCTGAGTGCCAAGGTGTGGAATCCCATGCAGGAGAATTAGCATACTCCAAATTTTGTGTACATAATGCGCAGGGCTCCTGTAGGCACAACCCTCACACTCTGCAATGATATCATCACTCGGTCCAAAGAAAAAGGCTGCATGACACATTTAATCTTGTGCTTATCTCCTCCCCCGGCAAGCTGAGCAGTGTAAGAGCAAAACAGGTCACTCACGTGAAGACGTCCATTCCCCAGCCAGCCATTGCTGTGAAGATCCTGGGGGGCAGGTCCCTGGAGGGGTTTATGGCATAGCCTGTGTTCAGCCCCATTCCCAGACCAATGCCCAGCACCAGCATACCCGAGAGCATGGGCTGAGCGCCTTTCAAGGCTGCGTTGTTTTTCTCATCATGGATGACAAGAATGCCCAGGATCAGCATAACTGTTGCTGTAAACTGCAGGAACAAAGAAGGGAGAAGAACAGGTCAGGAGTGAGAATGGGGAAGGTTGAAAGATCCTGCTCAACAGAGGGGGAGAGACTTCCCAGAATGAAAGAGCAGATGAGATTCATGGTATGGTCAAGGCAGGAAGGACCCAAATATTACTCCCTCCTCATAGGTGGACTGAAGAAAATTCTCTCAGCAAAAACCTCATCACCTTTGCTGAGGCTTTCTCAGCAAAAAAACTCATCACCAAGACTGATACAAACTTCTCAGCAATGTCCTCTCTCTCCATCTTTCACATCAGGGAAATGGGTTATTTTAAGTACGTTCCGTCTAATAGAAGCAGAGCCATAACAAACTGCTCACAAGACAAATCTGATCCTCCCTAGAAGAAGTGATGTTTTATACACCCTGTATGCAGATACCAGATTCTCACCTGGGAAACTGAATTTCCCATCAGTGACTACATTTGTAGCTTTGCAGTGCTCGGGACATCAAGAAGCATAGTTTTGATAGAGGTGATGACACCTGTCTCTTTCTGCTTCAGCAAATGCAGCTGGAGAGACTTGGACTGCTTGCACAGACACCAGCAAAACCAGAAACTGCAGCTTTTGTCAAGGCATTGTCACTCTTATTTGCTTTCTTGTGTATCAAGGACACTGCCTGGTCCACAGGAGGCTGAGGGGATCCACTCCCCACCTCTAGGCTCTTCCACCATCCTCTTCATCATGCCCAGGCATGAGTTTTGTCAGCTCAGAGTCAAAATCACAGACTTCCAGATTTGCATTGGAAGTGAATCTTCCTTCCCTGGTGTCTCAGTGCCCCACATCCCCTGAAGCATCCCTTTCCTGTTTCTGGGCATCTGGACACTGTGCTGTAAGCTGGGAATCCACTGCACAGTCTCAATGGGTCTGTTCAAACACAGAGGATCAATCCAGGCTGTGCTCATGTGGGGACAGTCCCAGGCTCTCCGTGCTGGGGAGGGACAGCCAAGGAGCATGGAGTGGGTGTAGAATCCAAATAGGGGAGGAACAGTTCAGCCCAGAACGCAGAGGAGATGGCTGGTGATATAGCTCAGCTTCTCACTTCCACTGCTTCTGCTGCGTGCAGGGAAGGTGTCTGAAGAGGCCCTGGACCAAGCTATGGAGCAGCCTTCAGGTATTACCCTTTAGGCCCAACCCTTTAGGCCCAACCCTTCAGGCTTGCCCAGCCACCAGGGTGCCCCGGGTCTTACATTTCAGGCACCAGCCTGGATGCTGGGCTCCTTGGGGAAGAGGTTGTGGTTGTGTCTGTGCATGTTGGGCTGTGGGGACCCTGTAGCAGCCCTGCAGCAGCACCTGTTACCAGCCACCTTCTCCTAGTACACCACAGCCATCCCCACTGACCTCTGTGAAGAAGGCTCCCTGCAAGGATACACTGGCAGCAGGGTAAGTGGAGAAGATCATCGCTGTGGCAGTTGGTCCCGACACTGTAAGGTTCCCTTGGGTGTACTCATAAATAGCATCTAGGAAAAGCAGGAATTACGGAAGTCAGCACAGCGTTCATCCCACAGGACACACACACAAGTCCACCTGTTGCAGCCAGCACAGACATTAGGGAGAAGGGAGGCAATGGAAGATGTGATGGAGGTGACACAATCCTCGCAGGGCATGAACTCACCAATATCTGTCACCCACACACTTTGGTCTGCAGTCGCTTCCTTACACCTACCAGCTCCCTATCCCTGCTCCAGGAGCCTGGGGTAGCCTGGATGGTCTGGAGGCAGTGGAGGCCTCCAACCCTCTGCCCCCAGAGACTTGAGACATGCTAGAGACAATGGGTGGTGGGTCCCCTGCTCACAGCTCAAAACCCCCAATGGCTGCGAACCTGTGTTCCACAGACCAGCAGTCCCCCCAGAGCTCCAGCAGCACCTAATGCATGGTAGTTCATGTAAATAAAGCTCCTGCAGACCTGGAAACAAAATGCAGCTACTGCCCTTCTGCTGAAGACAGGTTTTGGAAGTGGGAATGCCCTGAGTAGAAGGAGCTGTGTTCTCCAGGAATTGCATATCCTTCCCAAAGGTATATCTGGGACCTGCTCTGAACTTAAGCTGTGAAGTCTGTCCCACAAGCCAGGAGCTTGCCCTCCTCACCCAAAAATCATGCTGGGTACTGTAAAAGAACATATTTTTGACAAGACTGAGAGCTGACTGAAATTATACCTACAGCAACCTCTGTGATAGAAGACATGACCCTACCATAATAGAGGGCAAAGACGGTGGCTGCTGCCATAAAGGAGCCCAGGAACTGGCCGGTTATATAAGCTGCAAGCTTTGTCCAGGAGAGATTTCCTAAAACCCACTGTGTAATGGTGATGGCAGCATTCAGATGAGCTCCTGCAAAATCACAGAAAAAGAGAGGCCTCAACACTGATGCAGCTGTTTTGGAACATGTGATGTGGTGGATGCCCCAACCCTGGAAAGTCAAGGCCAGGTTGGACAGGGCTCTGAGCAACCTGCTCCAGTTGAAGATGTCCCTGCTCACTGCAGGGTAGTTGGACTGGATGAACTTGAAAGGTCTCTTCCAACCCAAAATACTCTGTGGTTCTCTGCCCCGTGCCCCACAGTAATCACCCGGACACTGACCCAGAACAGCAAGACTCTCTCAGGTCAGGGTCTTACTCCTGCACAGACACAAAACGAGCCTTTCTCTCTCAACAGCTGAATCATGCAGGTCACAGTGCTCCTAGCTAGTCTTCTAAAAATTCTGTAGACCACAGGCTGCCTCCAGAGAGTGGGTCATCTCACCTGTCAAACATACCTCTCTTGGGAAGGCATGAGTTTCCCTATAAGTTTCTCAGTGGGTTACTTCCCTACTGAGCTTAAAAAGACCCCATACCTCAGCACTTTTTATGTGGCTGCAGGTGGATGAGGACCTGTGTTTTGATGAAACACTTTCTGTCACGGAGGTTGGTATCACAATAGTGCTTTTGAAGACTAAATGGAGCCAGGTCTGGTGCCCCTGGTGCAAACCACGTGTTTTCTCCAGGCCTCCTGTCCCCAGGAGTCTAAAGGAAATATTTTTTTTTTCCCTGCCTGATAGGTATAATCTTTGGGGGTCACTAAATGTTCCAGCCTTCATGACCATCTTCTACTTCAGACTCCAAAAGGGGTAAGATGCAGACACCCATCATTTCATCAAATTGCAGGACAGAGTGAAGTGCATGTACCACCTGCTACCGTCCAACAGCCACAACTGGAATGGGGGCAGATCCCTTCTTTGATCCTCTGCTCTTATGTAGGTATGGCCAGCCATTTCAGGGATCACAAAAAGCGTCTTGCGACACAGATGAAGCCAAATTACTATGTCAGGAAGGTCTGAAGTTTGCTTTGTAACCATACTATTGCCAACTGAGCTGAGATCCCTTCTGCACTGCCCTCTGCCCTCAACAGATCAACTCCTCAAAAATCACTTGGGACTGCAGGACCTACTTTCCTCAGTCTGCTTTCCCCAAGATGTTTCCACCAGCTCCAAAAAGGACAAGAAAATCAAGAGCTGACTGCTCATATTGAAAAATTTTCCTTTCCAAGCCACCCCCAAGTTTGGACCTCTGTCTGCTCCAACAGTTCAAGAGCAAGGAGCTGCTTTAATTTTCTGCCTATTAGAGCCCTTAATGTTTTCTCTTGGTGGAAATGAATGCAGAAATTGCAGAAGGCAAAGGTAATGCTCCTGTCATGTGAGGGATGCCACCCCGTGGCCCCGAAACACCACCTCCCAAGTTCGTGTGGGGCATCTGTGCATGGGTGTGTGTGATAAGGAGAAAATCTGCATACCATTCCTTTTGCAACACCAGCAGTAAGCTCTCCTTTGCAATAAAGTATTTACTTCTCCATGGGTTATATCAGCAGCACGTTTTGGGAGCTCCCTGTCTGCTTGGGCCATGCTGGCATGGACCAAACGGGGGAGCTGCTGAAACCTGGCTCTCCTGGCCACAACAGAAGGGGGTGGCCAAACCTCCTCTACCCTCCCTGTCCCACTTGCCCTGTCACAGCTCAGAACACAAGTCTGGGGTCAGTATTCTGTACATATGTTGGGCATGCCTTGTCCCTGGCTTCTCCTGCTTTTCTTGCCTGGGGACTCTAGGACTGCTTTTTTTTTAGGGTGAGGGCACTGCCCGCCTCCACACCACACTCTTCCTGCCCCCAATGCACGTGGCCTTTATGGGACATGGATATGTCCCATGCCTGAGTGTGCTGCTCACCAGATACTCCTCCAGCCGCATAGATGCCCAAGGTAACACCAATGCCAAATGCCATATTGATGCTCAGATACTGACCAGCGGTTCCTTTTCCCAACACCACTTGTGCCACAGAGGACAAGCCAAAAACCTGTGTAAAAAGAAAAAAAGAGAGAAAGGAGTGTTAGAAGTGTTCTTGTTGCTGTGGTAGACTGAGCTTCATGCTATTTTTTCTGCAAAAGTAATGAGCTCCGAAAGACAGGAAGTCTCTAAGGTGACCGTGGTCTGAAGACAAAGAACAACCTTGCCCTGCAAAAATTGAAGTGATATGTGAGACTGGTGTCCATCAAAGCAAACTAGGCACCCTCACTATGGTTGGGTATGGGGATACCAACCCCAAACACTCATACCAAGAACTGGGGCTCAGTAGGGGTCATTCACACAGCCACACTAAATATGTCTCAGCCTGAAACCAGGGATATGAGCTGGGGGAGCATCACTGTGGACCACCAGGAGACTACATCCAAGACAGATGGGAGGAGGGTGTGCAAATTCTTACTGTTCTTCTTTTCCTGGTGTGCAATTTATTGACTAAAAACGTCATTTGGGCAGCATACAGCTATTTGCGAAACTCAGCGCTAATCAACGCTAATTCTGGTAACATTCCAGCGAAAGAAAGGAAATTCTGGTTTAACTTTTCCATTCAACACATATATTTTCAGTTTGGAAACAGCAAAGTTTCAATATTTTTTTTAGTGACTAAAGGAGAACCAGAGAAAAAAACTAAAACACTCTCCAGCAGGAAAACACATATTCAAGACATTGCTCTGTCCTGAAAAAGGGAATTCTATTTCATTATTTTGATGTGGTAAGAGTGGAAAAATCAGTTCTTTGCATACGCTTACACCAAAACCTGGAGAAGGACAAGGCATCTCTTGAGGTTTCTGCCTAAAAAACCACCGAGGGTTTGGAAAGTGTATCCTGTTACTTGGACTGCACTGATGTTTATCCAAGGTGACATGTCTTTCAGAGACAAGAAGTCAATCTGTTCTCCAGCATATAAACTTCTGCTTTGGCTTGTACTGTTTAACTGTGATCTTTTCTGGCTACTCCGCCTGCATCCAAATTTTATCTCATGTGTCTGCTTCCCCTCATTGCTTCCAGACATCACCCAAATCCCCTGTTCCCCAGAGATGCTGCTCTCTTATCTCTCTTGCAGACACAGATCACACTCTGTGCTCTGCGCAAAGCTACAGCCCCCACAGTGCGAGCTCTTCTCAGTCTGCCTCAGCAAAAGCCCCCAGAAACAGTTTGTGATGTCCCCCTAACATCTGTAAATTACACAAATTCTGTATATGCATCTCTGATTTTTCCAAAGCCAGATGCAAGAGACAACAAATGTGTAAGGCACAGGTATTGCAGGAGAGCACACAGGTGCAGAGAGAGCAGTGCAGGGCAGGAGACATGACTGTGCATAAACAGCATTATCCTGAAAAAAAAACACATGATAGGCCACAGAATCTGTTTTTCAGCACAGATCCAAACCTCTGTTTTCTTCCTGTATCCTCACAGTCCCAAAATACCATTTATTTTAATTCCTTCTTCCCTAGTCCTTGTGCTGCTTAGTCCTGCTGCCTGGTTCCTCTTACCAACACTGCCTGTCCATTAAACTGAGAGGCCCTGGGGTGAGTGTTATGGTCCAAATAACAGCCATTCAGGCATCTGGAGATGCATCCAGCACATTGCCTGTTGCACTCAGGGCCAAGGTGCTGCTAAAGAGTGGGGTGCTGTATGCTTTGTTCTGATGCTGGATGCTGCCTGTCTTCAGCCCACGTGCAGTGCTCTCCTTTTCTCTCTTCCTTCACATGGATCAGAGAAGGAAGAGCCAGTGTGAGCTGCAGGCTGCAAAACCTGCCTTGAACTGTCAGAGGGCAGAGTAAAGTCTCTATTTCATACTGCGTCCCTGAAAGGACAACCCTGAAGTTGTCCTTTATCACCTGGGAACTTCTACCACCAGAGAATGAAAAAAGCAGAATGGTTTGCAAAGCTGCTGCAGACAAGTCTCAGTTGTCTGTACTGTGACTTACTATGGGTGCAAAACTACCTGGGAGTGAAATTCAAAGATCTAGATGTGCAAAATGATGAGATAAAAAGCAACCATGCTCTGCACGGGCAGTTGTTGCCCTTGGAAATGAGTGCCTTTCTTGGTACAGAAAGCTGTGTCAGAAGGTCCCTATGCTTACACAAATCTTAACTTCCTCTGTAAATCTCCAAGTACAAGTTTTTTGGGTTATGCCCAGCCTTTGCATGCCAGCCTCTGTCCAGTCTCAGCGCAGGCTAAGTCCAGGTGTAGCAAGTTGGCACAGACAGACACAGGGTCTTCTCAGAGGGAGGATCTCCTTCTGCCATGTTGATCCAGCACTCAAAGTCTCTGGTCCCAGTGGTACTTCACCCTCACCAGGGATCAATCGTGACTGCAAAACCTTCCTAGTCCTCTACCCAAACCTTTCTGAAACAGCCCAGGAGCTCAAACCCACTTAATTATTTCTTTGTGAAACAGATCCCTCAGGCAAGGGGGTAGTTTATGTACAATTTACATAAGCACAGGGGCAGTTTATGTATGATTTACATAAGCACTATTCGATTGGCAGCAAGAAAATCAAAAGTGAAATCCTGGCATGCTTCACACCCTGTAATTACATTTCCTAATGGTGGGTTGTGGTTCTGGAGAATTTCTCTGGAAAGTTCATTACCCTGGCAACCCCAAGAGGAAGACGGGTGAATGCTGTTCTCAATTCACAGCAGCAGCTGTCTGTGAGAGAAGAGTCAGGGTCTGCTTCCCAGGGTCTGCTCCCCAACTACACCACACCTCTGGTACAGCAGGAGGAAAAGCCTCAATTCACCCTATGGGATCTTTCAGGGGATGTGGGACAATCATTGTAGACACTGATCTTTGACTTCATTCCCAAACGCTTCCTCAGTTTTCTCCTAGAAGAAAACTGAAAGAGCAACATGTCCAGAGAAAGGCAGTGGAGCTGGAGAAGGGTCAGGAGCACAAGTATGATGAGGAGCAGCTGCAGGAGCTGGGGATGTTCAGCCTGGGGAAAAGGAGGCTCAGGGAGGACCTGATCACTCTCTCCAGCTCCCTGACAGGAGGGTGTAGCGAGGGGAGGGGTGGCCTCTTCTCCCAAGTAACAAGTGACAGGACAAAAGGAAATGGCCTGAAATTGTGCCAGGAGAGGATTAGATTTGATATGAGGAAAAATCTGTTCACCAACAGGGTTGTCAAGCATTGGAACAGGCTGCCCAGGAAGTGGTGGTTTTACAGATATTACATATACATAACACCTTGGAGGTGTTTAAAAGATATATAGATGTGGCACTTAGGGACATGCTTTAGTGGTGGCCTCAGCAGTGCTGGGTTAATTGTTGAACTCCTAAAGGTCTTCCCCAACCTAAATGGCTCTGTGATACTTTGATTCTGTCTGACCTACTTCACTCTCTCCCAGCGCTCACTTCCCTTTCCCTGCATTACTTTTGTGCTCCAGAAGGTTTTTGGCACATGGTCAGCCTGCCAGGAGACTGCCATCCCACCAAAGCAGAGGGGTGAGCCATAGCAACCAACCACTGAGCAACCCTGAGGATGTGGTAGGAAACCACTGACCTTACAAATTGCTGCCTTAATTGGTTGCACACACACACACATATGCACAGACTCCTCCTTACCATAAGGATGAATGTTCCCAATGCTTCTGCCAGCAGCTCCCTCATGGTACTGTTACGAATCTTGAACATCTTCTTAGTCTTCTCCAACATTTTCCTCCACATTTCCACACAGCTGACTCGCTGCTCCTGTTGTGACGGCACACTTCATTGCGCTGAGCCAAGTTACCCTTTGAAACTTGGCACCCTCTCTTCACCACCAGACACCTTCTCTCCTTTGGTTAATGATGAACAAGCCAATAAAGCAGCAGCTAGCTTCAAAGTCTTTCCCNCCCCCCCATATGATATCCTATAAAAGCTGTATGGTAGGAATGCAATGTTTCTGTTATGAGGGCATTGGTGATAACTGTGCCTCTGCCCAGGAGCAGCCTAACCCCAGAAGAGTGGAGCTGTCAGTAGCCTTAATATGCTCCTAAAGCCTGTCTGTCTCCTTAACCTTTTCTGCAGGAACTGAACAGGAATTTTGGCTCTGCTCTGCATTGTAACCCGTTGACTGGTGGTTTGGTGCTGGTTTTTTTGAACAGGTGGGATTGGGACTGTTTGCCTGTGCAGGAGTATTTGGATGCCTCTTCTGCAGTGAGGATGCTCTGCCTGGAGCTGGTGTGCTCTGCTGTCTGCAGCTGGGACGAGCACAATGCATTGTTTCAGGTCAAATATTCGCTCTTGTTGAATGCACCTGAATGTGTCTGCAGATGCCATCACACTCACGGAGAGCCTTGCCACCAGCCACCCCATCTGTCCTCTCATGTAGGGCAAGGAGAAACCAACCTCAGCAATGGTCTCAAGAAACCTTCAATCTCACCTGGCTGCCAGAGCAGAACCATTGCTGTCCTGATTCCTCCTCCATCTCCTGATTCCCTCTGCCTATCTCCCTGCTCACCAGGTGCTCTTACCTCTCCACAGTGAAAAGGTTTTAGCACCTTTGATTAATCATGGAAGAACTTATATCCACTGAACACTCAAGACCTTTTCCCTTGATTGTTTTGTGGTTCTTTGCTGGTTTTCTTCGCCTTCCTCTCAACCTGCTGCAGCTTCTCAGTGTGGCTCTGGAGGGGACAGCTCTGCAGAAGCGTCAGCAGCTGCCCCAGTGGGGACATGGTGCTCTGCTCATGCTGCCCCTGGCCTTGCCTTCCTCTGCTCTACTCTATGGCAAAAGTTCATGAGCTTTTCTTTCACCCACAGAGCACTTAGCAGCTGTATGGAAGAACCTGGGAAGCTGATTCTGCTCTCTGCTCCATAGATGATCGTATGTCTTGTGGCAGGGAGAGTTTTATGGACTGGGGTAATCCCTCCTCCAGTGACAGATTAGCCATTGACCTCAGTGAACGCCTGGCTAAATATGCAGTAAATTACTGGTCTGTCTCTGATACTAAGGATCATTTAATTATGATGGATGACAATCATTGTTGCTCACAAGGGTGTTTCTACAGCATATTTCTAGGTGGGAAGGTTTTTGTCCTGTGGGTCTGTGAGCTATGCTGTGGCACAGAATAAACCTTTCTAGGTCACTTCGTTCTCTGCCATGCAAATGTTTATTGGTGGAGCACAAACACGGGTCCTGGAGCACCAGGCTGGGGTGGTGACAAGACCCTCAAGTTTCTTCTGCACATGGTGATTCCCAGCTGACTTTACACGTCACCTGAGATCCTTGCATCGCCATGAGATGAGAGAGAGATCTCACAGCCTTTCTCAGATGGGCAAGGCCTCAGTGGGTCAGTAACACACACAACTGGACCTACAACTTTGTTTTTCACTCCTAGATCTCAGGGAGCCCTCCAAGTGGATTCCTTCCGTGTGGGCAAACAGTGAAGCTGCTGTGTATCTGATGGGCTTTGTCTCCTGCATTCAGGCATTAATTGTAGGCATCTCAATATTCTGATTCGGGCTGAAAAACAGACAGGTACTTTCTGGGAACACCAGGTTCCCATGGACTTGCAGTCTTCTCAGGGAAAAACGCAATCCCAGCTTGCAGTAGAAATCTTTGGTTTGGGGATAATATTTGCGGCGTAATTTCCAATATTACCACCAAATTCTGTAAAACTCCAGCATGCTTCTAGGAGCTTGTCCTCTTATACAGGTCATTCCACAAGATGGCACTGAGACATTAATTTCTCCCTTTAAGGTGTTCAGAAGGGCTCCTCTGTTGAAAATGTGAGAAACCTTTAGTTTTGGGGTTCTGCTGGCCATTTTTAGACTTGCTAGTGTTCAAGGAGTGTAACAATAACAAAACCATCACCTTTCCGTGGGTCATGTGCACCAGAGCACCTCTGCTCTGCAAGTACACAAACCCAAAGTGTGTGAGCCTGTGCCTGAGTTTATAATCAGCAGAGAAGAACAGGCAGCTCCAAAGGGCAGTTCTTCCCCACCTAAAATAAGCATCTGAGGCCCGACCTATGAGTCATGCTAGATACTGGCACGTTCCCTCTGGTGTTTGCACAGGGACATGGAGTGAAGGGCTCCAACGTGCATCCCCCATGACCGCCAGGTGGGCTGGGCTGCCCCTTCTCCCTGCATCCAGACGTGGTGATCTTGAGCAAGTGAGAGCCACGTGAGTCAGCCAAGGGCTGGATTGCAAATATCTGCTGGTTTCCCAACAGCAACCTGCTCGTACTTGCTCGGTTTCACTTACCCACAGGGCTGACGAGGATCTCCAGGGTCACTAAATACAGTCCCCTACTGACACAGGCAGCCACACCACATCTGCCCTTTGGTGACCTGGCCACTCTCCAGTAGTGGTAGACGATTGTTGCCCAACTCCTCCTGTTGGACCCTGTTACCAGAATTTGCTGCTCTGAAGATTAGACACTTTCCTCTAATTTTAAGCCAAATTCTCAAAGCCATTTGTCC
Source organism: Dicrurus megarhynchus (assembly GCA_013399195.1). Lineage (NCBI taxonomy): Eukaryota > Metazoa > Chordata > Aves > Passeriformes > Dicruridae > Dicrurus > Dicrurus megarhynchus. The sequence continues at coordinate 248,522 of VXAD01008426.1, read as the reverse complement.
ATGTGCAACATGAGCCCATTGCAGTCATGAGTTAACTTATTTCTTGCAGGTGCTATCACTTAAAGTGTTCCTATAAGGTTTGTTAGAAGAGCATTGGCTGCTCATGCTTAGCTCCACACCACCTCCTGATGTTTGCCTTGATTCCCTCACAGGTTGAAACTTCACTCAACATTGACCCTACAATGATTTTGCCATGTTTTCCACTGCACATTTAGCAGCCACCTGCTAAACAAAACCCACTTTCCCCCTCAAGACAGGTGTGCTTTCAGCACTAGTCATAAAGGTCTCAGTTTGGAAAGGAAAGTTTTGGCACAGTCAAGGCCCACTAACAGTCCTGGTGTTGATACCCATGGTAAGGAAGAACCAGGAGAACAATGCCCTTGGGTCCTGCCAGAGCAGCCCCAGGAAGAACAAGTACCCAGGCACTCCAGGGCATTCTGCAAGGAATAATTTCTTTGACTCTGTTTGACAGTGCACATGCTTCCTCTGCACCCAGGAGCTCATTTATCTCTTAATTGGGCTAATCAGAAGGTGGAACATTGCCACTCCATTTGCTTCAGCCCTGCTGGTGGAGCATTTTCTCCCCAGAGGCCAAGAAGAGCACGAGCAGACAGCTGAGCAGAGGAGCTGCTCACCACGGGTGAGAACACCTTATTCCTCAGTCAGACCAAATGAACACGGCACCAAAATATCTCCAGTGCCCTCCAGGATGCAAGACCCAGCCAGAGAGATTGTAACAGCACTGGTATGACCTTCGCTGTCCAGGACAGACCTTGTTTGACACACCCTGGAGCACCTGCTCCCTACAGTCTCACATTCCACATTCATGGTCTGGCTCCTTCTCTTCTTTATGGATGGCAGGCACCAAGCAAGCCTCACACACCCCAGGTGTCTCTCACCAGATGTCTTTGCTCTCTGTACTGTCATCCCACTCTCCATTCCCAGGACAACAGCCTCCACAGCTTTTCAGCTCACCCACTGTCCCCTGCCCTGAAGCCATCCAAAGGTTCATCACCTGCACATGCTGCTCTTCCATGTCATCAGGCCTGCTCCAGTCATACTGGCCAGAAGGGTGACGTGAAGGGACATAAGAGGGAGGTTGAGTGGCATACGGAGAGACGTGGCGGTTCATTGGTGGGGTCCTGCCTTGGGCATGGTGCTGCATTGCTCCAGGCTGCTACAGCTACAGGGCTGCTACTACTACAGGGCTGCTCAGATGGAAGTAAACCATGAGGTGATGCTGCTGGCAGGAGCAGAATTACTTGGGGCAGAGCAGGGCTCTGTGTGACGGGGTTGCCAGGGGTGGCCCTGGCCTCATTGTTGGGCAACAGAGTGGAAGTCTCCTGGTCACCAGGAACCCATCCCCCCCATGCTGGGCCACACTCCTCCTGCCCTTGTCTGACTTAGCAGACAGAATGAAGTCATTCTTATACGGAGAAAAGCGCAATGGTTTTTGAGGCACCCACCAGCTTTGATTTGTGCCCTCCCACAAATATTTAACAGAGAGTGAAATGGAGGCACAGGAGTAGATCAGGTCACAGAACCATGGAATGTTAAGGATTTGCAGGGACCTTAAAGAACATCCAGTCGCAATCCGCCCTTGCCGCGGGCAGGGACATCTCCCACTAGAACACATTGCTCAAGACCCCATTCAATCTGGCCTTGAACACTGATAGGGATGGGGCATCCACAGCTTCCCTGGGCAACCTCTTCCAGTATCTCGCCACCTTCACACTAAAGTATTTCTTCCTGCTATCTAGCTTACATTTCCCCTCTTTCAATTTGTACTTATTATTCCTTGTCCTATCAGTACAGTTCCTGACAAAAGGTCCCCCTCTGGCTTCCCTGTGGGCCCCTTTGGGTGCTGGAAGGTTCCTATGAGGTCTCCACACAACCTTCTCTTCTCCAGGATGAACACATACAATCTTCTCAGCCTGTCTTTGTAGGGAAGGTGCTCCAGTCTTCTGATCAACTTTGTGGTCCTCTCTGGACTTTTCTCTAGCAGTTCCATGTCCTTCTTATGTTTGGGGCACCAGAACTGTAAGCAGCAGAGGTCCCACAAGGCACCCATGGGATTTCCAACAAGGTCATGCTGGCTCCTCATCTGCCATCATCCCTCATTTCCATGAGCATCATGTTCTGACCTGCTCAGGGCTGTGCTCCCACCATACCCCTGTGTGAGAGCATCTGCCTGCCTGTGCTGGGACCCTGCCGTGGGGCTGCCCAGGCCCAGGCAGAGAGCAGCAGACTCTGTGGGTTCAAATGCTCTCACTGAGCCTTGAGCTGTGTGCTCAGGTCTGCTTTCAATACACAGATAAAGTGAAAGCTGGGGAAACTACAGAGCTCACAGGACATCATCACCCTGGAGATAAGAGCAGCCAGGCTTTCTCCTAGGGGAGCACAAACACCCACATTCTGAAAGGAGAGATTAAAGGGGGAAGGCTGCAGGCTGCGGGAGGAGACACTGGGTCAGGTAAAAGAGGTTTTGAAATTGCAGAGCGTGGTGATGCCAGCACACTGCTCTGAACATTTCCCCGCCTCTGACTGTACCCAGAGACAGCACAGCGTAGCTGTGTCCCCCTGGCCAGTTTGCAATGAGTTTGCTCTTACAAACAATGCCACTGACAAAACCCCTTGTACTTCATCCCATACTATCTCCTCTGCCTCATCTCTTCCCCCGGCACTCCAGTCCAGGATGGTCTGAAAGACACACCCGCCCAACATCCGCCTGAGCAGCACCAAAAAGCTTGTGTTGACATTCACAAAGAGCCACACAGCCATGCCTGCTCCCTCTGCTGCTGAGCAAGCAGAGCAAGGCTGAGCCAGTAGTACTTCACGCAGTCCTTCACAGCCTCCAGGTGCTTAAGGGTGTACTGCATCCATACATTCCACTCATATAAGTTATGCCTGTAAACCTATCAAGAGGTGATGCTAAACCCATAGGCAGACCATAGAGTCACAGAACCATGGAACGTTTTGGCTTGAAAGGGCCTTAAACACCACCTCATTCCAACCCCCTGCCGTCGGCAGGGACACCACCCACTAGACCAGGTTGCTCAGATCCCCATCCAACCTGGCCTTGAACAATTCCAGGGATGACACAGCCACAGCTTCTCTTGGCAACTTGTGCCAGGGCCTTATGACCCTCACAGAATTTATTCTTAGCATCTAATCTAAACCTGCCCTCCTTCAGTTTAAGGCCATTGCCTCTTGTCCTATCACTTCTGGCCCTTGTAAAAAGTTCATCTTTGCTGCTGTCTGTTATCCAGATGTTTTGCGGGGTGAGGAACCGACTGGTGACACTAATCATTGCCCATATGTGTAATCAGTGAATTACCCAGCTATCTCCCCCAGAACACGACTGTGCTCTCCCATATCACACCTGACAGGGAGTGTCTGAAGACCATACAGCATCTGGCATGACTCACACTGGTGCTGAGCAATGCCTGCCCCATGGGATTTGTCTCTCCACAGGGGAGGGAAAGGCTGGGATGCAGACAGCTGCGTCGGCTTTCCCACCCCAGCCCCCCCCCAGCCCAGAGGGCTGCTGCCGGCGCGGACGTGAAGGCATCCAAAGGAAACCCCGATAAGCTCCCAGTATCTCAGCTGTGGGGAGATGCCACAGATTCCTTGCAGGCATGCACACAAATCCCCTCAGACACTGCCCAGCCTCTCCTGGAACACCAAAGAGCCCCACAGGCATTTCAGTGGGAGTAGATGTTTCCTCCATCATCAGCTAGACCTCACCACCCTCATGGTCCCCCAACCTCTTTTGCCTCTTGTGCTGTTTCAAGACACAGAAAAGAGGGGCCAGGTGTGGATCTGAATGGCTCCCTGGTCATTCCCATTCTTTCAGTTCTGGCCTATAAAGACATTGACCCAGAGGAACTCAGAGAAGCTGAAAATCCATCTGTTGATGGGCCCCGAAAACAAGCCAGTTTTCCTACCTCATGTAGTTTCCCAGCACAAGTCCTTGATGACACAAGTGGCAGCTTCACGAATTGTCCCTTATTAAGCACAGCACTGACATGCAGTTTATTTCCCTAAGCACAGGACACTGCATGTCAGTCACCACTGACAGTGCAGATATCCCTAACCCGTGGCAATTACTTAATTTTGTCACAGTCTTTATTGTCCCTATGTTTGTTTTTACACGGACACTCAAACGTACACATCCCTATCAGCCATTTCCTAGTGAGGAAGTACCTGTTACACACCACCTTCTGAATTTTGACTTCATAGGAACCTCATTATCAAATCAAATGATCAAAGTATAATCTTAGGAGAATGGCAGAGGGTCTGTCCCTCGCTCCTGACGTGAACCAGTTACAGCTTTTAGGAACCACCTCAAGGTGTATTTGCACAGGACCTGATGTGATGGGCCTGTGTCCACAACACAGCCCTCAGGCTCTGCCACGAGATGCAAACCACAACAGATCTGTGAAGCTATGAGTGGTGATTTGGCACCTCAAATGCTCATGCATTTCCAAACTGCAGCATTAGGCGCAGCAAGTGCCTGTCTGGACCTCTCACCTACAGGAGCAGCCAGTGAAGATTCTGCTGGGAAATATGTGACTGCTGCAATGACTTTGCTCAGAATAAGCTCAAACTGCTGTTCATGCACTAAGCTGTGTAATGAATGTCTAAAAGCCCTTGACACAGGATGCTGAAGGTGCTAAAAAGACATCTAAGGATAGTTACAAAAATTCATGAAGGTAAAAATCCACCCATGGCTATTAAACTCCTGTATCATAAGTGGTCCCTGACCCGTGAGTCACTGGAGGTTGTAAAATAATTATGGGGAAGTACATTTATTCTGTTCACACACTCTTCTCACATCACACTCTCAAGGATCTCCTTCACGGGTCCAACCCATCTCAGTGACCACTCTCTAGCTGACTGTGCTGTCCACTGGAATGGGATGCTAACCACTTCAGTACTTAAGTCACAGGAACAGAAGACTAGCAGAGTTTACTAGCTGCTCTTCTTGAATTGCTCAGATCTGAGATGACATGAAAATGGTGAAAATACATTCTCAGCTCTACTGTTCACCAGTGCGACACTCAAGCATCCACTCCTCCTCCCTGCTCATCTCCCCATCCCCAGGGGGTGGCCTGAACACCTTGTTCAGAAGCAGCCTGTGGTGGGCAGAGGAGACATCTGCACCTACAAGCAGCAAGTTGTGTGATCCTTGCTAAAACACCTGCCCCAGCTGAGTGCCAGAAGTGCCATCAGCTGCTGGGTCATCCTTCTCATTACTCTTTTCTCCACTGTGCAGTGCAGATCGTGACCTCTTCCAGTCCCAGGACAGCCAAGGACATCCACTTCACCACTGGCGAGGTCAGTGGTCAGAAGGGCAAGTGGGAGCGTCCTTCAAACCCACAACAGGTCAAGCCAGCAGAGCAACTCCTCAGCTCACCTGAGCACTTACTATAATGCCTACAGCAATGCAGCAATTCAATGGCATTTTAGATATAGTAAAAGCTTTAGATGAGGGATATCTATTGCACTGTGGTAGAGCTTTCTTTCTCTTTCCCTCCAGGAGCTGGAGGAGGCCACATCAAATGCCTCATTTAAAAGCAGACATGAAGCAAAAGGCACTTGAAAACTCACCATGGGGAATGATCATGCTTAGGGCAGTAAATGTCTGAGTTTGTCTTGTTCATCTCATATTTTATGACCTTTGCAGTTTGTACAGTGCTTCATGGGAGAGGGCGAGCTAGCGGAGCAGAGCCTGCTCACCACTCACCTGTCTCCTCCCTTGTGCAAGCACCATCTCCTCTCCTGCTCTTTCTCTTCTGCTCAGCTCCATGGGATGGTAGCTTTGGATGCCACACCACCACACTGCAGTCACACAATGCTGTCAGCAAGGGCCTGGGAGGGAAAAACACTGCCAGAGCCCTGGGAGCATTGCAGGACCCCTGTCCACACTCCCTCCTCTGTGCCTGAGGTGAGAGCTTGCACCCTCCTCCCTCCTGGTCAGTCCAGTCCCTGATCCATGTGGGAGCTGCAGTGTATCAGGGAATAGGAGTGTCACAGCAGGGTCTCACTCCCTTGCAAGTGCCATGGGGTTTGCCATGGGCCACCCTGGAAATTTAGGATGTGAACAAGATCCTCTGGACTCCCAGGACCTCTTTTAAAGCCCACATGGGCAATCCCCTTAGAAGCAGCAAAGGGGAAATTTTACAACCAGCAACTGTGTGGGGCACAGCACATTTGTTGGAGACACAGGGTGGTATGGGGGAACAGATGTCTGGCTCCACCATGGTCTCCTTGGGCTGCAGCTGGACTCTCAAAGCATGTGTTTGTTCAGGAGCTTTGGATAAGTTCTCGTTAGTTGTTATTTCTGTCATACAATTGCCCCATATTTTTTGGACTCTGACTTGTTTGGAAGCACTGCCAAAATAATCCATCACAATGCCTTGTACCCATAGGCAATAGTCTGACGGAAGACATCATGCCCTGATCAACATCTGCATGGAGCAAGATATGATCCAGGAGTGACATAAACATGTTATGTTCTATGTTGTCAGCACTGAGGGAAAAAACATGTTCATAATTTGCATTTGTTGATTCACACTTGCTAACAGGACAGCAAGATTGATCAACACAGAGAAACTGAGATTAATGAATCGTGATCATCTTTAAGTTCTCAACAGACTGACCCTAATCCATAACCCAGAGTCAAAGTCTACATTATTCTGAGTTTTATATCAGCTAACTCAACACCCATCTACTTATTAAAATGAAGATAGGTCCTGAAAAAAGCAGTCCTGATGCCTTAAATTTCTTCCTGCCTGTTGACAACCCAGAACTGGGAAGAAAACTGCAAATCCCATGGAAAAGTCCTACAGTGTCAGCTGGTGGTTGACTTGGATGACCACAGGTATGTAAGGAAAACGGTGCTCCCATACCCATTGTCCCACCCAACCTGTCTGAAAGGAGATCATCCCTCACAGATGCTGTCACCAGTTGCTGCAGCACTCAGAGGTTTAATCAGAGGTTTCTCTTTCAAGCGCTGACCCGTCCTGCCAGATCAGTCCTGCTCAGCTTTCAGCACATGATAGGATCATAAGCCAAGGCAAACGTAAGCAAAGGACAGAAACAGGGGATAGAGATCTCGAATACGCAATTACACACATAACAATGTTATGTTATGCACAAAGGTGCGTGAAGTATGTTTAAGAGAAAAAAAAAAAATCTGCATAGATAGGAGAGTTGCTCATAGTCCAGGACGTTATCAGATCTGGGAAAATGCCATGTGAATGAGTCACTGGAGCATCAGTCAATGGCTGTTTACAGAAAATGCCACAAAATTGGCTGTTGTAGTCCCTCTCCTGTGCTCATATTTGCTTTTCATGGTTTCTATAAATGATTGACTTAAACGTGCTATGGGCCACTCTCTTGCATTACAGTTATCTGCCCCACTACCTTGCTCCAGTCCAATCCCTCCTCGCTTTCAGTAAAACATATTTTAATGAAGTATCTTTTTCAGATTATGACTGGAGAGCAAACAAAGGCCCTTTGGAAAAAATGTTTTGCATATTCCTGCTGCAGCTGCTCTCCAATCAACCTGCCAGCATGGTCGTGTTGTAGCCTTATGCCAAGGAGGAACACCAAATGTGACTGATCCAGTAAGTTTATGTATGCCCCATTCCTCCAGGAGCTGCTGTTCACTACCTCCGTTCCTCAGCATTTAGCACCTGGAAAATTCAAAAGCTGGAAATCTACAGATCAAGGCTCTGGCACGGAAGGCTTGTAAATCAGAAACGTTGCCTTCAGCCCCAGCTAGAAGTCAACAGCCAGACTGCAGAGATCCCACAGCTCTGGTGGCATCCTCAACACAGCAGTCTTGGCTGGATTTCTACTGCAGGATGGGTCCCTGCTCTGAGCCCTGCCCTGGGCTGGCCTCAGACAGGCAAGGACCTTCACAGCAGGACAGCTTTTGGATTAGCTCCCATTCCAACCACCCCAAATGGGCAGGGCTAAAACCGGAGGAATCAGGGGGGAAAAGAAGGGAGGAAACAAGAGGGACTATCTGAGGAAAAACTGGGAAACAGGGGGCCCTGTGCCCAGAGTCACTGTGGTACTGTTTATGCAGCAGAACTAGGGGAGACAGAAGCCCAGGACCACATGTGGTGGCTCCCAGACCCCCTGCTCTGTGCTGGGAACTGCAAGTCGTGCCAAACTGTTTTTGCCTTGAGTCTTCCCTCAGCAGGAGGGGTGGGAAGGATCAACAGGGAGAGGTACTTCCACTTTGGGTGACAGAGGTCAGGTGATGTCTCTTTTGCTGTCGCTCAGAGCCCAAACTTGCTCTTTCCACCATTACAGCTTGTATTTGGGGCAGTCCAGGACAGAGCCCACCCTTGCACAGGTGCTAGGCACAGACAGTCCTCCCCACGCCTGAGCTCTGCCCTGGGAGAGGCAGCAAGGGCAGGTCTGTTCTCCCACACTTCACACAGCAACATCTCACCACGCTGCAGGTACCCTCCTCCATCAGCACACAGGGCTTCTGCCCAGTGTAGCAGGGAAGAACAGCTCCTGGCCAAGCTCCTTGCTCCAGGATCTACTTCATGATTCCAGAGAGGAATGTTTGGCATCAGCATGCCTTCACATTCTGTTTATTTACCAGGAAGCTGCTTTGATGACTTTAAAGGACTGTGTGACAGCCAATTTTGCATGCATATGTGGACATGGGAAATGTAAGTGCCAACCTGTCTGGCCCTAGCCCTTGTGCCATGGGGACTTGAGCAGTGTCTCAGTCACCCTGACCCTCCATGCCTTACTGTTAACCAGCCCACACCTCCTTAGCCTTGTGTCCTGTCATGTCAGGTCCCAGCCCAGGACCTGCTTCATGTACCTCTGACACCAAATGGGAAACCAGACTCTGTCCAGAGGCAAAAATGGGGTCAAAATTTCATGTTTACAAGATTTCATGGCTGCAAAGACCCCCTCACTGTTTATGAGGCAGAACCAGTCTGCTGGCAATAGGAACATGTAAACAAGTTTGTCTGAAAGTGCTTTGGTTATTTGCACAGATTTCCTGGATATTTTGCATTTGATTCTGATCCATGGAAAGAAGCACACAAAGTGTGCTTACACACCCAAAAGAGTGCAGTGAAGGAGCAGTATCTCTACGGCTCAGAAACTTTTTCCTGCCCGAATAATAAATACATCCTTCTCTTTACAGCTCTAGAATCATAGAACTATTTGGGTTGGAAAAGACCTCTAAGATCATCGTGTCCAACTGCTAACCCAGCATTGCCATGCTCAGCACTAAACCATGTCCCCAAGTGCCACATCTGTATATTTTTTGAACAGTTCCAGAGATGGTGACTTCACCCCTTCCCCTTGAAGTGCTGCTGCATGATTCCATAGGGTGATTCCCACTAAGGGTGGTCTCCAGCGTCCAGGTAAATGCCAGTTCAGCTTTCAATGAACCCTGCTCAGGTCAGTTTGGGGAATTTGTAAGTGCAAAAAATACCATGTCTGTCTCCAGCCCCAAGCCTTGCACAGCTGAGGAGCAGTGCCACTCACCTTGCTTTGTGTTTGCACTAGCTTCTGTCTATGGTTAGGAAAGGAAAATCAACCCCACATGTCATGTGGGATTGTCCAGGAAATTAATCCATGCTGGGGTCCTGCAGAACTCTCTGTCTTGCCACCAAGTCCCCATGCTTTAATCCTTGGAACACTTGGAGACTTGGATCTGCCAGGACCTTCTCTATCTGACCACTCAGCTGCATGACATATAGACATGACTCACAAGCTGAGCCAACCCTGTGTTTTCCAACTTCAGTCCCATTTTGTCACAGTGGAAGTCACATCCTCTACTTCCTATTCACCAGCAATTCACCAAAATAAGTATCACAGCTATGCATATTTTCAGGCCATTTCTGAGTATCATGATATGTTCATGAAAATAATCTGGTTGGGATGAAATAATTCATTAGAGGGTTGACCAGAAGACTCATGGACAGGCCCATGACCTTCTCAGGTGGTGATGACCTGAACAGGAGAGGTCAACACTTTCCCCTGGCTGGCCAAGGGAGAACCACAGTACAGAGGGTACTGGAGTGAGATTTGGACACCAGCTCCTGAACCCAGTCTGTATCCTTCAGACAAACCTCTTGATGACCAGGAGAGTAGAGCATTCTGGAGAGTTTCTCTTGCCCCTTGGCACATGCTCTTGTGCCTCCTCAAGCTGTCTTCAGGTCTCCAGGGAGGTTTGCTGGTTTTGTCAGTCCTGGTGTTGTCAGACTCTGTCATCAGCTGCTACTCATTGCAATGAACTATCACCTCCTGTTGCTGAGCAAACCACAGAGAATCAAGGATTAGTTCAAATGAGGTCACCTACACTCCTCGTGAAGTCTGAGCCCGGCACCTCCAAATCCAACTTGTTCTTCCCAGTTCAGAAACAACCACTACCATTCACTGCTGCTCCCACCTGGAGCGAGCAATGTGCAGCAAGGAAAGGAGTCTTCCTTTCCCCTCTCTGAGCCATCATTCTTAAAAAAAAAAAACAGTTCTTGGATAAGCCTGGACTATGGTAGGCTCCCTCTGAATCCTGAGCTGCTACGAGCTGCCACCACACTCCCAGAGAGCAGCAAATCACCTCCACTCCCTGTTTGCAAAGGTCATGCTAGCAGGAGGCCAAACTGTCTAAAAGAGCCAGTGGCTTCAGGATCAAGGCTGCCCTTGGTGTTTCCTTCCTGAGCACCAATGAACTCCATCCTCCTCTGTAGGAGGAAGAGTCTGTGTGGGGGCAGCCACACTCTGTGGAGCAAAACTTCCCCATAACTAAAAGCCACCAGAAGTCTCCCTGCCTCCTGGTGTACCTGCACGAGCTTAAAAGGAGAGCTCTACGTGTGTGTCTGCACGTGTGCCTCTGTGAAAAAGCGAGGGAGAGACTGACTTGCTGCAATGAGCATTTCAAACAAAACAATATAATTGCACATACTTTTCTCCCATGAGCAGGATGGGAACTAAACATGTAACATCTGTTGCTTAATGCATTCCTAGATAGCACACAGATATTATGCTGATAAGCACCACTTAAGAACCAAGATAGCAAAGAACAGAAAGTAATGATTGTAGTTACATAGAGAACAGGTCAGATCTTAGTGTGACTTTAAAGCAACCTGGTTTCCACCCCTCCATTTATCATAATGAAAGTAAAATGCATATAACAGTGAGGAATTTTAATAGCATTTTAGAGGCAATAATAGCTTCAGAAAGATGACTTTCATTACATGGCACTACAGCTGTCCCTGGAAACTGCAGAGGGCCGCATCACACACCCTTTAAATCCTGAACTGAAAAAATATCCTTTGGAAATGAAATGCCTGTATGGATGATCTTGTGCTGTTTGAGGATCTAGACGAGATCAAAATTCACACCTGTTTCAGATCTTTGGCCTTCACCACAGCACAGCTTATATGTGAAGGGCATGACAAAGATTAAGAGGTGCCCAGTGGGTGCTTCGCACAGGTTGGCCTCTTCCAGTGCACCATGACAGTGCCTCCCATGCTGGGCTCGTCCCTTATTCCCAGCTCCAAGAGGTGGCAGCAGCAGCCCTGCCTTTGGGAAGCCCCTCCCTTGAGGCACTGACATCCTCCCTTGCCCTTGGAACGGGAGAAGGACTGACACCCCGCGGAAAAGCAAGTGCCCACCCACCCACTCAGACAACCTCAGCACCTGTAAGCTGACCACCAGCTCTGTAGACAACTGTAACATAAGGCACAGGACAGTGTATTAAAAAAACAATTAAAACAAAAATTTTTTTGCATCTCGCTAATTTTTTCATGTTAATGAAGAGAGGGAAAACTCCTTCTGGGATTGAAAAGAGCCCTGAGTCTCTCCTCATCATTCCCAAGGGAAGCTTGACAGCATTGCCCATGACAAAAACCTTTGCGGAAATATCAGCTGCATTGACGGTCTCCAGCCACCCCAGAGACTAAAGATTGAAACCAAAGTCACAGATGTCAGTAAAAGAGGAAGGAAAAGAGAAACAAATATGGTCCTTCTCTCAGACACAGTACAACCTCAACAGAACAAACACACAATGGGAAAAAGAATGAAGAGAGCCAGGAACAGACAAAAGCTCCTTGCATCCTGGGACATAAAAAACATCCCACCAGTTCTCATCCCACGTGTAGAGGTGAGACTTTCAACTGAGCACATCAGCAATGGTGTGTCACTAAGCAGGGTCCTGTCACCCCTGCACGTGATGGCTTCTTGTGTTTGGGGGTCTCCTCCTGCACCCACAGGATGAAAAAATATCTGGAGTCTGTATCTGTCAAAGCACTGATATACCCCAGTAAATATAATTCTTTAAATTGTTGGTGAAAGACACAAGCTTTGGCATCTCAGGATGTCTCCAGGCTTATCTTGACCTGTGCTGGTGTTAGTTTACATTTTCAATTGCCAGTGGTCAAATAACTTCAGTATAACCTGTTCTGGCTTTATCTCTGTGTTACCATATAGGGTAAAATGGCAAGCATAGGTAGTCACTGCATAACAAGAAACAGCCCTTTATGTTAATTGAGGCTGGGGAAAGCTGCTGTGCAACTTTTAAACTTTACCTGGAAACTACTAAGAAGGAGAGAGATTGTAATGAGAAAAAAACCCATTAAAATAGCCCCAAGCAGACTGCAAGCCTGAGGGAGGAAGAGACCACCACCACAAATTTTGTGCTTCTCCTGGTGACTACTCAGGACACTGATGACTCACAGAGACAAGCCATCACCTCTCTGCTTCAGAAGGCTGGTGCTGCCAGCCACAAGGCTCAGGAACATCAGAAGGTGAGGATAGCACTGGAGAGGAAGATTAGATATTGCAATTTTTCTTTGTACAGTTCTAAGAGCATTATTACTAATAAGGATTTTTCTGTATTAATCTGGATTGTGTTAGTATCATTGCAACTGGACTATTTATAATAAATTTATTATGTCCTGATTAAGTTAAGATTTTAATAAAACTTTTGGCTCTGTATGAATATGATGTATTCATCTTGGGACATAACAATATTTTAAGCATAGCGTGACGGAAGCTGTCAGAAACCCAAGACTCACTGCCAGGCACTAGCAGAGCAGAGCTGAGAAAGCCTCTCCAGACAGTGACTTCAAAGACATGAGTGAACCCTGCAAAAACCTTTTCCCCCAAAACCTACCCTGCCTGGTTTAACTGTTTGAGGATGGCCAGGACAACTGTTGCTCTCACGACAAGAGTTGCAGCTATTTTAGGTGCTCCTGCTGGGAATTTTGGAACAAATTTTTTTAAACAAGTACCAAGTATCACCTAGTCCCAGCTTGTGCCTACATGGTAGCCTACCCCCATCTCTTCTTCTTCTGAACTGTCAGTTCAGCCCTTCATTAATCCAAACTGATCTTTCCCACAAACTCGCATTTCTCAAAGATCTGTGAGCTGAAATTACAAATGAGGGTGGAATCACTTACACCCAAGGCAGTTCAGAGGCTCACTGTCTTTGACCCACCTACAACTGGCTTGGGTTTAGAGTCCTCCTGTGAGAAGGTAATTCTGACCAAAGAACTCCATCTGAGGCTAGAAACACGTTTCCAACAAGAGCCACAGCTTGGAAAGGAAGAGAGAAACATGCTTCTCACTGCCATCTTCATTATGTTATCCTGTAATGTTTCCTGACTAATCTCTGCTCCAACTTTGCAACCTCCCTGTCTGTGCAAGGGGCAGATTGAGAATCACTGAAAGCAGCTGAAAAGTCCCAAAATTGTCACAGAAAGTCTCATCTCCCAAAACTCACTGCACCACAGAGTCAGAGGCAGAGACCACAGTGACATGTCAGCTGTGCAAGAAGCCCGGCTAATAAGGGGTAATAGAGACAAGAAAAGCCTGAACTGATGCTTGTTAGAAGCTGTGGAGGCTTGAATGGATATGGATTTTATTGTCAAGCTGACCCAGCAAAGTTACTTAGTTTAAATTTCCCTGTGCCAAACTGCAGCTGAAATAAATTTTTACCAGAGGAAAGTGTTCATTCTGAGAGCATTTCACTTAAGAGATAGGAAAGTGTAATGCGGGAATACGAAGCTTTTCAACTACTCTGCCTTTAAATAAAGAATAATGTCAGCCTGCTCCTCCACTTTTCATGAGCTGGCTCCTCACTGTTTGGAGAGTACAGTGTTTTTCACTGAGATGAGCTCACAACAGCCAACCAAGTATTTTCTCGTAAGACATTATTCTAGAATGAAAAGTGTCACCTGGGATGCAGTTTATTATTTCAGATTTTTGGGGGGTTTCTTCCCATGACTTACAGTCACCTCTACCATACATAACAGTCTCCAAAGTCTGTCCTGATTTCCTAGGGACAAAGAGAAAACAATTGCAGTCTCCCTTTTCTAAAAGGGGCTGAGTGGAATGGGAATATGGGGAAGGAAAAGTCGGAGAGGTATCTTTGTTAGAGGCTAGCCACAGTCAGACTGCTAGGAAATGGAGGCATTCTGCTGGTTTCAGACTAATTTTCCATGTAGCAATCATATTAGTCAAGATGCGAAGACTCACACCTATTTCCACACATCAAATGTAAAACCTAAGCTTTTAAAAAAACAAACTTGTAATAAAACTGTGAAACTTGGCCAAAAAATAACCTGCCTCCAACAGATGAATCGGGCTTTGACAGTTTCCAAGGTCTTTCCCAGTCACAATAGTACATTGCGACATGAGAAAATAATTTGCAGGTTTTCTGGAAATATCTCCTCATCCTTACCACATATCCTAGCAAGACGTCCCAGATGAAGAGACTCTTTTGGTCAGCAGCTGCGTGCAAACCTGCGTTATTTGATTAATATATATATATATTAAAATATAACTGAGGGCTGTGCAAAGCAGCCAGCAACACAAGACAACTCTTTGCAGGAAGAGATGACTCACATGCTTTACTGGCTACAACAGAGAGAACTGTACGGCGCCATCCCACTGGATGTACTGTCCTCCTGCCTTTGCATCCTGCTCATGACTCCCACCAGTCTAACCCACAGCGACCAAGAGACCTGAGGATTGCAAGGAAGATTCATTTGCTGTGCAGAGAATCCAGCCACATGCCTTCTGCTGAACCTCACTGCACCTCAGAGGGAAGTAAGTGGAATCTCCCAAGGGTGTGCAGCAGCATCTGGGCAAACACAAGTGAAGCAAATAAAGGAAAATTATTTTGCAGCTGCCCAGTATCCAGAGCTGGACCAGATTTCTCCAATGCATCAATTGCCATTCAGGCACAAAAGAAGCAGCCAGATATTCAAAGTAGCTCTGCATCCAATGCCAAGAAGGGTCACAAGGCTGGCCTTTCAAAAGGTGTCTACTGTCCTCTTTAATGCTCATCTCTCAGTTTGCAGTGCGTGTGGATAAGCAGTGATTCCAAGGGGAGTCAGAGACAACAGCAAAAGGAAGTGGGGCATTATGGGGAACTATAAGAGGGAATTGGGTTGTGAGCTGCCTGCAGAGGCACATGGCAGCACAAAGGAGCACATGGTGGCACACAGAGGCTTGTCTCCACCGGGCCCTGGTGAGAGGAGGTGTCACACGGCAGACCCCTTCAGAGAGGAGCCTGCCGGGAGCTGACAGAGGGGTGAACAGCGAGTGATTGTCCCAAAACAGGACATTGAGAAAGTGTGTTGCTGATGTGGCAACAGGGGATAGGTCACGCCACATAAGGAAATACTGTGCCTTGGAAAAGTGTATAAAACCAGCTCATTCCTTTGAATAAATGATTCAGATTCCCTGCCGGTCTCAATTGGTGATTCAGTCGCCGACAGGGCATCACCTCCAATAGTGGACGGGACATTTACAGAAGCCAGCTTCCTTCCCTGCCCCCACTCCTCTTGTAAATCCATTACAGGTCCTGCCAAGCAGCAGCTTCTCCACTTCCATGGCTTTTTCCCTGTGGCCTATGACCACTCTTGGCACAGCACTGCCTGCACCAAATGCAGCGTCCAAGAATCCAGAGCTGATGTAGCTGCTAAAGACATGAGAATTATGTCTGGAAATGATGAAGAGGAGAAAATTATTCCTGTGGGGGAAAGACACTGTTAAAAATAAGTTGTTCTATGACCAATGGAGTTAATAAGGTGACCTTTCCTACAGTTCCCTTTCCAATCTCCTCCACCCTGATACTGCAGCTCCTTCCACAATCTGCTACCAGTTTGGCTGGAGATTTGGGTCCCGTGGTATGGCTGGCTTGGAGCAGTATCTGAATTGCTTCATTACCCAGGACATAAGTGCTCCTTGGTCAACAGCATGTATATTGTGCAGAACTCTGGCTTGTGTGGAACAAGCAGGGAGCAGCAATAACACAGATCTTTCTTCTCTATCCAGCTGCCAGTTTTCACAAAACTGTGAGCAAATTAAAATCTTGGCCATCTCTTACTAGGTGAAAAGTACAGTAGAAATGATACTTTCGGGGACATAGTGGGAAAAAAGGAAACAAATAGAGGGGAAAAAAGTAAATGCAAGACCTTGTTTCCCAAGGGAATTAGGTTTAAAAATACTGACAAATGACACTACTGTGAACTTTACACACCAATTTAGTACAGGATAACCTGCAGTATCAATTAGGGATACAGTGGAAAGGTGAGGTCACACTTGCTGCAACCTGTAAATCTTCTGATCTCTTTAAAGTCACTTTCAAGCTAATTTTAAGCAAGTGTGAGTAATTGTCAGAAAGGCCAGAGAGGGAAAGGGAAAAAGAAAAAAGAAATGCAGTAATAAAACCTAGGCTGACAGACAACCTCTAACTGTTAAATTGTGCCTGCTCCTGAAAAGGAAAGGGACACTGCCAGGAGAAATTAAAGTCCCCTGCTCATGAGTGGGCACTGGGCTGGGGAATTTATCTGCCGGAGGGGCCAAGAGATTGCATCCCCACCAGAGGTGTTCTGTGACCCCATGAAAAGGCCACCCTGTCCCCTGGGAATTCTGGTTTTCCTGGCCAACAATCTGGAGAAGCTCCAGAGAAAAACAATTGCAACTTGCAGCACTGCAGAAGAGTGCAATATCTGGCGATTTCTGAGGTTCCTCCATCTCTTTTTTTCTGGGATACTATGGTTTTTCCTGAAACTGTTGGACCTTTATCTTTGAAAAGCAACTCTCAAGTGCTGGAAGAGGAGATAGCCAAAGTCAGGTTAGAAAGCCCCACCCTCTGCATCTGCTGCAGCTACCAGTTTTTGCCATGTTTTTTGCTGTGCTGATCCACGGCATAATCAGGAAAAGCAGAATAAGAATAGGGAAGAGACCTTTAGCACTCTTAGCACGTGGCATCAAGACCTGCAAACTGCCAAGTCCACATCACAGAATATTCTCCCTGAGAGGCTGATTTTTTTGTTTCAATTTTTGAGGGTTTTTTTCAGATTTTATCATGTATTTGCCCCTGCTAGTGATTTTTTTCCAGTTATTTCGCTCATTTTCATTTCTGTCACTGTAGCCTGTCTACGTAACAGCTAAGAGATTAATAGCCCAGTTTAAAGCATCAAAGTTCAGTTTATATTTTTGAATTTTCTCATGTTTTGATGAAGAAATCCAGCTGTTCTTGAAACCCAAAAGCCAAAAATGCAGAGGAAAAAGGTGACTCTGGTGCCAGCTTATGTCTTCCTAAAGAATCCTTCTTGAGAAAGGTGTACTCCTTGTTACAGGATGGGAAACTGAGACATGAACCTTCCCACAGAGTTGCCAACAATAACAAAAAAAAAGCATCTTTTCAGGAAGAAAATCCCTTTCTGTCTTTGTTGTGTCTCTCAGAGGTTTCCTGCGTGTTATTTCCCCATGATGAGCTGCCAGCCAGCTCTCTAATTTAACCAGAAAACCTAAGCTGGCATAAATGCTTGGATTTAAAACCAGCCTTCCTTGCTCTGACTCTTTTCTGTGGGTTGTGTTGAGGCATCAGAGAAAAGCTGAGCTGGTGTGGGTTTAGAGGTTTTGTGGCAGTGCAGCTCAGCCAGGGAGGATTTGCTCCTGAGCTGGGACTTGGGCAGCAGGATCTCTAGATGTAGGGGAAGGAAGAGCCTGTGCCAGAAGTAGCTGCAGGGCTCCAGTATGTTGCACAGACCACCAGGCAGACACCATCTTCCTCTAAATATCCGAAAAGGGTGTGTGAGCAGTTCCTCATGTGCTGCAGATGGGCTGTGGAGAGAGGAACTGCCACAAGCAGCGCAGATGGAGTCATGGGAGAGCGTGGATGTGTACAGGGAATGTGCGTCACAGAGTCCAGTAACTTCTGGTCCCCCACCAGTCCTTCCCCTTCTCCTGCTCAGGACTGTCCTAAACAGCTTCAAAGTCTCTCTCTGCCCAGTCTGAGGCACCATACTTGTTGTTTAACTAGCCATGAAACACCAACATTTCTTCATGAAAAAGGATTGAGAAAGACATATGCCACATGCACAGTTTGGATTTGGTCCGGACTGTCTGGATTTTCTGCAGGGGCTGAACATCAGCCATGAAAATGCAAACAGGGAGTTTCCACAGCTGCCTGTCACAGCTTACCCCTCAACCTTGCCCACCAAGGCAAGGGGGGCAGAGTCCCCAGGCAGGAGTTTCTGCACAAAAGTAGAAGGAAAAGAAGCTGAAAAGGGAGAAGGATACTGGTTAATTGCTTGATAACACTTGAATGGTGTTGGTCAGTGACTAGGTCTACTTGCCAGGTACAGCAGAAATAGACACGGCACTCCATGACATGGTTTAGTGGGTGTGGTGGTGTTCAGTTCAAA
The DNA here is from genome assembly GCA_013399195.1 of Dicrurus megarhynchus. Lineage (NCBI taxonomy): Eukaryota > Metazoa > Chordata > Aves > Passeriformes > Dicruridae > Dicrurus > Dicrurus megarhynchus. The sequence continues at coordinate 229,803 of VXAD01008426.1, read as the reverse complement.
GGTTGGACTTGATGCTCTTGAAGGGCTTTTGCAGCCTTACTGAATCAGTGATTTATAATTCTATGGCTTTTATATTTCCCACAGGTCCTTAGTATCCTAAGCACCATGTGCATTCTGTCTGGGACCATTTATGGCTCATGGTACTTCTTAGCAGTTTTGGCAGCTTATAGCAACTCTAGCACATAAGTGGCTTTATGATCATCACTTCCTGTAATCTGAAGGATCTCATAACACTATAATTAATTTCTTACAGTGCCCCTTTTGCCATCATGCAAACAATAACAATTTCATCTCCCCTTTTGGGAAAAAAACAGTTTCCCATGGTCATGTCTGCAAATTTCTTGAGTGAACCATAGAGGTTTGAGAGCACAAGACAGATAAATAAAGCCACAGCTACAGTCTTAGACCAAGGAGACTGAATCACACTTCTCAAAAATTTCCTTCCAGCAAAACTGTGTGTCAGACCACTGTCACTGCATGTGAGTACTCAGTCGTGGACTCTGCAACACAATAAAGAAAAAGAAGGAGGGAAGTGAACTAATTAAAACATCTTAAACCCATCCTTTTGCAGACAGATTGTGTGGGAATTTAATCAGTTATGAAAAGCCTGACTTCTTAAGCATACCCTGAGCCTCTCACTGATTCTGTAGCTCGGCATCCTGCAACACTACCTGCTACAACTCCCATCTCTCCAGAGCTCCTGCACTGAGTCCAACTTTCCCATCAGACTTTCTGCACAGGCTGTGACAAGCTACTTCCCAAATTGCATCACCCTCTTTGAATCCAACTATGAGATGGATCCTCATCTGGGCGCTACAAGAGGTTTTGTAGTTGCCAGGAGTTGTAACTTCACAGGTCCCTTTAGCCTGCACAGAGCCCAATACCCACAACCAGCCCCTCCTTTGGAAATCATCTGCCAATAGTTTTCAGGTTTCCTCTAGCAGGCCACACCATCCCAGGAGTTCTCCAGCAGAATCCTGCTTGGAAAGAGCGTGCTATGATCTGATATTCCCTACCAGATTCTTCTGAGGATGAAATCTGAATCCATCACTGCGCAACACAAGTTTCCGGGCAGGATGCTCAAGATTTTATTCCCTGGACATGAAACCTGACATGAGATGTGACCATGGGAGGCAGTGAACTCTGGAAAGAAACTTTCCCTTCCTGCTGTCTGTGACATCTGAAAACCAAACAACTGTGCCTGCAGTGGCAGCATCCAAATATCCAGCCACCTGCATATGAGCTCTTGCCCTAGTAACTGGTCAGCCTTACAAGTATGGTTGCTTGGAGTGATTTATTAGGTTATTTCAAGTTAGGTGCAGGGGTAAATTTTGGTTTCATTCATTCATACACAAGAGGATTCAGTGATCCTAGAGGTCTTTTCCAACCTAAACAATTCTCTGATTCTAAGACAATCTGCCACAGTTCAGATATGTGTAGGAAGGGAGAGGTGCTTCTTCCATGTGTCAGCAATGGAGGTAGGTACTAAATGCTGTTCTTCACAATTGCAAACCAGAGAAGGGAAAAATTGGGAACAGCACATTTTCATCCAGTAGAGGTGTCCAAGGAGTTAGGAGATGAGACCATGCAGGCTTTGACACAAGGTTATCCTATTCCTGACCTGTGGAGCATTTGCTCTCTGTGCTACACAAATTTAAGATAAAATACATTCTCCAAGGAAAATACATCGCCCTGGTGCTGGGATCCTTCCCACCCAACACTTTTTGTCTGGGGAGGAGGTGCCTCTGCCAGTGGTGGATCTCTCAGTGCAAATGGGAATGTGCAGTTTAATTAGAAGCTGATCTCCAAGAGCAGTACTGACTCAGCCATCCTGGGAATTCAATAAATGTTCAGATGCAGACAATTACCCTTTGCAGAAGTCCAGATTTGGTCAGATGGCTCAAGACCCAACTATCCTTTCCTCAAAGAGGTGGAAAAAATTATGTCTCTGGTATGCAGCAGGACACATGTTCCTGTCTGCAGTAAAGCCTGCTTGTTCACTCCCTGTTTGTCTTCACTTTGCCTTTGAAGAAGTTTGAACCCCAAAATACCCACTGAACCTGCTAGCCCAGGGTACTGGAAAAACTTCCTTATGGGAAACATAGTCATTATAGTAAAAAAAAAAAAGAAAAAGAAGAAGGAAACAATTTTTGCATTTATCTGTAAATACAACTCCACGCCAAGCTCTGGTCATATAAACTGGGTCCCGGTGTCCTGAGCTCTGGGTGTGAAAATGCTGGGGGCAGGAATGCTTCCCAAAATGCGAGAAAAAAAGAGAAAAACCATTCCCAGCCAGATATGCTGGGAAGAAGGAGCCAAGGGGTTTTAGTATCTGATAAGAGCTGCCTTGCATGGTGCGTGGCTGCACAGAGATGCAGCACCTTCTCCCTACCTTCTCCTGCACTGCTCCTTTCCTGTCCACCCACAGAGCTCAAGACTGTGTCCACCAAATGACAGCTCAAATCCCCACCTTCCCTCCACCCTACAAAATCACCAACCTCTTGAGCAAAATTCCTGCATGTCCATCTCCCTGTTTCAGATCTACAGGTTTTCTGTCTGCCACCAGGCTTTCTGGCTGGCTCAGCATTTTGGGAAAGAACTGAAACTTCAGAGGAGAGAGAGGGAATGGTAGGACATGGCCAATTTTCCACTGTCTGGGAAACAAAGACAGTGGTCTGAGCCCTTTTGGCTATACAAAGGAGGAGATCAAGGCTGTTGTTGACATGGTGGGTGTTGAGGGTGAGGAAGGCAGCTCTAGCCATGCAGAGCTGTGAGTGTCTGTGTCTCTGGTGGCTGAAGTATCTGCAAGATCTAGGGGAGGCTCTGGTATTTACATGTCTGCATGTGCGCGTCTGTGTGGGAGTAGGGTTTGTATATATTATAAGGAGAAGCTGCAGGTGGAAACAACCCAGTTTGGTGTCTAAGGCCTATTTCAGAGCCCATTAAAATCATCAGGAGTGTGTGGCGGGTTTTGGCCCATCACAGTGTGACGGGTTTTGGCCACATCTCTCCTTGCCCCTCCCCAACATGCCCATGACCTCGAGGGCTGCTGCTTGCTGCGTATCCTCAACTAAACCCTGTGAGCAATGGGGCTTCCCATGTTCCCCAGAGTGGATGCTTTACAGGGGATCTCTGCACATGCCCCCAGCTCTGCTGTCACACCCTGCAGATACTGAGAGGTTAAGCATTGCTCATTCATCACTCCTTGCTCAAGATATCGAGATGCCATTGTTTGATTTGGTTTGGTAAATTGGCGTCACCAGGGAGGTTCTTTCCATCTTTTGTGTTGCTTTTATCTGAACACACTTCAGCATCATCTCCCTCCTCAGGAGCCAGATTTGAGATCAGGAAGGCTCACCATCCTGCCACCTTCCTCCAGTCTATCACGTTTCTCCCAGCTCTGCCTGAACTGTCTTTAACCTGTCTGCATCCTTTTCTGAAAGGTCTTCATTCTGGATTTCAGACATCAAAAGCTGATTAACCTGTTGGTCTAATGGCTGCATTCTGTGCACAGTGATGGTGTTGCTTTCTCTCCTTAGGTTTTGTCAGGTTATTGCTGCACTCCCATGTATAGAAGAGCCCTTTAAGATCTTATCATTTCCACAGAAGTGTGGTAATAGCCTGTAAAATTTTTAGTAAAATCAGAGGTTTATGCTCCTGAAGAATTTCATTATAAGGCATTTTATTTCATGTTTTCCATTTGTAACAGCATTTAAAATGTGGATGCTGGAATAGGACCAAGCACAAGGGTATCAGTCATAAAGATGCAGGATCGTTTCCACTTGTCTGTCACTCCATCATTTATGCAGCCACAGATTGCAACAGCTTTGTTTGCCACAACATTGAGTTAGAGGTCAAAATTAAGCTGCTTCTCCTTTCTGCACCACAAACCCTTGTCAGAAATACTGCTGTCTGCTCTCCACCATGGCTCTCTGGATGTGTACCACCCAAATCTTGACCAGGCTGAACAGATCAATTCAGCTTTTCCATCCCGATAACATCACAGGTCGGAGTGGAATGAACAGAAAGCAAAGGGTTGAGCCAGTGAAGCAGATCGAGATCTGCCATGGGGGTGCCATGGACAGTAACGTAATGTTCCGCATGAGCGTGCAGGAGATGTGTTCAGGGATAATGTACTTACATAGATAGAGAATTTTTTTAATTCCAGGATGTTATCAGATCTGGAAAAATGCTGAATGAGTGGGTCGCTGCAGTATCAGTGTATTGCTACACCACGAAGAGGGAGCTGTGTTCCTTCTCTAACGTCAACGCTGTAATTGTACAGCCTCTGCAAATAATTAACTGAGTCTAACCAGACTCTTTCCCTGCATTAAATCTGTATTATCAGTTCACTCCCCACCCCAAAAAATTAATTTTCACTCTCAAACCCACACCCCTTTATTATAATTGACAATATGAAATTTTATCCCAAATAATTTGGTGGGAATACTAGGAAGAGAGGAGTTTCAGCCTGTTTGGGAAGAAGGGAAATTCTGGGGAGATAAGAACTACAAGAACATTCAGTCCCCTTGCTGCAAGTTATAAGCTGATCACATATACATTCATGCATGCACATGTAGGCGTAGTCATCTCACTACTGCCACATGTTATGGTCTGGTTTCAGCAGCCAAGGCTTTCCTAGCACTGAACTAGGAGATGAAATTGCATTGCTTGATCCTGGGAACTCCATGTCCAAAACACTACACACTTGTACTGTGAGCTGGGGCTATTTGGGATAGACACAACCATGAACTTTGCTTAATACTCCTGTAGTCTGCTCCAGAAGTGGGCCATTCATCTGGGAACAGACACACAGGGAGATGTTGAAGTTTGCTAACACCCCTCCTTCACTGTACACCCCAGCATCTCCCAGAGCTCCCACCACTCCATCCTTTAGCCCACAGCAAGTACTACCTCCCAGGCATGGCAAGGCTGCCTGATGAGGTGTTTTTCTTCAGTGCTTTTTTGTGATACAAACCCAAGGATACCCATGAGGCAAGGGGTAGCTGGGGCAGAACAGCCAGGAGGTGGTGAATGTAGTAGTGGGGAGGCTACACAAGCTGTGGGTGTAGTTCAGCCAACAGAAGGGAAATAGGCACTGAGCTGAAGTTTCCCGTTAGCTGGACTCCCAGCAGTCTGTCACCATGGAAGGCTAACTATTTTATGAAATTAAATGTTCCCAACATAACCATTTACTCCAGATAATCATGAAACTTAAGACTAAATGGGAGAGTGTCTGGTAAGGTAAGAAGAACAACCATGAGGAGAAAGTCTCCTGCCAGAAGCAGGTTGCTTATTGCAGTGACTTATATCTGAGGCAAATACTATTTCACAACTGCCTAGGGAAACAAGCAGCCCTCTGAGTTGAGGGATTCCTCCTACTTGGACAAATAGGGTAGAAGGGATGGAAAAAGGGGCAAGTGACCTTTCTACTCAGAGTGAACCTCTCAAGAACTCATTTCCAGTCCTTTTCAGAGCCTGAAAAAGTGGCTTTGTAAGTTGCCACTTATACTGAGATAGTGGATGTAGACTCTGGGGCTGTTTTGAGAGCTCCCACTTCCTGTACGGGGTTCGAAGACCTCACGCAGTCTCATATGGTCCCAGTGTGGACAAAGCAGTGAGAGAATGCAACACAAAACCAACCACAATTGAACTGATGAAGCTTTAAATGAGATTAAATAAAGGAGGAAACAAAAGAAGGGTAAGTGCTGTCTTTATTCTGTGAAAATATAAAAGAAGAGCTAATCAGAAAACAAAATCCCCATACAGAAGAAGCTGCAGCAAACAGGACTAAGTTGCAAACCACTGCTGGAGTTTGCTGTGGGTTTTGCTCAACCCAGCACTAGTGAGAAAAGTACCTTCTCCAAGATGAATCCTGACAGGACAGGAAGAATGGTCGTGTGTGGAGATGCACCCCCAGCAAACACCACACTGTACAAAGCAGAAGCTGGTCTGCACTGGAACCGTTTCAGCTTTATGTCCATCATCCCCAGGCTGTTTTTTCCATCTCCTACCATACTGCATTCAGAAATGGTGGTGCAACCCTTCATGGCAGCTTTCAGAGACAGTCCACCTATGCAGAGGAAATACAAGAAGTACATCAGGGGATCCAATCCCCAACGTTATTCCCACCCTGGCCAGTGCAGTCCCCATTTCCAACCCAAGAACTGTCCATTCGTTACATCCAGCTGGTTCCAAACATGCCAGCCCTGTCTCTTGCCATCCCCTGAACAAAGGTGAGGAATCAGCAAGGCCATCTTTGTTGACTTGAAATACAAACGGTTTAAGGTTTGTCTTCTTTCTTTCTGCTGAATAAAGATGACTTTCAAAACTTTTAAGCATTTAAATTTAAAAAGTGAAATTGTCTTAAGTAGTTCTATTTCTCATGTTTAAAGATTATTCTGCCTTTCTCATGTTTAAAGAGTCTTCTGCCCAAACTTTGGCTTCCTAAAGAAACCAGGGCTGTGTAACAATACTCCAGGTATTCATTGTCTCCTTCTCTCTCTGACCCTCTCATGACGTTCGAACTGGATGACTTCTCTCAGTCAGATTTGACATGGAGTTGAGAAGTCTCAAAGATGATACAGCCTGAGCCATCTATTAAGAGGAATTCATTCTCAAAGGCTTTGTAGGATTTTAGCCAAACCAACAGAGGAACCTACTGACAGGCCCACTGAAACCTGAACTTTTCCTTTACCACCACTGGAGCATTTTCCAGAGGAGGACACCTGAGCAGGTGCTGAGTGCCTAACTCCCTGTTCAATATTCTTGCTCCTGTTGCTTGCTTTTGCTAATGCCACCCATGTTTCTCTGCTGTGCAGGTTATGGAGGTCTGGAATACTTTGTTGGACAATTTTATCTCAAATAAAAATAACATGTAAAGGCACTTCATTAGCTCCTCACCTTCCTGTGCTGCCCTACACTGCTACTTCCTCTGCATAGTTTATCACACTGCACAGGCTTTCTCCACTCATAGAGGCTGATCAATCAAGTTAAGACAAGTTAGGAGCGTTTTTTATTTCAGTGGTACACTGAATTAATTTTGCCACTCTTTCCGTTGCTGTGACTAAGAAAATTCCTGTTTGCCTTTATGTTGTCTTTGTGAAACATGGTCTAATTCAGGGTTTGGACAGCACGTTAATAAAGTTTACAGCAAGGACCTTCAGGCATCACATCATCACCTAGCAATATTGTCAACTCAAAGGAACTTCATCCATAACCATATACAAGATAATTGTTTTTCAGTCTGCTTCTCCAGCTGGTGTTGCTGCCCTTTATTTCCATGGGTCTTTTCCTGTCTGGTGGAGCACAGATGTGACTGTCATGAAAGGTGGAAGTCTTTTACCTGTAGCAGGGGCAGAAAGGAGAGTGACCAGGAAAATTTCTGTCTATTTTCCTCTCTCTAATTACAGGATCTGAGATGGGAAAAAGATTTCTGAAGGAGCTGTTCAAAGGCTGGACTTTATGGGGAGGGACCTGTCCCTGGCTTTCCTCATGCAGAAGTGCCACTGCAACAGTGTCTTGTCCCCAGTGGCTGGTATTACCCCGTGGGAAAGCCAGTGTTTCTACAAAGATCCATCTGAACCTCCACTGAGCTGGCAACTGGCTTAGATCCAGATTCACCCTCATGCATCCTGGCTAGGGCCAGCAGGTTCAGGACCTTGATCAGGTTTGTTACATGCCTGTGTACCAGATTGCCCCAGGAAACCAGTTCCGCTCTTGATCTCAGTTATGCCATGCTATGAGGAATTCCAGCAATTATCCATGCATAATAGGGAAGAAGGAAGGAAAAACAATGCCTACCATTTGATCAGCTTGAAGTTTTCAGTTTTCAGCTTTAAGTTCCTTGTCTCTTCTTCTTTTTTTATTTCACATCTTTTGCCCATTTTTATCTCAGTAGTGCTTTATCTTAGACTAGTTTCACCCATTTTACCAAGAAGAAGGAAAACAGCCCCAAATAAAAGGCAGTTACCAGCATTCATTAACCCAGCAAGGTCAACACATTGGTCTTCAGATCCAGTGCAGTTCACAACTTCATTACCGCACTGAAAGGAGTCCACGCTGTAGCAGGCAGGACACTGGTATCCATTGGGCACATTGTTATCTGGTGGCACTGGAATGAAAGACATGGGCTGTAGCTGGTTTCAATGAGGGAGTGAGGGAAATAACCCAGGTGCTAGCTTAGCCTGGAAGGCGTAACCTTGGGATGGATCAGACAGAGAGGGGATGGGCTATGAGGAAAAAAAGAGCTTACATGACACAGAGGTGGTCCGACAGTCATCGCCCGTGCAGCAAACCAAGTGGCTCTTTGCTTTCACCTTCCCATAGTTCACGGTTACAGGGCCAAGGTGGCAGACGTGGGATGGCAGGCAGGACTTGATGGATGAAGAGATGGCCATCCCCCCTGTCATGAAGCAGAAGGCAGTGCCAAGTCGTTCAACACAAAGTAACTCCCTTCCTCTCCTGTTAATTCCTGTACCAACTTCTAGGCAGCTGTCCTGGGGCCTGAGAGAGACCCCTAAACTCCCTGAGAAGCATCACCAGAGAGCCAGGACACCCCATCTGCAGACATTATGGTGTGACACATGCCTCTGACCCACAGCACAGGCTTGCTCAGCCTTTGTACAGTCTGCAGAGCCCACAGTCCATCACAGCCACAAGCATCCTGACACAGGCAAGCCTGGTCTACTTCATCAGCCAAGCCCAAGAGGTGTAAAGGGGAGCAGAAGAGCTAAATTGAGTCTGCTGAGGTGCTTGAAGGATGAAGGGAGGGTGCACCAGCAGAAGAAGACAGGCACTGCAGCTGTCAGAACAAAGCTGGCAGGATATGAGCCAGCCTCCAGCCTAAAAGGCAACAATCACATCACTAAGGCTGAGCAACCACCGAGGCCGTGCCTCTAACACAACTGAGTGTCCTGCTGTGTCAGGGCTCAGCACTGGCTTTGACTTATCAACCACAGGGACATGGTTACTGATTGACAACCTCTCCTCTGAGGACAAGCTGAAAGAGTTGGGGTTGTTCAGGCTGGAGAAGAACAGGTTCCAAGGTGACCTTATAACAACTTCCAGGGCCTAAAGGCTCCAAGAGAGCTGGAGAGGGGCTTTTGACAAGAACATGGACTAATAGGACTAGAGGGAATGGCTTCAGACTGAGAGAGGGTAGATTAAGATTAGATTAAGAAGAAATTCTTANTTACTGATTGACAACCTCTCCTCTGAGGACAAGCTGAAAGAGTTGGGGTTGTTCAGGCTGGAGAAGAACAGGTTCCAAGGTGACCTTATAACAACTTCCAGGGCCTAAAGGCTCCAAGAGAGCTGGAGAGGGGCTTTTGACAAGAACATGGACTAATAGGACTAGAGGGAATGGCTTCAGACTGAGAGAGGGTAGATTAAGATTAGATTAAGAAGAAATTCTTAACAGTGAGGGTGGTGAGACACTGGAACAAGTTGCCAAGGGAAGCTGTGGATGTCTCCCATCTCTGGCAGTGTTCAAGGTCAGGTTGGATGGGACTCTGAGAAACTTGGTCTAGTGGAACGTCTCCCTGCCCAGGGCAGGGGGGTTGAAACTAGATGATCTTCAAGGTTTCTTCCAACCTAAACTGATTAATGATGATGATTACNCCTTGATCAGGTTTGTTACATGCCTGTGTACCAGATTGCCCCAGGAAACCAGTTCCGCTCTTGATCTCAGTTATGCCATGCTATGAGGAATTCCAGCAATTATCCATGCATAATAGGGAAGAAGGAAGGAAAAACAATGCCTACCATTTGATCAGCTTGAAGTTTTCAGTTTTCAGCTTTAAGTTCCTTGTCTCTTCTTCTTTTTTTATTTCACATCTTTTGCCCATTTTTATCTCAGTAGTGCTTTATCTTAGACTAGTTTCACCCATTTTACCAAGAAGAAGGAAAACAGCCCCAAATAAAAGGCAGTTACCAGCATTCATTAACCCAGCAAGGTCAACACATTGGTCTTCAGATCCAGTGCAGTTCACAACTTCATTACCGCACTGAAAGGAGTCCACGCTGTAGCAGGCAGGACACTGGTATCCATTGGGCACATTGTTATCTGGTGGCACTGGAATGAAAGACATGGGCTGTAGCTGGTTTCAATGAGGGAGTGAGGGAAATAACCCAGGTGCTAGCTTAGCCTGGAAGGCGTAACCTTGGGATGGATCAGACAGAGAGGGGATGGGCTATGAGGAAAAAAAGAGCTTACATGACACAGAGGTGGTCCGACAGTCATCGCCCGTGCAGCAAACCAAGTGGCTCTTTGCTTTCACCTTCCCATAGTTCACGGTTACAGGGCCAAGGTGGCAGACGTGGGATGGCAGGCAGGACTTGATGGATGAAGAGATGGCCATCCCCCCTGTCATGAAGCAGAAGGCAGTGCCAAGTCGTTCAACACAAAGTAACTCCCTTCCTCTCCTGTTAATTCCTGTACCAACTTCTAGGCAGCTGTCCTGGGGCCTGAGAGAGACCCCTAAACTCCCTGAGAAGCATCACCAGAGAGCCAGGACACCCCATCTGCAGACATTATGGTGTGACACATGCCTCTGACCCACAGCACAGGCTTGCTCAGCCTTTGTACAGTCTGCAGAGCCCACAGTCCATCACAGCCACAAGCATCCTGACACAGGCAAGCCTGGTCTACTTCATCAGCCAAGCCCAAGAGGTGTAAAGGGGAGCAGAAGAGCTAAATTGAGTCTGCTGAGGTGCTTGAAGGATGAAGGGAGGGTGCACCAGCAGAAGAAGACAGGCACTGCAGCTGTCAGAACAAAGCTGGCAGGATATGAGCCAGCCTCCAGCCTAAAAGGCAACAATCACATCACTAAGGCTGAGCAACCACCGAGGCCGTGCCTCTAACACAACTGAGTGTCCTGCTGTGTCAGGGCTCAGCACTGGCTTTGACTTATCAACCACAGGGACATGGTTACTGATTGACAACCTCTCCTCTGAGGACAAGCTGAAAGAGTTGGGGTTGTTCAGGCTGGAGAAGAACAGGTTCCAAGGTGACCTTATAACAACTTCCAGGGCCTAAAGGCTCCAAGAGAGCTGGAGAGGGGCTTTTGACAAGAACATGGACTAATAGGACTAGAGGGAATGGCTTCAGACTGAGAGAGGGTAGATTAAGATTAGATTAAGAAGAAATTCTTAACAGTGAGGGTGGTGAGACACTGGAACAAGTTGCCAAGGGAAGCTGTGGATGTCTCCCATCTCTGGCAGTGTTCAAGGTCAGGTTGGATGGGACTCTGAGAAACTTGGTCTAGTGGAACGTCTCCCTGCCCAGGGCAGGGGGGTTGAAACTAGATGATCTTCAAGGTTTCTTCCAACCTAAACTGATTAATGATGATGATTACGATGATATGGTGATAGCTCAGCCCTGGTGGCATGGCATGGTTGCATGGTGTCCCCATCCCTGCTTGAGGATGGGCATACTTCTCTCTCCACACATCATCAGTGCACCCCCAGTATGAGATGTCAGCAGTTTAGTGTAGGTCATGGTTCAGCCTCTCAACCTCTTGACTCAACTACTCACTCACCTCAGCCAGAATTAAAAGTCAGTGTCTCCTTCCACTATGAAGCTTTGGTCCTTCCCTCCACAACTAAGAATCAAACCCTCCCAGCAGAAAACTGCTTCTCAAAATAGAGGAATAAAGAGCTTTTCTTGTTCCAGACTATCCTGATCTCTGGGTCCTCTGTCAGTAAAAGGAAAATGAACAGATTATCCAAGGATGGACCATACTACCAGTGACAGAAGTGGGGAGAGAGACAAGTGCCCCAGCCAGCCTCACTCTGAAAGCCACACTGGCACACATAGAGGATGTCTTACCTATTAGGACCTCATGCAGAATAATGCCACAGGTGTCTTCACCACCAGTGCAGGTTTTCACAGGGCCAGAGCAGCTTTTTCCCATGCTGTGACAAATCTCACACTGGAGGCAAGTCCCTGGGGAGAAGAGGACACATTCCTGAGCAGCAGACATAGGGCATCTCACTTCCCCTTTTGCTGATGTTTGATTTCAGCACTGATCAGCACTTTTCACATTTCTCTTCCCTTATTTTTCCTATTTCATTGTGCAATCTGTGTTAGAGTTTTCCTGGACTTGCTGATGGCAGCAGCCCTACAAACCCCTTCATCCTGGCAGGCACTTAGGCGTCCCTGGATTCACAGACCCCAAATTCTCTCTTTGCAGTGAACAAGGACACCCGAGTGGCTGGGGAATAAGAGCTGCCAGCAGGTACTGACTGTACTCTGTACAAACTGGAGACTCCCTTTGTAAGCATTATCTCTTTGTATAGCTCTTTGTAGGCATTAGGGGAAACCACTTCACCAGATACCTGCTGGAACACTTTAAGTAGACCAGAATATCAGATGGTCAGCAGGAAACACTTAGAAAGGAATATCGTGTATTTCAACAGAGGACAAACAGGATCTCTTCCATGACGCACACCCACAAGAGTCCAGCATGTAGATTAACAGGTCCAGGACATGTGTCACTTCCCTAAACCCAGGTGCCAACTAAGGCACCTTGCAGTGGCTGTGGCACCTACTTGGAGTGGCCGGTGTGACCCAAGACCTCCAAGTCAGCTCTGCTTTTCTGAAGCAGAGCTGAAGGACAGTTGAGTTGACATTATGTCTAAAATGTCACACAACCCTGGACATGAGTAAAGTAAATGAGCCTGGAGATTGACTCAGCTGACCAAAGGTCTGGCTGCCTCAGAGTAACCTGAATCATTCTGATGACTGTCCTGGCTGCACCACCATGAGCACTACAGAAAACCAGACTGCAGGCTCACGTTGTAAATGCCAAAACCCTCATCAGCACATGGGCACATTGGCTCATAGGACCAAAGATCCCTCAAGACCGGTCACCCTCTCCCCTCTGCAGTGCAAATCCGCCAAGATGACGGGGGTTAATGGCTCAGATGGCAGCAATAGCCTCACACACAAAGCATCCCATTCCCAGACCTCTTCCATGTCTCATAACCCCGCAGGTCCCAGTGGAAAACTCACCTGGGTCCAGGAAAGCCAGGAGGAAGCTGAGTCCAAGGGATACTCTCATGCTGATGGGATGTAAGCACAGGGAGCTGCCAAGTCTTACCCAACACAGCACTGTGTGCCACAAGGGCTTTATAAACTGGAAGGAAAGGGGGTGTTTTGGGGAAGTGGAGGTTGGGGAAGTTCTCTGAAGAATATATATATTGCTGAGCACTAACACCAGTGTTTGCTTTTTCTTTTAAAATGCAGGTTTTGCCTTTTTCTTCACATCCGTGATGCTGTTTGTCTTTCCCCTGTTGAGAGTGAGCAGCCTGTGGGGTAAGACTGGCTTTCCTGGTGATATCAGGTATGTCTCTGGTGCAGACTTTGAACATTGTTCAGTCTCTGCCATCCATATGAATGGTGGAGAATAAACCATTTGAAAAGCCCTGTTGTGTTCTCACTGTTAGGCCCAAAGAAGCAAAATATAGCAAGGACCAGGCAGGAAATTCCCCTGTGGCTGAGTTTTTGATGGCTGGTTTCCAATCTCATCATTCCCATCATAGAGTCAGGAGCTCTCATGCCCAGAGTACAGCAGTAAAGCAGGCAATGTCAAAGCAGTGAGCTTCCTCTCCGAGCTAGAATCCAGCTTCAGTGTGCACAATAACTGCCAAGGCACAATTTGGAGCAGGCTCAGTCAAGGGTTCTTGGGGTTAAATATGTCAGAGCAACAATGCCAGTACTCCAGGGTTTGGGTTTTGATAATAAACCCTTGGAAGTTGATAAGGAAGCCTCCTATTGTCCTTCTGGGCTTTAAATTAAGCCAAGTCAGCAAAGAGATAGCGTCCATGTGGCTCTGGGACAGCCTGGTCACAGATTAAGTACGGTTATAGCAAGTTTTCCGTGCTCTGGCATCTCATGATGGGCTAATGACAAGAAGCAGTGACCAATTTGCCATTGGCCCACAGGCTCCCAGCCTCATGTGCAGGTTTTATTAGGATGTGCTGCCTCACTGAAACCATACCCTACCGTGAAGATATCCTCTTGTCCTGCACCATATTGGACACAGACCCTCCCGGACTTTTTGCATCGACAGCCAGGAAGAACTGAAGTGCCCTCAAGCCCCCTTCCCATTTGAGACTAACCTCCTCAAAGGACAGTGGTCTTTTGATATTTACCAGTATATTGAGTAGTCCAGTGGGACCACTTCTTAGCTAAGCCCACGGTTCTAAGAGAATGGGAATCACACTGGATAAGAGTGTTGGTCCCCCATTTTCCATAAAGCTGATATCGCAAGGAAATAAGGAAGAATTATATCTTCACCCTGAAATTCTTTTTCAGCTCAGAAATGGTCTCATGCCACGGTAGATGTGTTAAAATGAAATCAAACTCCTGACTGCAGCCTGTTCAGGATTAAAATTAATTTCTTACAGGTCTTAAACCTCAGACAGAATAAAACCATGTCCCCAGGCAGTCTGGGGTACCTATGTTGGGGTGATTCTGCCATTTGACTACATATGGGACTGCAGATACAGATAGGAAGATGAGAGGATGTGACTGTCTCTGGTGATTTTAATTTCATGCCCTTTCATTTAAGGTGATTATTGAGGTGCCTGGGGGACTTTCCCTGAACAACATGACTACACTAGTCTCACTGAATTATATAGACCTCACCTGTTTCCCACCTCTCATGGAGGGAGGGTGTGAAGCTCCTTTCATGTGCTTTTTTAGAGATGAAACCAAGCATAGCAAGAAGGCACAATCTGCAGCAATAAGAGACCTGGAAAAGAAGACTTATTAGAGAGGTTGAAAACAATAAAGGTGCTCAGGGGACAGCCATCATATATATCTACAGAAAAAAAGGGAATAGGAAAAACTGACATAGGAGGCTTACATTAGTCATTGGGGGAATTGGGCTGATTGCCTGGGAAGGTGTGGATCCTCCATCCTGGGTGGCTTGGGAAAAAAAACTAGACCAGTAGTTATTAGGGAACTATTTAACTCGATAGGATCCTGCTCCAGGGCTGAGAGATGGATTAGATGCTCTCTCAAGATTCTTTCTAAATTGATTCTTATATTTTAATTTCACGGTGTGCATGCAGTGCTTGTCTTCTGCAGCATATTCATGTTTCCAGAAGGAGAGAAGGATGATAATACAGCAGTCACACTCTTCAGGGAGGTGAGGCTGGGGAGGTCAGAGAAATCTATGAGAGGAGAAAAGTTAAAAATCCAACCCTGAAAATAGTATTGGTAGGAAGGGGAGATGAAAAGGGATAAGATCAAAAGGAAGATGATGCTATGATCAGCAGAAGAAAGACATCCATCTAAGCTAGAGCATCCACAAAAATATATGTGAATTTGTCCTGCAGAATTGTAGCAGAAAATTCCAGTGGATTTCATAAAATCCAAGAATTGTTTAGGTTGGAAAAGACCTTTAAGATCATTGAGTCCAGCCATCAACCCAATACTGCCAAGCCCACCAATAAACCATGTTCCTAAGTGAAATATTTACATATCTTTCAAATACCTCCAGAGATGGTGACACCACAACTTCCCTGGGCAGCCTCTTCAAGTGCTTGACAACCCTTTCTGTGAAAAAAATTTTCTTAATATCCAATATAAATCTCTCATGGCACAACCTAATTTCTCTCATTCCAAGAGCTCAAACATAAAGGTATGTCTTCAAAGCGTGAAAATAATATATCAGATTTACATCATAGCTGAAGAACCCAGGTAAGAAAGCTCTGAAAAAGAAAGAAAAGTGGCAAAAGTGTGACAAAGAAAGTAAAGGTTAGAAAGGACTGGGGTGCACAGTTCCTGTAGGAGATACTGAGGAAAGTCTTGCACAGTCCTAACTGGCATTGAAAGGGAGGATTCCTAACAGAGAATCACAATGACGGCTTTAAAAAAGAAGAAGTGAGGTCAGAGCTAAGGATAAATCCTCTGATGGTGAGATCAGCTGGGGCCAAGAGGAGCACCCTCTTCCTGTGATGAAACCCTTGAGAAGGAACCAGAAGGACAGGATGTGGCTGGGTGAAGGGCAAATCCAACAGATCCCTGGAACCAGGCAAGCGCACTGTGGCTGCCAGCCCTCATCCCTCACAGTCACTGCAGCACTGTGACAAGGAAGGGCTCCCCTCCCAGCAGCCGGAAGCCAGCAAAGCAAAACTTTCTGCAACAGCAGACAAATTGGAGGTCAGGGTGAAGCCCTGTATACAGGGTCATTGCAAGGCTTGGGTGCTCAGCTGCCGTCCAAAAGAGTCTCCCAGCGTACTGGCAGCCACAGCAGGGCTGTCACCCCTTGCCACGTTACAGCTCCTGAAAAAGACTGGAGGGACCATTACATCCAAAACAACCATTTTTAACCACAATGTGTCTCTTTTTCTTCTTATCTTTAGAAGACAGTCCTAACTTCCCAGCCTCATGGGCTAACATTTGAGCTATGCTGAGATGGGGGTGTCTGTGGCTTCAGGACCTTGTATGTCCCAAAGAGCTCTAACACCTCCAGTAAAAAACAAGTCTAACAGTGTCCCAAAAGCCCAGGCACAGCTTCTGTGGGAGCAGTAGAGCAAAGGTGTCTCCTTACCTCCCTTTAACCATGACACAAGAAGACAGAGCCACTACGTGTTGTGACATTTCAACGGTGAAGTCATGCACAGCCCATAAAAAAAGCTATAGAAAAAGAATCAAACCCACCCATTTTCTGAGCTGATTCCTTGTTCTCCACAGTAGAGATTGGCAAAACCTGCCAGTCTGGTTAACCAGGCAAGGAAACATAAGACAGCAATTCTAACCACTCCATGCAAGGATTAGTGTGCCTGTCCCAAAGAGTGAGAGCAGGAAGAGTCTCACCATGTGCTGGCTGACTATAGGCTGAGGAGGTTTTCACAGAATCACAGAATGGTTTGGGTTAAAAGGGGCCTTAAGGTCCATCTAGTTCCAACCCCCTCTCACGGGCAGGGACACCTTCCACTAGACCAGGTCAATTTTATGGTCATTTGTCTTAGCTGTGATTGCACAAATTAATAAACCAGCCAGGTGGTGGTAGGTCAGTGTAAATCTAATTGCCACTCCTCATGAGGAGCTCCCCGAAGCACCCCCTTGCTGTGTTCCCCCCAGTGCTTCACCAAATAACTCCAGGCCAGAAAGGAGGGGATTTTGTTGCCTATCCCCACCCACTGCTGATGTAAGGTCACTGCTCGAAACTGGACCTGGCAAGGGAAAGCTGCTGGCACCCAGATGGTTCAAGGGAGCAAAGTCACACCGATGGCTTCATGGGAGTCACAGAACCAAGGGTTTGTCAGCAAGGAAGTTACCACGTGTCTGGAAGAGCAGCATTCCTGTAACAGGGTGCCAATTGTCACACATTAATTTTCCATGAGGACTTTACATGGCAGGGTGCCAATGCCAGCTGCACTGAGCCCTATCCTTGCACCTGTCCCCAGACAGGGGTTCCCTCCCTCTTGCAGCCAGTGCTGGGTCTGCCTTACCCAGTAACGCCCTTCAGGGTTCAGTTTCCAGCCAGGTCAGTCCCTTAAGGTGAGAGCTCCTGTTGGCAAAGAATTTGTGAACTAGGGAAGAGAAACTGAAGGCTAAAAATAATATGAATGTAATAACATAAAACTGCTGCTTTAAATGCTTTATTCTGTGGCTAAAAAGATGTTAGTTAACATGTTATTGCTCCTGTGCAGCAACACTCTCAAGAAAATACCCAGAATCGAGTTACTGAATACTATCAAATAATAAAACTTCATCCTTCAAGAGATCAGGACATTTAAATGAGTGCAAGGGACATTTTATTTTACCTTTGACACTACACCATTTATGCCTTTAACGTTAATGAATTGTTGGCACCCTGGCCAGTAATTACTTTTTCAGCTGGAATAACTGCCAGGGAATCCAACTGCTTTTTGAGCATCCTGAAGGAAGATAGATTTGCACGCACATTAGTGCGTTCAACGAGCTTCCTGTTCCAGCATGAGTCATCAGCAATGCCCTCTTTCATCATTCAAGAAAACAGCACCTGTTTAATCCATTGATGGATGATGTAGAAAGTATGTCCTTATTAGACATTCACAGCCCTTATTAGACATTCATATTTCAACCTCCTTTTCAGTGAATTGCTCCAGTGTGCAACTTTACCAGCTAGGAGTGTTCCAGGCTGGCAGCTGAGGCAGACCACTTCACCAGTTTTAACTGGTACATTAAGACAAAGATAATGCTGCCATGGTCTGGTATCAAAAACACCCAGTAAATACGTAAGATGAAGACTTTTAATACAACATTTATATTCACACATTGTATTTATTGTTCACGGCAGTGGTTAGGACTCTCAAAATGGAATAGAAATTCAGTGTTTCAGGAATCATGTCTAAGTGGGCTCTCAAGCAACTTGGCTCTGCTTTTGTCCCTTGAAAAAGTGGCCTGACCCCAAGCCCCTGGCAACTTGATTTAATGTGTTTAGACGGCTTTACTTTTTTCCTTCTTTCTACAAGAAAATTCTTCCCTCCCATCCAGCTGGAGCTGATGATGAAGGTCCCAGGTCCTGGGAAGTACAAGTGGCAGCCTTCTTCATCACACTGGAATTTGTGAAGGAACTAGTGAAAACAATGGGAACCTATAAGCTTCTTTTAAAAGCCTAATTTTGTGGGGGAAAAAAGGAGCCAGCCAAAGACAACCTGTTGATGAGGCATTGAAAGACTGCAGGTGCTAAGCTGATCTGGGAGATTTTGGAGGACAAAGATCCATTCAGTCACTCATCTACTCCTTCCCTCTGGCTATCCACTGCACCCATCTGCACACCTCTGGCATGGAAAGCCTCCTTAAAACAGACTGTACTTGGAAACAGGAGAATTGAATTGGCAAAGGCATTCATTTTTACCCTTGATTGCATTTATTCTGAAAAATATCACTCTATCAGTTTTCCACCCTCTCTTTGTCTTCAGTCAATTACTAACCCAGTCCCACTGACAGGAAACAAGATTTTATCATGAAAAGCAGCAGTTACAGGTGAGTAAGACCTGCCTTGGAAATGGACAGACGCAGCCAAATCAAGAAAAAGAAAGATAAATTGTTACCACTAGGCTTGAGACAAAAGGCTATGCTGTGGCTACAAACTCTCCACATGGTTGGAAGTATTTGAAAGCAGGCATTTCTTTGAACCTTTACAAAGATGCAGCCTGTCGGTTTATACTGGAGATCTTTGAACTGAGAAGATCCAGACAACCTCATTTACCACATTTTCTTAAGCTGAAGTGATCTGGAGCTGACTGAACCCTCCTTACACTTTTTGGCATCCCATCTCTGAGTAGTATGATGTTACTCCATCGTTGCCATCCTTTTCTGTTGCAGGATTTTTCCTGTGTGTGCACATATCATTTCCAGTGAACCCAGATGTTATGTGCTTTTCAGTACCAGTTCCTGTCTCCTCTTTTCAGGCCTTTATTGTGAAGCATAACATTGCATAAGGAAGAACCCCGAAAGCCATGCCCTGCAGCACCAGGAGACATAATCCCAGCTTTCCAAATGATGCTCATCTTTCCCATCCCTTTCCACTCCAACATTATTCATTGGGTGATAAGCATCATAAAATAGAGGTATTCTCAAATGACTGTGACGTATACCACTAAGAAGATCATGTTTACTTAAAGCCTGCATTGGTTTGGTCATTTTTTAATCATCAGTCGCTTTCAGAAAGCAAAATCTGTTGTTGGGTTTGTCTGGTTGTTCTTTCATTCTCTTACACATTCATGAGGAAAAGCATCCATTGCCCAAGGCAAGGCAGGCCTCTGGGCAAAACAGGTGTTTGACAAGCTGTAGTATTGTGGATGTGTCAAAGTGAAAAAGAGTAGGTTTAGATAAGATACTACAAAAAAAGTCTTTACTGTGCCAGTGATGAGGCACTGGAATGGGTTGTCCAGAGAAGTTGTGGATGCCCTGTACCTGCAAGTGTTCAAGGCCAGACTGTATGGAGCTCTGAGCAACTTGGTCTAGTGGAAGATGTCCCTGCCCATAGCAGGGGAGTTGGAATGAGATGATCTCTAAGGTCCCTTCCAACCCAAACAGCAAACATCAGATAAATATCCAGAAACAGCAAACAGTGAATGGCAGGTGTAGAGATCCAAGCAAAATTCCAGAGCACTCAGCATGGAGGTGCCTGGAGTAGCTCAGCACCAGCTGGAAGAGCTCATGACACAGCACCATGTGGAGACACATGGGTTCAGGTCCCATGAGCAGGCTGGGTATGGGGTGCCATGCTGGCCTCCAGGATCCAGAGTGAAAGGAGATGTCCTGTGTGGCATGGAGGTGCTCACACAGCTACCTCCCATCAGGTTGCACCAGTGGCTGGGGAGCTCTGAAACCAGTGGCAGCCACTGTTGGCCAGTGTTCAGAGCTGTGTATGCCACAAGACAAATGACCTTGATACTGCTTGTCCTCAGATGGACAGATTGGAAAGAAGGTAGAAAGTGCAAAGTCACCTGAGTGACCTTGGAAAGGATAAAATCAAATTTTTCCATGACTTGCACCTCAAATCCTGTGATCAGTTTGGGGTCTCTCATTACAAGAAAGACATTGAGGTGCTAGAGCATGTCCAGAGAAGGGAGCAGAGAAGGGAAGGGTCTGGAGCACAAGTTTGATGAAGGAGCTGGGATTGTCTAGTCGGGAGAAAAGGGGTCTCGGGGGTTCCTTATCCCTCTCTACAGCTCCCTGACAGGAGGGTGTTGCCAGGTTGGGTCAGTCTCTTGTCCCAAGAAACAAATGACAGGACAAGGAGAAATAGCCTCAAGTCATGCCAGGAGAGGTTTAGATTGGATATAGGGAAAATTTTTTTCACTGAAAAGGGTTGTAAAGCCCTGGAACAGGCTGCCCAGGGAAGTGGTGAAGTCAGCATACCTGAAGGTATTCAAAAAACATGTGGGTGTGGCATGTGAAGGCATGGTTAGGCGGAGACCATGTGGTGGTGGTGGGTTGGCAGCTGGAATTTATGATCTTGGATGTCTTTTCCAACCTTAACAAGTCTTTCTATGGTTCTATGTCATGGGCTTACCTACTCCTCCCAAAAGAATGTGGACCAGGATTTCTCACTCACAAACAAACATCTTCATTGTGGGGATAAAAAACATTCTGGCAAGGAGCTCTCTCCAGCATAATGTATGATAATGAATGTATTTTCACAGATAGGCCCTCACTCTGCTACACCAACCAAAAAATCACTGGTTTCAGCAAGTCAGGAGATCAGGCTATAGATACGCTGGGCTATATGAAATCAAAATTTTACAACAGGAATATCCCCAATAAAAAGTTTCTTAACAGTGACATATAGGCAAACAAAATCCCCGCAAATGTGGTCTTTAATCAGTCTGCCCTGTTTCTTCAAACCTGGCATGTTACAAATATACCTGAGAGGGATGATATACTGACAAATGGCTGGTGCTTGTGTGTCTTTTAGGCCCCAAGCAATCATCTGGGAAACCACAAGATTTTAATGAGCCTGCCCCAGAGACATTAGGTTTTATGGAAACAGATTAAAAGAATTTTACATAACAACTTAATCATGAAGTATAATGAGAAAATAAAAAATAATGCCATACAGATAAGACATGGGAAATTCTAGCCCCAGTGATATGAAATGTATGGAAATGATAATCAGGTGGATAAAGAATGAAAATGAAAACAAATGTGAAAGAAGAAAGGTAGATATTTAAAACAGGAATTATAAGATTATTAAATACTAGGGCAGATACATATAAGAGCAAAATCCCTAATGTAATATTTTTCAATAAAGTTTTTGTCATCTTTATTTTTTAACTTTTGCATGAACATTGAGGGAAAGGTTAAGGAGTACAGCCAGGTTCCAGATCTCTGCATTGTCTTAAGGAGGACTTCATATTGTCTGTATCTCAATATGAGGAATGCCTAAACTACTTTAACTGGTTACATGGAAAACCTCATTATGAGGGTCACCTCACTCTAGATTGCAGGGCAAAAAAGGTTGCAAATAAAGATGAAAATGAAGGTGAGCTGGGGCTTTGAGAAAAACACACTGTTCTTATGACAAATCCCAAGACCAAACAGAGAATTAAATCAAGCATAGACTGCACACCCCACCATTGGGATCTGGACATCCAAACCCTGTCAATTTCGTGGGTGAAGATCAGTTTGGAGGCACATAGTGTTGAAGACAGTATGGGACCCCAAGCAGAGTCGTTGATGTAGGGCTGATGAATGCTGCCTTCGAAAGGCCATGCGAGGCTGCTCCTAGGGGTTTGCTGCAGTTCCTGTGTCAGGCCTGACAGCCACACGAGGATTTTTCAGATACTGTGGAGCATTTCAAATGGTGCCTAAATGCATTTGATTGCCCAAACTGCAGTCTTAGCCTGCAAGTTCAATCCCACCTGAGAAGCCCAGGCTTTGCATTGTCCCTCCAATTTTCCCCATATCAGAGGATCCAAAGCTATAAAACCCACAGATTCATGAGCCGCTCTGATAGTGCTTTGCATGACACAATCCCTCAGGAAGTATAACTGCAACAGATCCAGTTATGCCAGCACCGTGTGTATGCATAGAAAGAGGCAACCCCAGGTCCTAAATCCCTTAGTGAAGAGACCTAAACTCAGGTGTGGTGGTGCATCCCCCCGGCTTTTCCAGGCCGCGCTGCCATCTCAGGAATGCTCGTTAGGCCTCGGCCTTGACAAATAGCACCTGGGCTCAGCTCTTCTTGAGCTTATTAGAAACAGACTGCTCCCAGGAACTGCTGCTGTCCAACAAGCTACTGTTTTCTTTATGAACAGCCTTGGAAATTATTTTTCTTACCTGAATAGCAGAACATCCCAGTTCTCACACTTTCAAAGGAAGTGCCGACCCAAACTGTGGCCAGGATGAAACACTGTTATGACTAAAGTCCACTTTCTTGTGGCCCTGTAAACAGCAGTCCAAAATAAGACCCTTGGAGCTCTCCTGGGCCCCAGCAGGCTGCAACCAGCAACCTCCCTCTGAGTGGGGCCTCTCAGAGCCAGCAAAATCTCATGTTTGCTGTACTCGGAGAATCGCTGGACAGCAATGAATCCTAGGCCAGCACCCTTACTCCTCAGGGCCCAGCCCTCGGCCCGCAGGGGAGAGGCAAAGACATCCAAAGCGAGTATTTGCCTACTTTCGAGGGGAATTTTTCACAGGTACCTTGCTTGCACAGGTTCTTTCTGTCTGTGTGCATGCACGTGCGCATGTGCTATAGCAAATCTGGGAGAAATGCTGCTCTCTTAGATGTTTAAGTACCTTAATATCTAAGTTAGGCCCGTACATAAGATTAAGTCATAAGTTGTAAGCTAAGTTAAAAGCTGCCAAGTGTTGTTCTTTTGCTAAATTGCTAAGTTTAACTTCAAAGTTTTAAGTTAGGTTTAATGCTGTTAAGAGTTATTCCTCTGTTAAATTGTTAAGGTTAAATTATAAATTAAGCTATAAGTTAAGGTTAACTTATAAGTTAAGCTTAAGTACTATTAAGGTTGAGTGCTGTTAGGCTTTTAGGCCATATTCCTTTTTATCCTTGCCCTCACTATCCTTTTGTCACACATACCTAAACAAACACACACACACACACACATATAGATAGTTCTCAGCTCATTTCTGTTCTGATTGGCTGGATTTTGTTTGGTTTTGTCGTTGCTTGTTTTTCCTTGGTGTGCTTTAACTGTCCAGTAAGTAGTAGAGTGAATCTTGCCAATGAACTTTGTCGTGCTGTCGCTTAATATTAAATCTGGTTTTTAGTGATACCCTTGCTTGTGATTTTTTAAGTGATTTTGATGCCTTGATTGGACTACTTAAAAAGAGAGGCTAGACAAAATTAAGAGAATAAAAGTGGGTATGTTTATTGAAGGGCCTTCAAGGTATACTTTGGGCAGTCAGAGTTGCAGGGGCTACACCCAAAAGGGACGACAGGTCACGAGTTTTCCATACTTTTATAAGTTTGGTCCATTTGCATATTGGGGTTAATCCTCCAATTACAATTGCAGGTAATGAAGTCATTACCCCAGTTTTGTTCCCCCCTTAAGCCACTTTGTTTACATATTTCGGGGCCTGAGACAGTGAGGTGTCCTTGAGTTTCAGGCCTAGAGAGGATTTGTTTCATCTGAGCAGAATGGGAGAACAGTAGCTAACAGGCTATATGGAGTTTTAGAGTTACACACTAAAACATTACAGGATAGGAAAATATAAAAGCTAAAATCCTAAGGCATCAGTTTCAAACACTCACTTATATCAGCTAGTGAGCTCAGTGACCTCCTCATGGTCTCTTGGACAGCATAAGTACCCTTCCAAAAGTGAGCCTGCAAAGGACCTGCTGCTTGTACATGCATCGCTCATTCCCCATGACAATCCCATCGTGGTGACAACCCCATGGGGCAAGGTTGGAGACTGTCAGAAGTCTCACTGACTCTGAAAGCAATGTGCAGGTGAGGCAAGACACAGCATCATGAAGGGGTAGCTCCAGCTACTCTGATCTCTTGTTATATTACCCGTTGCTAAGGGAATAGCTTTTGTGCTTCATGTGGGTTTGCACCCAGCAAGACCTGCAATTTATGAGGCAGAAAATCGCTGTGGGAATACACGTCTTGACCTGCCTTTTGTCTGTGCCAAGGAATAGATTTTTCCTGCCATACTGGCCTGTCAGAGAGGAATTGTTCTTTGGTATGGAGCTGGGGAAGCAGAAAGCTATTGCCCTCTCCCTATGCATCCAAGGGGCTCCTAGTGCCAGAAAAAGAAGCTGTAGCCATGTGAAGCAAAGCTGTGGTGCAACGTAAGTTGATGCTGCTGACAGAAATGTATTCCAAGGATTAACTCTGATCTGGCAGGCTTTGTTCTGGATCAGACCCAGCACAGACTGTACTGTGCTGTCTCTAGGTCAAATCAGGTGTCATCTGACTGCACTAAGACCTTATAGTATCTCACCACGGCAGTTAAGCCAAGATCACATCTTCCCTCTCCTGTATTGTCTGCTCTGTGTGTTCTCCTCCTCCTCCTTCTATTTCCTCCTCCTTCTTCTCCCTTGTGCCACTGCCAGTGCTCTTGTGCTCCCCTGGAAAGGCAGTTCATGGAGAAGATCAGACAGTCACCCAGCAATGAAATGGGAAATGTGGTCAGGCCATGCAACCGTGCTGGCATGGACAGAGGGAACAAGGTTGCAGCTGTCCACATTTAGCTTGTCTGACACTGGCAGGGAACCACACACCAACTGTGTGCATGTGCTCGGTCGGGCACATATAAAAACATATCTGTTGCCTAAAGTCTGTGTTATGAATCTTGGCTAATTGAGTTTAAATTTATTCAGGACTCAAACCCTGTTTTGATTCAAATCTGTGTTGTAACACGACCCACAAGTACACAGAACTGGTATGGAGGGTTAGGGAAGAACAACCCCCTCCTTCAGTCATGCAGTCCCTGGCTTTTTTTTGCTGGGACCTCTTGTAGAATCTCAGGTTCATCTTCAGGGAAGTGAGCACACCTCCATCATGGACTGAACAACTCAGTGAACCTCCTCCAAAGGAAGCTAAAAAATTAATTCCTCACCACATGGGGCTCAACTGACATCACTCAATACTTGGAAACTCAAATATGCCATAGGTGTCTTATGACATCCCCATTCCAGGAATGATCTGGTGACTCATTTCTTAAACCTTCCTTTGCCCCAGGCTGTCCAGAGTTTGGCTTTCTATACATTCAAAGCTAAGAGCATGACACTTGATCTTGTCACCAATAACACCATGTGCCTGGGCTGACATTCACACCAGCAGGGCTAAGGTTTTTTCTTCTTTTGCTCTGCACTATGGGCCCACCATGTCATGGCCAAAGAAAACTGCTTGGTCCTCTTATAGACTGCAGACAGAGGTTCCATGAGGGGGATGAAAAAAATCTGCATAAACCAAAGCCAGGATTAAAACAGAGTAATCCTGGACAATAGGCCGGCGCCTGCTTATCCAAAATGCCTTTGGCCCCAAAGGAAATGGCTGTCTAATTAATGTCAGCAGAATTAGTGTGTGCATGGTTTGTATGTGGTCTCTGCCAAGGTTACAGTTGGCAGGAGCAGACTTTGCCAAGTGCAGCCTGCTGGCAAAGTCCCATATTTTCCACTGCCTAGAAGCATATTTCTCTTCATTTCAGATACTTTCCTCCACCTGTGGTCTGCTCCTGCCAAAAGCCCCCACCCAGGGGGCACATTAACTCCTCCAGACTCAGCCTCTGCATCCACTAGGAAAAGAGCTGAGTCCCTTATGCAATATTTAACCAGCACTCTAAGCCAGGGATGGTTTTTGTCCCCATTTCAGCCTGGAGCAGGGATGCAAGACACAACTGGCCCAGAACTTTAACAAGACATCACCAAGATGAATAATTACTACCAAGTTATGTGATTACTTAACATTTTGTATACATAACTGGATGAAATGAGCTCTCTCTCCTGTCTTCTTTCTCCTTTGTCCAATCTCCCCAATTATCTTCATCTACTGAAGCCAAGATCTTTTCAATACCTCCAGCTTGCCAGAGAGAGCTGCCCCAGCTTGCTATTTGAATCATAACACACCCTCAAAATTCAGAATTCACCTAAGTGAGAAGATCCCTTAAGTTCACAACAAGGAAAGCACAGTTGGATGAGTAATTGATTCCATTCTGATTGAAATAGAAAAATCTAGTTGGGTCTTACTCTCAGTTTCCTCCTTCTGTACTTGCACAGATTGCAGCAGATCTGTTTTCTCTGGGCTCAGAGATTAATTGAAGGCTCTGGGCTAACTTCTCTGCTGAGGTTGGCTGGCTCAGGGACACCACCTGGGATTCACAAGCAGCTGTTTTCTTACTGTTAGCAGAGAGTTGAGAGAGGGAATCCCAGGGCTGCACAGGTGGAAAGGACATTGTGGGTTGGAAATAGATGTTGTTTAAAGTCTCTTTCAATCAAAAAAATTTCCATGATTCTATGATGGGAGAGAGACTGTTGACAAGATCATGTAGTGACAGGAAAACGGGAACTGGCTTCAAACTGAAAGAGGAAAGGTTTAGATTAGATATTAAGAGAAAATCCTTTATTGTGAGGGTGGTGAGACACTGGAACAGGTTGCTCAGAGAAGTTGTGGATGTCCCATTCCTCAAGTGTTTAAGGCCAGGTTGGATGGGGCTCTGAGCAACCTGGTCTAGTGGAAGATGTCCCTGCCCACAGCAAGCAGATTCAATCAAGATGACCTCTAAGTTCCCTTCCAACCCAAACCATTCTAGGATTCTGTGATTCTTCTTCTTGGGGCCTTATCTGAAGGGCTGTTTTGCAGTGGGGTGATGCTCAGACACTCAAAACTTGACTGTAAAATGTAAGGCTGAGATTAGCCCCAAGACACAGCAAAATTTTTGGAAAGGAGGGGCAATTCCTGACATCTAGGGGAAAACAACCGGGAGCCAGGTGCCACCCAGGGCACCTGGAAACAGAAGGGTCTCAGCAGAGCAAGGAAGTTGAGATCTCCAGATTTTCATTCAGGAGAGGAATTGTAGCGGTGCAATTTTTCACAACAAAGATAAGTGGAAGTAAGCTGCATCCCGCTGTGCCTCCGTGCAGCACCGAGTAACAAAAAACAAGGATCACCACCTGATATGGAGCAGCTGCCATGGAGGAACCTGGAGCCCAGCAAACTTGTCAATTTACTAAGGAGACTAATACATTTAGCAGATGTAATCCCAAAGAACACGGAGCAGAGAAAGAAGCCTCTGCCAGGACAGGAACCTTTTCTTCTTCTTCAGCAAATTTTCAACCAATTTTGGTTTGCTTCATGTGTGGGTAGGAAGGACTGTACAAGATCATGCAACAGAGAAGCAAGTGTCAGCTTAGCCATGCCTAAACCAGACAGGCCTTCTTGTCCCTCTGACATGCCTATCTCCAGCTATCCTAGCAACATGTCTGTTTTTCCTCTGCAGATGACATGTTTGAATACTGGGCACAGATGGACACAGGATGTAAATGGTGTCAGCTCTGATTGTACAGCGTACACCAACAGCCACATTACAAGAGTTGTATGCTCACAGTACTGCTGCCCTCCCACCACTGGTGGCAAGTAGGATGCCTTCCTTTTTCCATAGGAGGGACAGAAAGCACATGGAAACAAGGGTCCATGGACCCTATAATACCTACTAACAAGGTTTGAAGAAAACATGAGGTTTGTTAAGAGTTTTGCAGAAAGAATCGTGGCACCCCTCATGGCACAATCCCCAGTGTAATCCTTCATGACATCACCCTTCTAGAAGCACAACCCAAGGTGTCTTTCCTTACGTCCGGGCTGGTGCAGCTGAAAGTGGGAAATTGGCTCAGGACTTCCCAAGGCTAGGGAGGAGGGCTTTCCCCAGACATTGATTCTCAATGGATTTCCATCTCTGTTTCTTAATGTGCTTTTGTGCGCTCTTGATTCCCACCAGTCATCCACCCCGGGGCAATCATTTGAGTGTTGCCACTCTATTAAATGTGAATTGAATTAGGCAGGAGGCAATTATCTGTGTTGGAACTTTCCCAGGGTATCAGAGCTGAGATCCTCAGCAATATCTGATGAGATATTTACAGCCCACAAGCAATGCAGTCATTATTTAAAATCATGGTGTTTCCCACACTGCTCCTTAATATGTTTCGGGATACTGGGCTTCAGAGTAAGTCAGAGAAAGAAGTTAAATCACACCTCTCTATCACAAAGCAATAGAGTTTTCCTTTGAGATCTCTTTGAGTGCAGGTCTGCTGCTACAGCCTTTTTATTCTCAGGTGGCTGGAAAACAGTCCTTTGACATGAACCATGTTTTGTGTGCAAATTGAACACTGATGTTGGGAAAGGTCCATCATCAGTGCCGGTACTCATGATGGATATTCCTGCCCTACCCTGACCTGATATCTTACCATATTCATAGAATCACAAAAAATTCTGAGTTGGAAGGCACCCACAAGGACCATCAAGTCCAACTCCTATTGTTAATGTCAGACTGATTATGAGCCAACGATGTGCTCCCATTGCAAACTGGGCAAATCACATACCCAGCTATGTTAGGACTTTTGTGGCAAGCAGAGCAAGGGAGTTATGATTTCCAGGGCTGGGTTCCCAGTTCAACAGGGCTATCAAGAAACTGAAGAAGGAGCAGAGAAGGATTTCCAAGATCAGGGACAGAGCGCATGTCCTAAAAGTCTAGGTAGCTGGAATTGGTTAGTCTAGTGAAGAGGAGTCTGAAGGGGAGATCTAATGGGAGCCAACCAATAGTTGGACTACAGCGGTGGAGCTGTTCTCAGGAGGGGCAGGTCATATAAGAAGGAGTAACAAAATGAACTCTGGGAGGTCCACAGTGGACTTGAGGAAAAACTTTCTAGCTGGTGTTGCAAAAGCATAACTAAAGGTCCAACACCGGATGCACAAAGTCAGTGACCTATAGGTCGAGTCAAATTCAAAAGAGCCAGTGGGATTCACAAATCACACAATTTATTAAATGCAGCACGTCAGGGTTTTGTGGTTTGCCAGTGATAATGCAGTACCTGCAGAGTAGTTACATATAGCACCAACAGTATGATTGCAATCACAAGCTTCATATCCTTTGACAACACTCACATTGCTGAGGACACAAGGCCTATCTTCCAAGGAAGGTGAAGGGAGCAAACCTGTCAACCTGTCCCTGCAATTTCATGTCCAGTTCTCATCCCCTGGTTAAATGCAACATTGGGGTACTTTTTATACCTTGTTAACCATTATTGTGTGAAGGGCTGTGGTTGGTACTATGTTCAAATCTTCCATTTTTTGTGGGCGTCTACAGAATATTTTTTGATAGGAGCTGTACTTGGCATTTAAGGGTATGGGGTGGAAGAACGAGACCAGGCAGCCTATGCCTTGCTCCATGATCCCCTGCATCAATGCAATGGTGACACGAACCACAAGACCTCCATCTGCTTTCCATGCTTTCACCTTCAGGCTCCATGGCATAGTGAGCTTTGCGTTTTCTACACTATTTTACACTTAAAACAGCTGGAATGGATGACCAGCTCTGGGTCTGGTCACCAGAGTTACCTCCATGCTCAGAGCTTTCCAGGACACAGATAAATCAAGGCCATATAAAGTGGCCAGCCTTGTAAAGTGTTGGGGATACCCCAGCAAGTCAGAGCAGCAGATTGAAGTGCAGATCTCTGAAGATGTCTTTAGACAATGCTTCTGGGGTATAGCCTTCCCATCAGCTTTGCTAACTTTCTGTGTGGGCGCAGAGGGGTTCAGTGAATTATTTTAGTTGAAAAATAAACCAGAAAAGTATGATCTGTTTCAGGCAGACACATGCTAGAAGTTCCTATGCCAGCCTGGGAGCTGTGATGAGTGGTCAGTGGCAGACAGTATCTGAGCTGCCACCACTACCAACAGAATGTGTACAGGACCACTGACATTCTAAGATAACCTCTGCTTCATAGTAATTTATGTTTTGGGACTAACACAGCTTGCTGGCTTCCTAACTGAGGCAGACTCATGCCCCCAGGTTGCATACAAATGAAAGATTGCATCCTGCAAAACCCAGGTTCGGGACCAGTCGCAGTCAAATCATCCTTGGCTTACCAGTTGTCAGTCCCAGTTCAGAGCTTGTAATGAGCCCCATGTGCAAGTGCATGTAGGAGAACAGAAGTCCCACCTCATCTTACGATAACAATTCTATGTAAGTAATTTCACAGGCAACAGACTGCCTCCTAATCAAGTCAGTTTTGAGGGAGCTTGTTTGTGGGGAGAGGAGGCAAGATTTGAATCTGAATGGAACTTCACACTGAGTTTCAGTACAAAAGGAAGATAAATATTGAAACGTGCATTTGCTTCCATGAAGAAAAGTTTATGGCTGTGTAGCTTCTCTAAGAAAAGCATGACAGGACAGGTAGAGAAAGGGGTCCTGGGCTGGCTGTGTGCTGCGCAGTAGGAGAGGTGATGCAGGCCAGCCAGCCCTAGGATGACTAGTACAAAATGTGCTTTTCTCTTATTCGTCTCTTCTTCCAGCACACTAAGCTCTTCTGGTTGGTTTGCTGTCACATACAAATTCTTTGTTTAGTTTTGTTTAGCTTGAGTGACATTGCAGTTCTTGAGAATCAGTTGCCAGTGGGTGTGATAATGCTCTCTTGTGCTCATGATATTGCAATATTCCAGGAAACAGAAGGGTTATGACCTGTACATCACTTACCTGCATGGATCACACTGGGGGCATTTAATGGACAGGGAATTTCCAGGAAAAGAAGGCTTTTCAAGGAAAGTTATTTGCAGTGGAGCAGGACAATGGAGAGAGTCTCTGAGTCCCCCTATGAAGGCTGTACTGTGAGTCTTACAGTGACCTGCAGTGACTCTGGCTCCCTCTGGGATATCATCAAGGTACAAAATGTGTGTTTCTGGTCTCACACTCTTCCTCAGTTTAAGCCAGTTTCTCTTCCTTTTCCCTCCTTTTAAATAATAGCATTGCCTAACCCAGGAATAGTGGGTAATTTTTAACTGTTGTGGGTTCATGGCCAAAGAGTTGGTTACAAATATCTATGCAGATGGGACAGACTGAGAACACACAATCATTGCAGCTCACCACAATTTCCTAAGTTGTAATATCTTGGTTGCTTCTGTTCACATGCACATAGTCAAGAATGTGCCAAGAGGGAAGGGAAAATCAGCAAATCCAAATTCTCATCATGACCCACATCTGCTACCAGACCAAAAGCATAAGCCAACAGCAGCAAAGCTGCACTATGCAGTGTTAATAATGGCTCTAGAAATATTTTTCCAAGCTGGAAAATTCCCAAGGAACAGGTGTCTGAGAAGGGCAGGAGGAACAAAAGTCAGTGGTGAGCAAATGGTGCCTCATGAGTTCAGCAAAGCCCTTGCATGACAGCACCTGTTCTGACTGCACTGTCAAGGAACTTGACAAGGATCAAGCCGAGAACGCAGCACAAAGCTGGAAGGATTCATCAGACACTGGGTTGATGGGGTGCTTATATCACCAGGATGTGTGAGCACTTCTTCAGTTGGTCAAGTCCTGTATGGGATTCCATCAGTGGTAACCACAAAGGGTGTGGGTCCCAATCCAGGTAGTCCAGGTATTGCCTGCTGTTTTCAAATATGTGCTTTTATCTTTTATCCCATGCTCCTCATTCTTGAGGGAATTTTCCTCGTCCCTCATTTTCTGACACCCCCTCTGTGTTCAAACCATCATTTTTCAGGCTGGTCCTTAGGGTCTCACTTCCTTCTTCTGCCTCTTGGCTTTTCATCCAGCTATTGTTCTTGTCTGGCATCGACTATAACCACTATGAACTAGGCATGTGTCCTCAAGTGAGGCACAGGGGAGTCCGTACCCACAATTAGGTCACTTTTCTCTATTATGGCAACAAAGAGGAGGAGGTGGGGAAGCAATACACAAGCAATACATAAGCAATATAAAACTGTTCTAGGAAAACAGGCTCTGGAGAAATCCCAAAGCCTCCTTGGCCGCAGAGCCAACATCTAACAGTACAGTCAGTCACTGTTTTTATTTAACTTGCTTTTCAGCCAAATATGGCTTTCTTAGGAAATGGCAAGCCTTTGCAAAATGCTTAACTTATCCCACATCTCTGGGATGTGGGATCTCAGTGCAGAGGGAGTCAGGTGATGCTCTTCAGGGACAGTCACTTTAGGGAAACCATAATCTCCTGCTGGCTTGCAAGTCAGGCCCTTATAGCCCCCTACAAAACCATGCTGGGAGGAGAAGCCCTGCCTCAAACACTGACAAGGCTGGAAGACACGAGTCATCTCATAGCTTTTTATAATCCTGAGTCTGTATGTCACATTTATTTTCTATGAGACAGTGGAACCGTAGCAACTGACAGATAAAAGATGGTGAGAGCCAGAGCTAGACCTGCTCTTATAGGAAAGGCAAGGAATAAGAAGAGAGCTCAAGTAAGAAGAAACAGAAAAAATGGAAGGGGAAGGGGAGGATAGTGCTGAGGAATATATTTAACACAGGCAGCTCAGTGTGCAAGCTGCAGATTTCGCTCTGGAGAGCAGGAGCCAGAGGCTGAGCCCCAGGCAAGAGGATGTGAAGGGCTAGTACTTTACATAACAAAGGGCACAGGGACCTGCAGCTTGGGCAGGGGGCTGGGCATTCAGAGATACACCAGGAGCCAATGATTCCAGGCTTTCCCCATGCTTAGACTGTGAAGATAGAAAAGCACAGGGATTTCTCTGTTGGGGTTCCTCATCAGAGGCACCAGATCAAGCTGTTACTGTGTTACTGCACCATGATCAAATTATTTTAAGGATCAAGATGTCTGAAATTCTGCTCTTGTGGGAAACCTGGGGTCAAGCCAATAAGGAAATCCAGTATGACTGTGTGAGTCTGGGGCATATAGCTGAGAAGGGGCCTCAGCTCAGGGAGTGCAAGTGTGATGGCCAGATTGGCTCCTGGATGGCCAGGCAGGGAAGTTTCATTAACAGTAGTTGTCACCTTACATCAGAAAAATAGAATAGACTATTTTTGTTGGAAGGGCCTACAGCAATCATCAACTTGCTCATGGTGCACTCAACTCCTGCATCCAGATTGTTGATAAATATATTGAACTGGTCCTTGAATTGACCTCTGTGGAAAACCGCTGGTGACCGATTGCCAGCCAGATGTGGCCCCATTCATTTACACCCTTTGAGCCCTTCCTTTAGGCAGTTCTTCACCTTGCACTCCATGAACCTGCTCATCCCACAGCTGGACACTTGTAAGGGACAGTGTCAAAAGCCTTCTTAAAATCCAGAAAAACAACATCCACTTGGTGGGTCACCTTATCATAGAAGGATATCAAATTAGTTAAACAGGACATTCCCTTGGTGAACTCCTGTGGACTGTGCCTGATGATTACATTTTTCTTTAAAATCCTCACTGAACCATGGCCGCAGTAGCTAACTATAGGCATTGTTGTGTTACCCCTTCCAGACCATGAATGTTTCTTGTTACAGACTTAAAAAGCCTTGTGGCCAAATTACCCTTTGAGCTGTGGGCTTGTGGGACACACCTGCGTGCGTTGCAAAACCCCTAGAGTAGGAAATCACAGGTTTCATGCCTTGGGCAGAAAGACTGAACACCATGGAGTTGCATCCAGGAATGGGAAAAGAAGTGTGGAATAAAGAAACCACTCCCCTCATAAAAGTATTTTTCTGTTATAAATGCAGCTGAGAAAAAGAAGTGGTTTATGCTCCTGGCTTTTATATCTTGGCAACTGCAGTGCGGTAATACTTACCATGCATTAGTGTAAATGGGATCTAAATTAAAGGTTTACATTACCCCAGCTGCACTCACACCATTGGGAGAACAAACCCAGGAGAGCAGCCCATCCACTCTGCAGCTCCAAGCCCCTCAGATGAACATCACAGCAGGGCTCGGATAAAGCACCAGCCCTGGAAGAAAATCACCTTCCTTCCCCACTCTGGGGCTTTGAGTTCACTTTAACCTCCCCAAAGAGCTGGCCCCTTCTCGGCAGGATCTCTGCAGTGCCCTGATGACTTGATTGTGTTTGCCTCATATCTGGAGAGAATCCATGTGATTCACCCACAGTTCCTCCGGGGCCTTGCAGCTTTGATCCTTGTCCTCATTGCTCATTTTTGTTTTCTCACAAGAGAGAAAATAACAAAGATGACTGACAACACACAAGGTGAGGAATCTGCTCCATGGTCACCAAGTGCCAAGGGTACAGGCCCAGGCATTTAACAGGACTGGCTGGTGGGCAGTGGGTACGATGCTGTGCTGGGATCTTACACCACCCAACGTCCATGAGCCAACTCTGCTCCCTGGAACAGCACACATTTTCCCTCAAAACCAGAAAAACCAATGTAATTGCCTTCCTACAAAAGAGTAAGAGCACAGAATGACAGACCTTTTCTCAGCTGACTTACAGCAATGAGTCAAGGTTTGGTGTTTGGGCCTGGTTTGCCCTGAAACAGCCAGAAGGCCTTAGTGTCTTTTTTTCCTTTTCCTTTCTTTTTTTTTTTAATAGATATATTTCCACACATGGGAAAATAGCAAGAACTGAGCTTCAGCAGTCAGCAGCTGAATATGGAGGGGACTATGTCGAACCAAAAGGGAGTTTTATGCAGAACAACCTGCTTAGCCAAAACAGGCCTTCCTCTCTGAAAAGCACAGTCAGCTTTGTGCTGATTCCATTTTAAACAAGAGAAATTTTCAAAACAAGGATTGTTTTCCAAGTCAAAAAGAAATGGAAAATAATTTACATATATATCTATCTCAACTCTAGGATCCTGTTATCACAGGTGACTGCTTCCCTTCCTCCAGTCCTTGGAGACTGTCATAGTTTAACTCATGCTTACTAATGTCCCCTCAACAGGGTCAATAATACTATTTCATTCCTCTATCCAGGCAGAGAGGTTTATAGAATCGGTAGGAATTCTTCACTCTTGCTGTATTGGCCCTTCTCATTTTTGCCCACAATGGACCAAGTGGTTCAAAGGTATCAGGTGAGGAGAGGGATGCAGGCAATGCATGCACTCGCCCTCTTGCACACCCCTACTGCAGGATCACATAGACCTGGTCTCCTGGGGAAACCAGACAGAAGTGGATAATCATCTCACTGTATGTCTCCAAGAGTAAAATTATCGCCTGCAGGAGAGAAGACTTCTTGTGTGGGTAGATTTCCCTGCCTGCAGAGCACACATATGCTAAAAACAAAAGAAGAAGAGTATCATGTGAGCTCTGGATCCAAGGCAGAGATGAAGCTTGTTTTGAAGATGAGAGCTTGTTTGCACACAGATCACTCTGGAAGATTTTTCCTGGGTTTCCTTTGAAGAAGCTAAACAAAGCCTCATAGGAAAAAATAGTGAGAATTTTCTACTTATCTATCTGGTGTACAGCTGATGAGACAGGGTACAGCCAAGAGCTAATCTGCAACACAAACCTTCCCCCAGAGACACCACTCCGCTGCCTTCATGGAACATTTGCGATGCCATAAGGTAGAAAAATAGCAGAACAAAGCTACCAGCAAGGACATACACCGTGGAAGAAGACCCACACACACTTTTCAATCATTTCCTTGTTCATGCTTCCTCCTGTCTTTGAAGTGGAGTTTCTAAGGGATGTACTTCATGATGCTCCCAAATATGCACAAGGGAAAGAGAGTAAGGAAGTAAAAAGAGATTAAATGTGTTAAAGGAGAAATCTCTGCCTGAGCATTGTCACACCTTTCAAGGAGTTGCACACACATCACCTGAGACTCCGAACTGCTGGGACTCACTCCAGTGAGACATATATATGCAAAAAGGGTTAAAGATAAAAGGAAATATGCCCATTGGCACCAAATGACACCACCTGAAATGCAGATACATTATAAACAGCCTGGGGACAAAGTCTTAATTAAAGCACTTTTCTGAAAATCAAAACTGAACCCAAAAGGGAGGGACCATATGCTGTCTTACTGTATTCTTATTTTGCTGTCCAAGTTCTAGGAAAAGAAAATTGGATACACCATTCTGACATCAAACAAGTAGTGCATAGCCAAGCCAGTTGATTGATGACAGAATCTTGAAAACCAACAAAGAATGAAATGGGATCTTACTCTACTCCTGATGCTGTTGATTCTGGTGACAACTCTAGCATGGCTAAGTAGAAAACTAAAAAGAAAGAATGACCCAAAGGGGTGGAAAAGTGAAAAATTTAAAAAGAAAAAATCTACAAAAAATATACAGGGTTCAAGTTCCAAATTCTTGAGGAATCTAAAGAAGGGACTCATTTTTTGTTGTGAATCAGATAAGGCATATGATCCTACTGTGACAGAGGTAGTAAAAAAATTAGACCTTATTGTTCTAGTCATACTAGTTGTTAATTTCAGGTGTTATGTGGAAGTCAACAGTGAATTTGGCAGAATACAAACTACTTCACCTTGTGAAAAAATTGACCCGATACCATCTACAGTCCCTCTCCCCACTGTGATTAATCCAACTTCCACTCTGCTAAGAAGAGAGGAGTTGACCCCCCAGATATCTGAAATATGCTCTTCAACACATGGGAACAATAGATATTACTTAATCCCTCATGGTCACTGAAACAGGTAGAACTGATGAGGCAAGTTGATATTTCTACGGTCAAACTGACCCGTTCACTGTTCCTACACACATCCTCTGTGGGATGGTGAGCATGGCTGTAGGAGCAAACCTTTTTCCCCTCAAGATGAACAAAAAGAGATGGAGCTGGTACTATAGGGACAGGATTGAGACTCTTAAATAGTATATGTGCGATGTACTTGTGCACAAATTGAACATAACCACAAGTGACTCAAGGAATTTGGAATACCCAATGTGGTCCTCTCTGTTAGCATTAGGGACTAACCAATGGCTTGTGTCTAATACGAAACTTCGGTGGGAAAAATCAGGGAAAGAGACCAGCAGTCGACTGTAGATCAACTGCTTTTGCTGTTGCGGTGCTCTATCAATAGTCCAAGGCAACGTTTCACTTGGCTTTAGCTGCATCCAAGCTCAACTCTTTGCTGATAGTCACCTTGTACATAAAATCATGGAGAATAATCACACAGTTTGAAAGGTTTCATGAACTGTGTTCATCATGTGAGCAGGAATGCTTAATAAAGACCAAGGGAGGACTGTTGAGACATATTAGTTGTTTAGCTTAAAAAAGTAAGTTTCAAATAGAATGAGTCACAGAGTTACAGTGTTGTGTGATTTAGTATGTTGTTTGCTTAGCTTTACTTGCTTGGCATGAGTAGCTGGATTTGCTGAAGCCTTAGCCTGCAAGCTGTGGACTTTCACCTAGATAAGTCTGTGGCTAAGAGCAAGTTTTCTTAGTAATTTTCCTAGTAGCTGGTATAGTGCTGTGTTTTGTCTTTAGTGTAAGAAGAACACTGATGACACGCTGATGTTTTGGTTGTTGCTAAGTACTGTTTATCTTAAACCCAGGACTTTTTTCGTTTCCAATGTTCTGCCAGCAGGCAGGTACATTAGAAGCACAAACCAGGGCGTCACCTGAAGGAGATCTGGTCCCAGGCTCATGTGGTGCCCCAGGCAAGGCCATGGCAGGGTACATGTGGAGCAAAGGCTGGAACAGGCAGGCACCAGGGGATGGGTACTCACCTGACTCTGTCCTTCCCTCTACCTCCACCATAGAAAAGTCTCTGGTCACCTCTGCCCAGTGAAATCCATATGGAGGTGGACTTCAATAGGAGGGGAAGAGGATGGAGGAGGGATGGATTTAAACAGATTTTCCCAAGGTTTGGCTGAAATGTCTGAGTGATTGCACTGGCTGGGAGGTGAGGAAACACTGAGGACCCTCTCAGAGAGGAAGGTTCAGGCGTAGTAGGAAGGGAAGCCTGGTCAAGGTCAGAGACCTTGGAGAGAGAGAAAGGGGAGCAGGTGGAGGAACTGAGCTGGGAGGGTACATGGGACAGCACACAGGCTGTGTCCCTGAACTACTGCCATGTCTCTTTCTTCCATTGACCACCTCTT
This sequence comes from Dicrurus megarhynchus, assembly GCA_013399195.1. Taxonomy (NCBI): domain Eukaryota; kingdom Metazoa; phylum Chordata; class Aves; order Passeriformes; family Dicruridae; genus Dicrurus; species Dicrurus megarhynchus. The sequence continues at coordinate 191,358 of VXAD01008426.1, read as the reverse complement.
GGCTTATATTTCTTAAGGGAAGAGCTCCATTCCCACATGTTTAGGGCATAGGTTAACACCATAAAGCTGTGTTACCTTGGCTCAGGAAAAGGCTCTCATTACCCCGGCTCCCTTTGTATGTTACTTTCCTCCCAGGGGCTGACAGAGCTGCAAATGTGTCCTCCTCAAAAATGAAAGGAAGAAGCTGTGAAGAGGCCAGGCCTGAAAGGGAAATAATAAACAAACCCATGACAGCATCACCTCTTTGATAAAATGCTGCGAAGGTTTTATGAAAGCACTTCAGAGAAATGTGACTGGCTGCTAGCCTGGAGCAAGAGCTCCCAGATTCCTTGTGCCCCCAAATTCACAGCTTGCTTTATCAAGGCTGGTCCTTCCCCCCTGCCTCCATCACTCACGAGTATAAAGGGTGCTGGGGGGGTCTCTGCTAGGACTGAGGGGGGAAGAGAGCAGAGGGAAAACACTGAAGAGGAGGAAGAGTGCCTTAATGAAAGACAGGAACAGGACAAAACCTGGAAGACAAATTAATCTAAGAGACACCAAAATGCAGAAGAGGCACATAAAAGGTCTGAGTGGAGAAGAGGTCATGGGAAGGGAAAACACCAAGCCAGTTAACCAAAATGATTGAATAGCAAATGCTGTGCACAGGCTCTCTCCTTCAGTGCACGACATTATCCTCTCCTCGGCTTGCACCTTCTCCCTGCCTGCCCAGGGGCAGGGTGGTGCTGCTCTCTCTCTCTCTCTCTCTCTACTTTAAAGACACCCAAAGGCCCGTGCCCAGACCAGCAAAGGGTCTCAGGCGTGGGAAAGCTCTGCGTCGCCACTCCTCGCTTCCAGACACCTGGCATGCACGCTGCAGGAGACACACAAGTGCCCTATGGCACGAACAGGGAGATCCACCTTTCCCAAAACCAGTTCCCATCTCCTGAGACCAAGGGCAGTCCTTGAGATTTCCCATCCTGTGTTATTATTCCCTTGGTTATACACACAAAACATTTTTTTTTTCCCTGGTTCTACAGTTCAGAATAGACCCAAGAGCCCTGGTTTTAAGTTAATGGTTTCATTCTGGCCACTCTCATTGAGTGTGGAATTCAAGGTTCAAAAATCACTGAACTGAAATCAAGCAGAGCTATTGCTGCTATCATCCCTTCGGGGTCATGGTCTTTCTTGCTTTGCTTCTTTCTGCCACAAGGTTTTTCCTGCTAGTAATCCCAGTCCCAAAAGCAGGGAGGGTAGAAGACCACATTACCCATGCCTTGCACTGCTGGTAGTCAGGGATCACACAGCCCTTCACAGCCCCACTTAGCTTATGGAACTTCAGAAAGACTGATACAAAAGCCAGCTTCTTCTGGCCAGGGATCCTGGTTGCAGAGTCTTCCTCACTGCAGGTATTCCAGAACCTTCTGGACACAATCCTGTGCAGTGCACTGTAGGATAACCCCGCTGGAGCAGAGACATTGGACCAGATAACCAAGCCAGTGGTCCTTTCCAACTTTACTCATCTCAGACTCAGTGATCCCCAAATGTGCTGGAGCAGCAGCATTGCTGCTCCTAGAGCTCAGGGAGTAGCTGAGATGGGATTTATTAGATTGTGGCTCTCCTGTGGACCTATACATCTGTCCCGCTGACTCAGAGGAAGTTTATCAGCATGGCTTCTCCTCTCCCATCATTGTCTTTCCTCCTAGAAGGCCAATAGAGATGTAAATATTTCCTGAGTGAGCACAAAGTAAATGAAAGGACTCAGAGAGGCCACTATTTGCCTGAAGATTACCTAAAGCAATGCAGCAAGAAAGGGAAAGTGAAGTTAAAGGGCAACAGAAACTCTGCCCTTCTGTGCTGGGTGGAGTTCAGAGGTTCCAAGAGAGCCCAGAAGGTTTAAGAGAAAATGTAATTGTTTCAGGGCCTAAGCTGGCACCAGTCAAATGACAAAATACAGCTATTACAAATTGTCCCCATGACTCATACCTGAGAGGTGAGTGTTACCTAGATATTAGCCTTCAGCATTAGTGCTGTGGGTTTGAGGCTCCTGGCCAGGGACAGGGTAGATTCTTAATAAGAGCCTGTCATGTGAAATCACATGTTTGTGTGACTGACACTTGAGTGTGCTCAGTTCAGATAGGACAAGGAAACTAGTATATCTCTTTGACTCAAACTACGTTTCTTTTAGCTCCAGTATCTCAAGCTGAGCCTTAGCTGCCATGTCTGGCAGGGAACATCCACCTGGGACCATTTACCACTGATAGCAGCCAGAAACCTCACATCTAGGGTGTTCCCTGACAGGCTCTTCAGGAAGGTGTTACTGTATTCCCAAGTACAACTTAAAACAGTTGAAGATCTCCTGGGACAAGCTAAACCTGCCTGGCAGGAAAGTTGTCTTCTGGCGAGAGAATTAGAAAAAAAGAAGTATTAATTATGAGACAGCATCAGTGTTTCTTCTTGGGATAGTGAATGAGATTGCCCCTCCCCATATAAACCAACAAACTCCTTCGGGTTACTATGTAAATGCAGCGTTACTCGAGCTCCCCCAGAGAGCTGGTTTCAATGAAGTCTGTCACAAACCAAACCAAGAGTGTTTGGAAGCACAAAAAAGACACCTCACCCATGTGGTTTTTGCTGCTCCCTGTTGAAGCATTCCTAAAGAGGGTACAGAGGTGTAAGCAGCTGTTGTTGGAGACTGGGTGCAGGGGCAGGCAGACCTTTCATCTGTTCCCTGTGCCACTCCTATGTCTCTATGGAAATGGGTGCACTACCACAAAGGCAGTGGAGCTATGGAGATTTGTTGAGTTTCTGCCTCTGCCCAGGCCATAGTTTCCAGGGGGGAATTCCACTCCACTTCAGTGATCTCCAGGACTTGACCAAGTTGCACACACATAGGACTCTCAAAGTTATCTGCATGGGGTTTGGACATGTGACATCGGGCCTGCAGGAGATCCCAGCCCATCTGGAGTGGCAACTAGAGCCAGGCAGGCTGACCCAGGGCATCTCAAATGTTTTCTGACTCCTGCACCCACTCATCTGAGTTGAGCCCATAGCCAGCACAGTCAATTCAGTTCTCCTTTCCAGGTGGACTCAGGGAAAGTTCCTGTTGTCACTTGCCAGTCAGAGCAGAGTCGAGGGCTCCCAGACTTCTCTCAGCTGCTCTTGTCCCTCTTGCACTGTGCTTGTCTCATGCTGCAGAGTTCAGATAGCTTCTGCACCTGCCCCCTCTGATGGGTTTTCCCACAGTCTTACACAGTCATCCTTACATCCTCAGGTCCCCGGAGACAGCACAAAAAATATTCTCAGTGTTCCACTATTCTTGTCTGGAGTCTGGAGACACCATCGTCTCTCCCTTCTGTCTGGAAGGACAAATATCATCCCAGTACCAGGAACATTCATCCCTGTGGCATGTTTCTCAAGCTCAGCTGTTCATCAGGGTAGGCACAGGGCTGGGCTGCAGTGTCTGATGTCTGTTCAGCACTTGGAGTGCATGGACTATGAAGGCAGCAGACACAGAGAGCACTGGCAATGTGTCACTTTGTGGCCCTGCTGCTCAGAGATAGAGGAGACTGTCTTATCTCGTGTTTTCACCAGGGACAAAGTGATTAATTTAAAGAGCTAGTGGCATTACAGAGTGGGTAAATGCAGCATGTCCCAAATTACGTGAGAGTAGGTCCTGTCCACAGATATATAGCTCCTCTATACACGGTACTTTTCAAGAAGCAAAAGGGTTTTTAGGATGACAAGACCTGACCAGAGCCCCATCTACCTCCCTATCCCACCCTATTCTCGGACATTGCATCCACACCACATATGATGAATGTTACAGGACTCAGAGACATGTTTTCCCTCCTGAAGGTGGTTAGATGGGAGCACACTGGCAGTTCTAATGTCTAATGAGTTATACTTGGGTCTCACATCTTATATCCAGATTACAGATTTTTTGGCCCTCACCAGAGTAACACATGAGGGGGACCAAGCCATACCCCAATTCCCAACTGTTCCAGCTGTTGTGGGAATGCATGGCACTGGCTGCTGAGCAAGCAGGGGCAGTAGGTAAGATATTCTTAGCTGTCCTGGAGGCAGGAGGAAGGTCTCACCCGAAACTCCAGGCCCTTGGGCCAGGGTGGTTACCTGCATTCAAAGGGAGCCTGTTCCCTCTTCTGCCACCAGCTGCAAAGCCAGGTCTCACACAGCCAAGCAGGTCCTGTGAGCCAGCTGGTCTGGCATCTCATGGACTGAGATGCAGATGAGCTGTGTTCTTTAATCTTTAATCTTTAATTGAAAGATTTTATGCAAGCAAGGAAAAGAAGTCAAAGACACTTTCATTTGAGACAAAGTGTAGAGGAGTGATGGACATTTTAGAGAAAGTTTCTCAGATCCCAAAAGGCTTCATTCAGCTGGTTCCAGGCCAGCAGCAAAAATTAGTAGAATGCAAGCAGATATCCTGGGGAAGAGGGAGAGCAGGAGATTTTGTAGATGGAAACTAGACAAATTCCCTGAAAAGGGCTAAGGCAATTGGTGATCCTGCAGCCAACAAAACCACCATCTCAGGCAGCGTATTTCTTGTTATATTTTCAGAGGTCTATCCTAGTGAGAAATCTTCAGCCTGAGAGCTTATTCTCCGTGTTCTCTTCCTCCCATTTATTTCTTTTCTCTTCTTCACTAAGGCGTAGGTGATGGGGAGAAGGGAAGATAGGAAGCAGATGATGTGTCAATGTTCATCCACTTTGGGCACATGTGGAAACCTGCCCTGGTATAGCCCCACCAGACCTGCCTGAAGGTGTTCAGCAAATGCAACCAGCTCCTGCATCCCCAGCACCCACCACTGCCAAATGGAGAGCTGAAATTCTGTTTGGGATGGAAGGGATGCACAAAGGGAGATGGTGCTATTCTCCCATCCACACTGCAGTGCCAAGCAGCCTTTGATTCATGCTCCGACAAAGTGAAGCAGAGCAGGGTTTGGAAGAGATCAGCACTGCTGCTGCCGTTTTACAGATGGAATAGAGCAAACAGACCTGGAAGAGCTTCCCAAGATACACCAAAAATGTCAAAGCACCTGCAGCAAAAAGCTTAGACCAGACAAGAACCTAGAGGAATTGAATACATGGCCACTTTCATCTTGCCTTTTAAATTTCATAGGTTTTAAGGTCAGAAGGGACAAATCCCGTCAATTCGACTTCCTGTAATGGAGAGGTCTGGGAATTTCCTCCAGCAGGACTTGCAGTTTGCAGTTTAACTGAAAGGCCTTTTTTCAAGACAGCCAGTCTCAATTTGAAAACTTCACACAATAGAGAATCCACAACAACTTTTAACACTTTGTTCCAACAACAAATTACTCTCCCTGTCAAGGATGAATAGTTTAAATTGTAGATTTATTTCTTCCTACAAAGCATATTTCAATAGCTTGACAGCTGGAGTTCATCTGATCTAAAACCCAGATGACTATATTTGGCCAGATGAGTCTTACCTCTCCAGTGAGGCACTGTAGGGTGATTCATTGCCTTTGAAATTTAGGTATGGATGAAGAAAAAAAAAAAAAAAAAAAAAAAAATGTTTTGATTTGCATGGGTCTGCCAGGTGAATAACACCCAGAAGATCTCTCAAGGCAGCTAAATTGAAAACAAGCAGAACCACAACTCACAGCAATTTAAGGGTGTCTGCTGCCAGGGAAAACACCTTTCCCTCCCCACACTTTAATAACACTTCTAGAGCTCTTGAAATCTGGTGTATCAAACTGTGCTGTGCACTGCCCTCCTTACATGGCTAGCAAAGAGCAAAGACACAATCATGTCTCCTATGGACCAGACCCTTCTGGAGGCTATGTTCTCCATAGCTCCCCATCCACTGATGGCAGGCAATGCCTGCCTCTTTTCTCATGTTGGTGGATCTACTCAGCAGTGCTTGGTGCTTCTCCAACAGCAAATCCAAAACTTAACACAGTGGTTAGGACAGAAAATTTAACCTGAAACTGAAATGACTTTTTACTGCCATTTTAGTAAGGGTAATAACACACCATTGAGGCATGAGTAAGGCAGGGATATAGGCAAAGTTGATTACTACATGCCAGGCAAAAGCAAGAGGAATCTGGTAAGTAATGTAACAACAACAACAACAACAAAAACCACAAAACAAACAAAGGGGAAAAAAGCAAACACACCAGAACCCACACTACACCTTGAATCAAAAGTCTTAAATCTGCAGCAAGTATTTTCATATACCAATTGAGCCAGTTGAAGATACAAAGTGGTGGAAGAGTAGAAAAAAAGACTAACAGTACTGAAGGGAAATGAGAATTGAACTCTGCAGCTATGTTAGTTGATCACAGCAATATACAAGGCTGCTACATAGAGTTTGAGGGATAAACTTCCATGTCAGAAACGGAAAAAACAACGTGCTGTCTGCACATAGAGCAAATCAAACAAACCTGGGAAATTTCTTCCCAAAAGCCATTTGATTCCTAGCTGGTGAATTGCAGGAAACCACATTCATCCCGACCTCACTGAATTGTTCACTATGGCACCATGTGGGAAGTGAGGAGTTATTTTAAGGCAGCACAATTAATACAGGAAAAATACAGCAGTACACACATCAGCCAAAGAGCAACAAGAATTTTATTTACAGGTAAACTGCTCGTCTAATTCTGTGAGCACTGTGTTCAGGTCTGTAGTACTTTTCCTTGCCTGGTGTGGCTGAAAAAAAAAAGGTGACTTGGGTAATATGCTAGATGGGGCTGGACAGTAGATGAAGGCAGAGTAGGATTGCACATTCAGAACTATGTTAACTGAAAGATTAGTAAGGGAAATTAAATTGTACAAAGGATGAAGGACAAATACTTACCCAGTGGTTCTTTTGCCTTAAGAATAAGATGCCTGACAGCAGGACACTCTCACCCCCAGCCCATACCTTGGTCACTATACTGAGCACAGCTACTCCATCTCCCACATGCCCCAAAATCATGCCCCAAAAGGGAAAGGAATAAAACACCAATGGAGCATGTGGGTGGATTGCCTGAAAGGGTTAATACCCCTGTGCTCAGGCTGAAGAGGAAAAGGGCTTGAGGAAGCTATTGCTATAGATGACTTCCTTTTCATGGTGAAGTTTGCTGACAGCTGCTTAAAAATACAACCAACACTAGCATTTTACAGTGTGGGTATTGACATTTTATTTTTTTAAAAAGGAAAAAAAGAAAGAATACATCCTTTTAGTGGCTGGATATGTGTACAAAGTTACATTTTTCAATTAATTCAGGCATTAAAGAAACAGGCTTTGAACAAGATGCTCTAATGCATGGGACATACAAATTCTTTCACAACCAATAACAATATTTTTCAAATACTTTGTAATATTATGGCATTGGGAGAGCCAGAGATCCCCTGAGATGCCAGTACTGCTAGTACAGGAGGTGCCTGACCTCAGTCCCTCAGCCATGAGTACCAGGGATATCCCAGTTATTCTCCAAGGTAGAAAAGGAGGTGCTCCAAAAAACACAATGTCATAATCCAAGACCACCCCAGGAAAATCCAATAATATCTCAAAGCTGACAGAGAATCGGCAGTACCCACACATCTCTAAATTAACTCATCCCAACCTTGGTATTTAGTAACAGCTTTAAGGAGTATATTTATATATAAATCTACTAAAAAAAAAAACCCAACAACACCATTGTAAAATTTACATGAACACGCGCAACTTAATCAACACTGCGTTTCCAGTGGATCTTGGCTATTAGCTGCTTGCAGTTTATATACAAAGCTGATTAATAAGAAAGGCTGCTTCAGGGAGCCAAGCTTTCTGTCTAGGTTAGCCCCTGGGTAGAATAAGAATTTCCTCTGATCTTCTAGAGTTGGCAATATCAAAATTTTTGGTTATAACACCAGGGTACACTTGTTTGTAAACATTTTGTCTTAATATTGAATGAAAATCCAATGCATTCTTACTCTATGGACTGACATTATGGAATTCTAGGAATTCACAGGAGATACAACATTTTGGCCAATAAAAGTCCTTTAGACAAGTTAATTCCTGGTGTCAAAGTACTGACTTCAGAGCAACATCAAGCACAATTTGATCCACAGTAGAATCACAGGTAAATTTCCTCCAGGATGTAAGAGTTTCCAATCCATGCCAGCAAAACTATTTTAGTTTTGCATGATCCCCATTCTACAGATTGGAACACAGGTTTGAAGGGAAGCAGTTTGCTAAGGCCACAGGCAATGTCAGCAACATAGCTCAAAAGAGCTCAGATTCCTGAACACCTGATTTGTGTTGGACAACAATGCCCACTTCTCTCCTGACTCCTACAGTCCTCAATCCCCTTCTATTAGGAAAAGATTACATGATACTGCATTTGGAGGAAGGCTCACAGGGAAATGTCAAAAGCAAATGTGTCAGGGATATAAAAAAAAAGAAAAAAAAATTACTAGAATATCTCAAGACAGGTAAAAAACTTTTCCTGTTGTTCTTGAAGCTCTTCTTAACTTCTTTTTGCCAGCTGCAGTCCTGAGTAATGAATACCTGCCAGAGCTGGGTGGCAGCTTCCTCAGACCCTCTCCTTGTGCTTCACATTAGCCAGCTTGACTGTTTCCTGCTCAGAGGCAGGTGGAGAAGGCTCATCGTGACATCCAATCATCAGCTGATAGACAATCACTCCCGCAACTGCCCCAAGAAAAGGAGCAACAACTGGAACCCACCACCAGTGGGACGGCTTACCAATCCTGGAAAACGAAAAGAAAGTGCACAAGGTAAGAACTGCAGCCTAAGCATAAGGATATTTGCACTTGGATCTGGAGCAATGCAAGATCTGACCCTCTCCAGCCATCACTCACTCGGACAAGACAATACCACGTGCACATCTGCAGAGCTTCCAAGGCAGATGTTGCCACTCACACACACACACTTGTAAGTCCCAGTGACAAGCAATTCAGGACAGCTACTTTCAGGACATCCAAGACTGCCTCTCCACCAAGAAAGGCGAGAAGCATCTGCAGTGTCTACACCAGGCACCTTCAATTCCCTCCCACTGCTTGCAGGAAAGCATCCCTTGATAACAAGGCTCTCTTAATTGTCTCAAAAGAGAACAAACACTTTCCATTTTCTACCATTAAAAAAATCATGAAACGCTCATGTTCAAGGAGCAACTGAAATTCTCATGGATGCTCCCAGATTTCCTTTTTGATAGCAAAGTTATGTCATTTGCTCTCACCACTGGAAGCTGCCCAGCTTCTATGATTTCTTAAGAAGTCAAAGAGCAGAGAGTATCTTTTAGCAACATTTAGACAAGCCAAAAATACCTTATGGCTGCCAAGACTCTTTGTAGCACCAGAGCTACCATTTATTTGAACTCATAATTTATTTTTTTTTTCCCTTGGTGCACAAGGTTTTCCTCATCAAGCACTTACTGGAATACTTCAGTGCCCCAGCCAGCAATGGCTGTGAAGAGACGAGGCCCGAAGTCCCTGGCAGGGTTGACAGCGTAACCAGAGTTGAAGCCCATGGAGGTTCCAATAACGAGGACAACGAAGCCAACTGTGAAAGCCTCCAGCCCGGTGGGGACGGGGTTGTTGTAGGGATCAACAATAGCCAAGACACAAACAATCAGGGAGGCAGTACCAATGAACTGGAGAGGGATGGGGAAGAAAAACACAAATTTAATCCATATTAGTCGTCTAACCAAGTAATTTAGTACTTCTTAACAGGAAGAGGTGCACCAAGTCATCCCATGACATTATCAGACCACAGCAGCCATGGGAATGAGAGTGGACCATGCTCCTCTCTTGAGATTATGGCAGCCCATAATCTCAATCAAGCTCACACCTTTTTCCCTACCCCCAGAAGAGCTATGAATAGCTGTTTAGGCAGCCAGAAAAGCTGGAAACATCTTCCCACGTAGAAGCTGTCCCTTTTGTGGTTGATGGCAACTTTAGGAAACAGTCACATTCAACAGCAGCCACCACCCCACACCCAGTTGACCTCTGGATTGTGCCACAACCACAGTAGTAGAGTGAGAGCAAGGAAGACCCATCATTCCTCACACTATGACTCTTTGGGACTACGAGCAAATGGCGTTCTTTTCTCTGGTGTCCTGACCATTGTTGTACCACTTGTTAATGCCTTAGCACAAGCCTTCTGGCTGTAAGGTCCTTTCTGGCCCTGCTCTTCCTATGGGCCAGTGAGATACCTGTGTCAACTCCAAAACACCTTTCTGGATATCTTATCTTTAAATTGCAATTCATTTTCTAACTAAAGGCAAGGCCCAGAACCACCCAAAAGATTCCTCTTCAAATGGACTTTCATCCTCCCAGCACCCTCTTACCTGGTCAAAGAAGCCGTTGACAACATTCAGATGCTCAGATGGGTAGGTGGCAAAGATTCCAGCAGTGCCATTCTGTCCTAGAACACTGAGCCGGTTATTGTCAAAAGCCCAGATGGCATCTAGAGGTAGGGAAGGAGGGAAAAAAACATTTGCTGTAGAGCAAACACTCATTCGGAAAACTTAGGGCATCATCCACCACATTGTTTCACCAGTCAGGGTCAGAGGCAGATGGCATTAGTCCCTGTTCCTAATAATTATTATTTGCCAGGCATCAGGAAAGAGAGCCAAAAAGCAAACACTAAGGTGACTCCAACTCTCTCCCAAAGGTAACCAAATGCCTCTGGTATCAGTCTTGGTGTGAAAACATGACATAGTGATATGGATCAACAAACAGGATTTGGGCTGTTCTTTCACTTTTCTTAGTCTCAACTCCCAAGGTTGTCTTTAGATCAACCATCACATTGCCTACCATGGTGTAGAAGCTGGATAACTGACTTAGGAGGGTTTATATTCCCTTCACGGTGAGTGGAGACAAAACCAGACACCTCTGAATGTAGCTTTTCTATGGGTTAGGTAGCTAAAATGGGGTTACATCCCTTCTGAAGAGGAGGCTTCAGTCCACCAACCAGAAAGGTAATTGGTGTTGAACTGTAGCCATGATGTTTTCTGAAAAGAAGGTAGGTCTCCTTGCTTCTTCCTAAAGTGAAAAGCACCCCTGCTAGTGCTGGGGTGGCAGCTTCCTCCCTCCAGCTGGAAATAACAGTGACCCAGATGTTCCACTCAGCTGCAGGGAACATCACTCCTATTGCCAGAAACAGACATTGGGAGGCAAAGTCTGAGTCCAAATGTCACACCTGATACTAGAGGAAGAGCAAGGGCCAGCACAAAGATTCAGTTCTTGCCTACTGAACATCTCCGTGTGATGATGAAAAGCACACAGGAGGAATAGAGGCATGAGGAACTGGATTTCTAGGGTGCTTTCCAAGGTATGGAATCACTCTGATAAAAGCAGTAAAATCTGCTAGAAGTCACGTTATCTGAAAGCTAACACAAGACAATGCATAAGACATCACAGTGAAGACTTCATTTTTTTTAAAGCCAAGAATGAGAAATGGTTCTGGAACCGTGAACAGATATAAAATCTCCATCACTGCAAGTGTTTCACAGACTTTTCTGGGAGACCAATAGATACAAAAGGGGCCATCCAGGGTCCAGTGTTCATTATTCAAGGGCAAAGACTTGCACTTCGGCAATGTTGGTTGGCCTTCAAATTACTTTGAGGAGGCTTGAACCCATCATCCTGAGAATGGGAAAGTCATCCCAGAAACACAGTAAGATGGTTTCTTGGATCTCTGCTCTGCAAGAATGTGATCCTCTCTGATCTGGAAACCTTCCTCCCTGCAGTGAGTCACAAACACAGTAGTCTCACCTCAAAAAACAAAGTTTCCACACTTACCATAGTACAGCCCGAAGACTATGCCAGCTCCAAGGAAAGCCCCCAGGGTCTGTGCAAGAGCATAAATTGGTAGCTTGATCCAGGGCTCCCGGGCCAATAAGCACATGGCAAAAGTGACAGCTGGGTTCAGGTGTCCACCTGCAGGGAGGCTGGTGGTTAGTGTACTTTTACGGGTAGAATTTAGGCCCTAGAGTTGTGCCAAGGGACACTAGCTTCCATACCAGTGCCACACAGGAAAAGTAGGCCTACACAACAATTGACACAAGTGAAACTCAGCCTACGGGGGGGCCACACGTACCTGATACCTGTCCTGCAATCAAAATCCCAAGTGTTACAGCGAAGCCAAAGGCCAGGTTGACAGTCAGGAAACCTCCATGAGTCCCTCTGCTGAGCACAATCTGTGCAACGGAGCCACAGCCAAAGAGCTAGGAGGAGAAAAAGAGATTGAAATTACCCTCTCTGTTTCACATCAGGGCCAGCAGATGCAGACAAATGCCTGCAATTTCTCCATTTACACCTACATGGACCATCATAGTCCACTCACGACTCAAAGCCTTCACAGCTTCAATCTTTGGTCAAAGTATCTAGGCATTATCTCTAGGGACAGGAGGGAAGAAGAAAGGGCACAGACAAATCTATCTCCTGGCAGGATGGACTGAAAACAAGGCCAAAATTAAAAGCAAGATGGATCTACAGGAGTCTGGAATTCTTTGTCCAAACACCTAATTTTAAGATGGCAGGTAAGAAGGATCAGCCAAATAGCATCCTGGTCTGAGGTATTCACAGTACAGCTATTCTAATGAGGGATCTGGGTACCTTTGTGTTAAAAAGGGTAATAATTGTTTCACACAGTAGCACATAGGTTGGTAGGGAACAATTTTGTTAATGCCTGGAAATACAGCCACGACTGAAGAAGGCCACATTCAGCCTGACATTCATGGAGTTCTCTTTTCAGGCTCCCTAAAGAAAAGTCCGCATTCGAGAGTCCATCAGCACAGCCAGTCTTGGCCTTCTGTCCAAGATCGGGGTGCACCAAACCAAGCACTCTGGCAGACAAAAGCTGATTATTTTGGGTGATAAAAGTGTTTCCTCATATCTAAGGGAGGTTTTGCTTAAAGATATTTGCTCCAATTGGATAATCCTTCTCTTCCCAACTGCATCCAAAAGCCCTCATTCCTATTCTCACTCTTAACAACTCAAACCAGTTTCCCCTGGCAACTCAGTTCATCAGTCATCCAGCTGCAGGCTTTCTATCTTGGCAAGTCTTTCCACTATCCACCATGTAATTTAAAGAGCTCTAAACCTGATCATCTGTATGTTTGTATCTCCCACTGGCTCCACCTGAACAGACCCTTGGTGTATTATCACTTGGAATCACCACATTGGCAAGTACTGAGAGGATCCTTAAACTAGGACAGAGATTACAGGTTGCTCATGAGATGCTCAAATCTAAGGATCAAGGCTTGAGTTATTTCTTCTGATCACATACCCATAACTACACCCCCACAAAGACTTTCTGCTTCCATGAATTCCATCATCCCAGAATTACTCAATTGCCACAGAGGCGGTATCCACTCCTACAGGATAAGCCACCAAATAGGCACCAAGGTAGCAGGGTTTGCTGTCTTCACTTCTTCAGCCAACACTGGACATGCACATTGAGCAACACACCATCCAAATCAGAGGCAAAGACAAACATATGTAACTCATCCCCTCCCATCCCCTTGACAACTGAAGAATTGCTAACAAAGCAAAAGGTGCACTCAGCCTGCTTGGAAAGGAGCAGCCAAGTAGGCTGCAGGCTGATTCATGAGGTGGACACTCTGTACACAGGTGCCTCTTGACAAGGAACCAGGTGCCCAACACGAGGACCTTGTGTAAAAACAACAAAGGAACCTGTTGAACTCGTTGGTGAGTGAGGAATGGCCAGCACTGCTCTCTACTGGGTGCAGTCAGAACAGCCCCTACAATGTCCTCACCTAGCTGGGAAACCATGGCAGAGGAGACTCCAAGACAAAGGCAGAAAAGATGAATTGTTTATTGGCAGCAAACAGAACCAGCTGTGCCCAAACCACCAAGGGAAGCATAGCTCCAACTGAGCAAATAAGTACAGGCTAACGACCAGGGTGAATCTAGTTTTTCCCTGTCCCCAGACAAGCCTCAGCATGGTTTGGAGAGATTTTGGAGAGTACATGGCCATGGTGTTTGCCTCTCGAAGGCCACACAGCACATCAGTCTGACCAGGGAGGGGACAAGCCCACAAAATCTGAGTTTAGCAGAGTTTACCCCAAGTGATCCCTAGTGATGAAGGTATTTGTGTTATTCACTCTGTAAGAACTGGCAGTTCTGCAGTTGGATGGTGGTTGGCTCATTGTCCACATACCTTCTGGTTGCAGAAACCACAGAGTAAAGTGTTCCCACCTCCACCTCCCTGATCACCCCCAAAGGTCTTCCCTTAAGCTGGAGGAATGCCAGCTCTGCCATTTCTCAAGAGGTTATCTCAAGAGGTCATTCCCCATCCTCCTCTCCTCCATCCTACACCTGGCAGTACCTCTCCAGCTTTTCTTCAGAAGGAAGTCTATGGGCCGTGCAAAAACACCCTGGAGCCACTCCACAGGAGCATTACAACTGTTTATCAGATGAGCTGTGAGCACTGTTTGGCTTAATTCAGCATAACAGTAGAAAACTTAACCCTCAGCAGATAAAAAGAGTGCAGTGATACTTAGGGACAGGTTTGAAGTTTGATATGCATGTGTTCAATTCCATCCTGCACCAGTGGAGTCCACTAAACACGAAAAGTGTCATGCATGACATCCCTCCATGACATTCAACTTTTAGGAACCAGTTCAAGTCATGCTCACCCAGTGGCAAGTACCTTGATGCTACACAGTTTTGTTGAAGTAGTAACTGTTACAGTTTAATCACACCACTTTCACTTCTGCTGTTTGCTAGTTTTCCTTCCAATTCCTTTTCCCAGGTCAGATGAGACCAGAGAACCTCAGCTTTCATTTTGTAGGTCTTGTTTGTCCACTGCTCACAGAGAACTGTTCAGGAGCATCTCGCTTGGGTTGAAAGGCAAGGAAGGTCAATTAAAAGCAATTCAACATTTTTCCCAGTCTTTTTAAGTCCATGCAATGTAATTCAGAGTTCTTAGGCAATATTGTACAGTGGTGCACACCTAAGGGGGAGATGACACCACATTCTTTTGATTTTAATAACCTCCCTTAACCAGGTTTGGTTTTGTGGTTTTGTTTTTCATTTGCATTTGTTGGTTTTTTGTTTTGCTTTTTGTTTTGTTTGGCTTTGGTTGGGGGCTGGGGAGTGGGGGGGGTGCGTTGTATTTTGGTTTTGTTTTTGTGTAAAAAACCACTTCTGGAAGAATATCCAACCAACAGAAACCCAGGTTAGCACCGCACATGGCAGTAGGTGCAGCAGTCAACTGTTATACACCCATGATTCAGCCAAGTTCAAAAGTGGTTTTAAAGTGCTAATAAAATGCTTGCATTAAACATCACTCCGATGTATTAAACATACTCTCCAAGAAATTGAGGTCAATGCACCTATTAACCAGGTTAATGGAAGCCTGCTCCCTAATTTCATCTTACTGACTCTAGCAAATCTGATGGCTTTCCCTGCCAACAGGGAGGCTTCTCACTGCTCATGGGGTGATGCAACTCCTTGCACTGTGAAAAACACCTAAATCCTTGTTCTGCAGGAATCGGTTCAAGAGTGGCAGGGCCGACAAACTCCAGAGGGAAGAAGAATCCCCCCTGTACAAAGGAAGCACCAGCCAGAAGCAGCAGCAAAAAACAGGAAAAGGTAGCATGTTGCAGGGGATACTTCACACTCAGGAAACCTTGATCTCCCTGTGCCCAGGGCATGTTTGGAGACTGAGAAGGTGGCTTTGTCTCTCAAGATAAAAACACCTTGTCTCAGTGTCTGAACACATGAAGACCAGGAGCCAGTAAGGGCTGGTAGGAATGAACCATGTAGGGTAAAAAAAGTTTCAATAGCTCATGAAGAAGCAAGGCTACTGAAGGCAGCCTATTTAGGCAGACCTTGTGGAAAACAGCTTCATACATGAGCTCGGGAGGAAGGTGGTGCTCAGAACTCCTCTGCACAAGAGACAGGTTTCTATCCTTTCTTGCCTCCTCTTTTCCTTGCCAGTGCTTTTTCACACCTTCATGTGCAAAACAAAAGGCCTGAGTGCATTTGCTCTTGGACTTCAGACAGACTGATCTCTAAACATAGATGGGAAAGTTTCGTTGGCATAGACCAGGAGGAGTGCAACTACCTGAATTACAACTCTTCTGCCAGCAAATAAACCAGGTATTAGGCAAGAAGCCTGCTGTAAATCTACCCTAATCACCCTGGTGGATGGGAAAGACTGGTCAGCCCTTTATGTCCTCTGGTTAGTGGGGAAGATGCTGGAAGGGCAGTCAAACCATAAGTCTGCTTTGAAGAGGAGATCTGGAGATATTGATGGATGATTTTAAGTTTTGGACACACAAAAGGTACCACTCCTCATAGGGAGAAGGCAGGGAGTAAGGGCAGCATGCAGAGATCTCCCTGAACTCCACAGCTCATGTGGCAGGATGGCCTCCATCAGCCAAAAAGACAATGCAAGGAGCACTATCGTTTATGCTTTTCCTCAAAGCATCTCAAACAGCCAGGCTGGTCATCATTCTGAATTTGCAAAGCAAGGAGAAACCTTAGACCCCACAACCCAGTTTTTTGTCCAGCACAGCTGGAAGCAGCCTGTACAGAAGCAGCCCTGCAGGGAAGGGCAGCAGCAGATGGTCTGTTATGTTACAGCTCTTTATGCACCACCCACTGAACCAGAGCCAAGGCAGGGCTGTGGGGCTGGAGAGATGAGAGATTCTAAAGAAAACTGTGCCCCACATACATCACGTGCTACAAAAAATGCTGCACAAAGCTGGAGACATGAGCCTCTTTCAGCTCAAGAAACCTGAGCAACCTTCAGCAGAGGAGTTGGGCATTAGGGAGGAAATTCACTGGTTCAGGTTGTTCACACATACAAGGAAGGAAAAATACTTATTCTGATGTCCCTACTATTGTTCAGATCAAGAGGTTGTAGCTGTTAGAAAGATCAGTACAACTAGTGAGGGTTTGGTCACAAGATTGGGCACTCCTGGGGCAAGTTTCCTTCCCACCAAGGGAAAGTCTTGGTGCCTGAACTGTCCTGTTTGTAGGAAGGAGAAATGTCCTGCTCCTGGAGAGACAGCAAGAAGGGACAGTTTTGGACAGTTAGTGAAGAACTTCAACCTCTTCTGGTAGAAGGGTTGAGGGAAAGCAGCAGCACTGCCACATCCCATGTCCCTGCACCCAACAGCACAGACCCTTTGCAAGGAAGAATCAGCAGCACTCAACATGCTTACAGCAAGGATTTCCATTCCCTTTTACAGCCTAGCAAAGCATTAACAAAAAAAAGAAATTTTTAAAAAAATTAAATATACATACATAAAATAAAGTCACATTTTCCAAATGTGTCGAGCTGGGTTTAAGCAAACAACCCCAAATCAAACAGCAACTGTGAGAACTACCATGCTGCCCCAGATAGTTGTGGAAAGCTACCACCTAGCCACAAAGTCAAGGCAGCACCAATTGAAAAGCAATTAGGAATTGTTTTGTTCTTTCTTTGTGCCTCTACAGCAGTGAATCACAGTGAGTTCCACTCGGAAATCAGTCATAATCAGCATGTTACTTCTGCAAATGTAAAAGACAAACAGAGGCAGCTTTGGTATTTACAGCTAGCAGAGCAAGGCAAACAGACTGAGCCTTAAGAGAGGCACGGAGACCCACCACGGAAATCTGGCTTTAGTGGGTTGCTACAGTAATAACACAAACAGCAAGGGACTGGGAAAACGCCTTCAGCATTTGTAGTGCTTAACAATTGCCGGCAAGCGGTGCTTTCAACGTAAGTATAAAGTTCAAGCATAATGTGCCGCTCAGAAAGTGAATTTTGAAGAGGGAAAACACCAACTTAAGTATCAAAGGAAAAGTATGTAAAATCAGCATTACTATTTTTGCAACAATAGAGACACTACCCACAGACTAAATAAAAGTTGTGCAAGGTGCTCTACACAGCTGAAGTGGCTTGCAAGTAGACAGCAACTCGGCACTCTTCAAGGCTTGGCTACCTTAGCTGGATTACTTTTCTTATCTTAAAAAAAAAAAAAAGAGGCACTATTCTAAGAGTCCTTTCCAGCCCAAATCATTCTATGATTCTACCTTCACAATCTCTTTTAAAAAAAGAGATAAATAAAATCAAGCACTAGGTTCATTCTTACAGGCAGCAAGACTATGCAGGGGTCTGCAACAGCTTTTGTCTAGAAGAGTTTGAGAGAGCTGCAGTCATTATGCAAGTGAAAGGGAGGAGGGAAGAAACTGAAGCGGTGCCAATATCCACAGTGGGACAAGTTTTACATTACACAGTGAAATTTAAAGTAAGCTGCAAACTTTAAACAGTCTCCCTCCCTTGGGGCTCAGGAAGTTGATTTCAGTGTGAGCAATATCAAACCTCAAATCCGTCCCCGATAGTGTTCTGTTCAAACATATTTGTGTTTAGTCAACTCCATCTCCCATGAAGAAAATTTCATGGATTCAGGTCTTTCCTCAGGCGTTTTACTGTGTGAAGCCCATAACAGATATTTACTGGGGTACAATACATCTAAATGGACACACGCACAGCTCAACCTGCTGGCAGGGTGGGCAGCAGGGACTTCTGCAAGGTACAAAATGACAATTTCTCTCCTGAGAGAGAATCCAATTCAAACAATTGTCCAGGACAGCTGAAAGGGGAAGGAGTTCGCCTTCAAGACCCTTTCTATTTCATGTAGGTGATAAAATAAAAAGATGAAAAGGAATCAGGGTGGTAGTAAAGAAAAAACTGCAAGTTTTCCTTCATTAAGAAGAATACATTGAGACAGCATGAAGCTGGAAAGGGATTGAATGGATTGGATATTTCAAGCTTGCAGTTCTGGAACCCATTTCCCTCTTGTGTAGCCAGTTTTGGACTTCTGACCATGCAAGAGCATTTTCTGAGTTTGGGACTTTCCCTTTTCTCCCACAAGCCCACCCACCTCCTCCCACATGGACACAGAATGCCCACAGCACTCCATCCACTGCAAAGCTGCCACAGGAGATCCTAAGGAAATTTGCAAGTCCTACAAGATGGAGTTGAGTGTGCCACTAAAACCAGTTCAGGAACTCCTGAACACGGTGAGGGCTCTGCCTGTAAACTTAGACACACACACACTAAAACAGAGCAGGTTTGATGCTCCTGAGGACAAGGTATGTGCTGCCCACTTCTGCCAATGCAGAATGGCTGATGGGTGCCCATTACCACTGTCATCTTGGAGGCTGCTTATGATTTTGGACCAAACCCTTCCTCAAGCTCTGAGTAGATCCCAATTCCTCTCTGCCTGGAGAGGCAAGGCTGTAAGGAAAAGTAGTCGCTGTTGTGCCAACTGTTACAGTCAGAGGATGGAATGATGGGGTTTGGATCATGAGCCCTTCTGAAAGCTCAGATCCACATGGGCAAAGGCTTGTCTTGTTTCTCAACCATATTAACTTCCCTATCAGGAGGCATTAATCCACCTCACAAGACTTACCTTGTTTCAATCCTGAAACTAACAGCAGTGACATCAGTGATTCATGGACAGCAATCTTCTAACTGTTAATCACTTTCCTATCACCTTCTACCCACCTTAACTCCAAACAACCCTTCCTGGAAAAATCAACAGGGCTTGTTTGCAAATCACCAAAGCTGGGTCGCTTTGACAATAAAACCATTGCACTGTGCAAAGCTGCTTTCTTTTAAGAGTGGTAGCATTTTACACAGTCTTAGCAGAGTCCCCTAAGCTGTCATACAATATTCAGAAATCCTCTCTTCATCATCATAAAAAAAAATAAAATCTTATTTTTGAAAGCATAAAATTGTGTCAGTCTTTTTGTGTCGTTCCCCAGGTACACATACAGTTTCATGAAGCCTTCCTCTGCCTTCAGTTCCTCCAACCCTTAGATTTCTCTCCAAACAGTTCAGTCATGAGTTACAAAGAGGTGTAAACCCACAGTCACCCCACTGAAACCTCCAGGATTGCTCTGGATTTACACCACCTCAGAGGAAGTTGAACCTGCAGATATTCACTGTGCGAACACCAACTCATTTCTGCCTCAATATCTATGCACCAAACCCTTGGCCAACGGGGCAGTCCTGTGTTTTCAGATGCAGATGCTCTAAGCCAGATATCCCTGTCACAGTTTTTCTACACCAGTATTTACTCCCCACAGCTCATACACAGCTGTCCTAGCTGTTCACATCTGCTTTTAACTTCAAAGCAAGTTGCGGCCGCTCAAAACATTTGCAACCTAAGGCACTCAGACACACATTTATCCTGTTTTATCCCCTATATTCCACCCCTTTGGAAACTGAACACTGAAGCAGGCAGAAGAGTTTTATCTACGTTGACCACTGAAAACCACACTGACTGATAGCGAGCACCAGGTCTCAGCTGGCTGTCAGCACGAGCTGCCACGGTATCGTGCAGCCCCACTGACAAGACCCTGGGGAATCAACAGCTGACAGCAAAAGGACACTGCAACAATTTAAATTCTAGCTACTTCTTCCTTATGGGATGCACAGGGAAAGCAAAGTGAGGTGAAAAAAAAAAGCTCTCATTTCCTCAGGTGGTAACACTTGCAGTATTTCAGAGCCAAGAAAATATTCCAGGGCAGACAGAAAGGAAGTTTTCCATGATCTCTAGCAAAACACTTGCTGCTTACACAGAGATGTTTTGCTCCCTGCACTTCACAGATACACAGAATCTCCCATACACCCAACAAGCTCTTCAGAGCCCACTCTTTGCGACAAACCCCAACATCCACCCTTAAGCAATGTGCATGAATATTTTTTCCTGTGCACAGGGACTGTCCTCTAGACCCCTTGCAGCAGGTTGCACCAGAGCTGGGCTCAATGCAAACCCTGGCAGCAACGCAGCCCTTTCACCAGGACAATTTCCCCCGAACCCAGGGGTTAGAGAGCACCCTCACACCACAGCCCCCACTCACCACCAGGATCAGTGTCCCCAGGCACTCAGCCAGTGCTTGCCGCACTAATTTGTTTCTGATCCTCAGGTGCTCCTCAATGGTAGCAAGAACGTCCTTTTGCCGCCCCATCGCAGTAGAGGTGCTCCTCAAGAGGTGTCAGGAAAAGGCAGCAGCTGACAAAGCCTCAGCAAAGTTTCTTCTCCAGCACAGCTGCCTTTGCTTATAAATAAGTTCATCGATGCCTGACACACCTCCTGGGTAACCACACCCCTTCCACCCGCTCTTCAAACCCAAGTTTTTTTTTCCCTGCTTTTCAGCATGAGACAGCGTGGGCAGTTTTTTTCATTTTCCTTATTGCTTGCATAGGTAAGCAAAAGATTCAGGAGCTTCATAAGAAGAAGGAATTAAATGTGCCCTGCTGAAGCCACTGCTGTTTTCATCACCACCTAAAAAACAGGGCCATATCTGCCCTTCTCCAGGTTCAGCAGAGTGCATAGACTGAGCAGTGCCTTACCCATTTGTGTGAGCATTCAGATTTCCTTGCCTCCCAAGCTCTTGCAGGATGGCAAAATGATGTGTGCTCCTGTGCTGATTCAGAGGCTGTAGGTGCTTTGACAGCAAAACTGGGAGGCAGAAGGGTTTGAACCCCCACAGCTGAGTCCAAGGCTCCCCCAAGCTCCAGCAGTTACCCAGCTGAAGCTGGTACCGTGAACAAGACCAAACCTCTTTCCATGGAAATCTATATTCGGGTCCAAACTCTTGTGTCATTACAGTTGTCTCACCCTCACAGAGCTTTGGGAGAGCCTTTACAGCCCAGTCCCCCTGAAAGCTGTAAAGAAAAGACATGAGACCCCCAGTGCAGAGCCAATCCCCATCACAGAACCTCAGCAAGGAGCCCACAGACTTACTGAGCCACAAAGGAAACAACCCCTGCTGTCTTTTCATCATCAGTATCATCCTGTATCACTCTGGGACTATTCCACGAGATGGCCTGGATGAAAACAGTCCCAGTCTGTACCACCTGAGGTGAGGACTGCTAACAGGACATGTGCAACTCATGGCATCTGGTTTTTGTTAAGTGAGTAGTAAAAATTCCCTGGGCTCCTTGACTCACCAGGGCTTGACGCAGAGCAGCAGGGCTGAATTTGCAGGACTGAAAGGGACCCCTTTCCTTGATTTGTTCCCCCGCCTTCTCTGCAAAGCCACAGATGCCCAGCTTTTCCTCTTCCCCTTATTTAACCATCAACTTTCCTGTGGAAAAACCAGAGCTTTTTAGTACAGTGGTGAATGGTCCTTTATTTTGTACAGAAACTGCAGCCAACACAAGAAGCAGTCAGGAATGTGGCTAAGAAAGCAATAATGTGTGAGGAATCAAATACAGGGAAACACTCAAGTCCAAACATAATTACAGGGGCAGGAAACTTTATTTTGTGCTCAAGCCCAGTCTGGGACTGCCAGCATCAATGGGGTCCTCTGAACTAACAGCGAGTGCTCCATCAGCCCCATGCCTGCTTGCTGTGGCTGGGGTTTGCAAACCAGTGCTCAGGACACCCATTTTTAACCTTCTCTCTATATGTCTCCCCTCACATCTTGCAGTGCATCACCAGAGCCATGGAGGCTCCTCACTTCCTCTTGCACTCCCCTCTCCTTTATATTCTGTGCTGTCCTTTCACCCTGTTGCTCTGTCAAAGGTATCACAGCCAGAAATTAAGCTATGTGTTGGATTTTTTACCCTTTTGGCAGTTCCCAAGCTAAAACACGTGGCCACCAGTGTGTAGACTTTGTGTTCTGTGGTGTGGTTTTATTGAGATTTATTTAGGCTAGTTCCCATTCTTTCCCTGGTGGTGAGGACAGGGCCATCAGACCAGAGAGAGAAAGGTGAGGCGCAAAAAGCACGGGGGGTTGTGATTTTCTCCAAGCAGGTAGGAACATTTCTCCTGTCTATAGCATCTGAGGCCCTCTGTTACAAGTTGAGGATACAGGCATTTCCTCACAAGTGGTGAAGGGAAAGGAGATGTCGAGGTTTCAAGGTTGATGATATGTCTTGGTTTTGGCTGGAATAATTAATTTCCTTCTTACTAGTGATTTGGATTCAGTACGAGAATAATATTGATAACCCACTGATATTTCAGTTGTTGCTCAGCAGTGCTTACCCTAAATATTAAGGACTGTTCATTTCCCCATGCTCTGCCAGTGAGCAAGAGGGAGCATGGCCAGAAGAGCTGACCCAAACTGCCCACAGGGTTATTCCATACCATAGAACATAATGCCCAGTGCATAAACTGGGAGGAATTCACCAGCAGCAGGTGATCACTGCTGGGAAACAGTCTGGGCATCTGCCAGTGGGTGGTGAGCAACTGTGTTGTTTATCACATGCCTTTCTTGGGTTTTATTGTCTATCTTTCTCTTCTTCATTGTCATTAGTATTACTAGTAGTAGTATATTTTATTTTGTTTCAATTATTAAACTATTCTTATCTCAGCCCACAAGTTTTACATTGTTTTACCATTGTCTTCCCCACAGCGGGTGAGCAGGGGGCAGTGCGTGGTATTTAGTTGCTGGCTGGGATTGAACCACGACATGGTAAAAGATGGTGATAAGACCAGCATCAAAGCTGGTGCTTGGGGAAGTCTAGACAGAGGCAAGCCTGAGGAGCTGGGGTGGGGTGGGTGCCCCGACACCAGCTCTGTGCCTGAGTCACTGCCTGACCCCAAGCAAATCCTTCACCTTTCCACACCCCAGCTTCTCCGTCAGTAAATTGGAGAGTGATATCAGATTCCCTTCTTGGGGCGTTGTGAGGGTGAATCACTGCAGCCCAAGATCCAGTGACTTAAAATGAGCAATAGAGACTTATGCAATGGCTTTCCCAACAGGCAGCCGAGTTATTATCTAGGAAGGAGCTTGGGGAAAGGACAGTGACACAACAGTAGAAGAAGCGGGGCATCCTTTCAGAAGCAATAACTAATCAAAGTGTGGGCAAGGGCTGAAAGGCCTCAGTGCTGGAGCTTCTCTGTGCCAATACAGTAATGGCTATGCCTCATCATTCCACTGGGCTTAGGAACACATGTTCTAAGCACAAATCAATTAAAGATGTGCTTGAGCAGCAGTAGATTTCCAAGCAAGCCCATCTCCTGCAATAACTGGTGCACAGGGTACTTGTTCCCATTCTGGTGGTTAGAATAAATCCACAGGATGGTACAAGTAAACAAGGATGTAGCAGTTAAGAATAATGAGACAGGACCTCAGAGCTGCTGGGCTCTCCTAGAGTTGGGGGGACATGGAAAGATGTCCATGCCTTTAGTGTTGCCTTGCATGGACATCCAAAGAAGCTCTTTCCCAGCACAAAGCCTCAACAGAAGGAAATTTCCAGAACTCTGTCACAAAAAACTCATGCTTGACTTCCTGGTGGTTGTGCCAGAGCTACTGAAGTGCAAGCAAGGGATTTCTCTTGTCAATCAAAGCGTGATTCAAATATCAGGTAGTAAGGTACCTAGAATGAACTACTCCTATCAATCTGTACAGTGTCAAAAATCAAGGCAACGAAACACTCCAGTTTATGGAATCTGCTGGTTGCCCAGAGGAAACTCCAAGAGAAAAGGAAACTCAACTCAACTCAGCAGGGAAGTCAGAGACCACATTGTTATGTTGTGCTCCTGCCATAAACCTCAGCCTTTTCTTCCAGTACCTTCTGGGACCAACAAATACAGCCATACCTTGGAATTATCCAGGATTGGAGCCTATGCCTTTTGATCCTGGTCCAACAGAGCACTTCTCTGTGACGTTTGTCACTTTCTCATTCCCTTCCTTTCTCTCCAGCAGAACCGCACAATGTGCCACAAGAAACTCACTGTGTGCTTGGGCTGTTATTTCTAGACATGATCCAAAACTAACACCCAGGTTCCAAGTGCGCTGTTTGTGTTTCAGCCTTGCCACTTGGCTCTGTCCCTCATCGCTCCATGCCAGGGGAAAGATACAGGTGAAATTATAAAGGAAGAACCAATTCCTGGCTGCTCCCATTCAGCTGTTTTCCTAGTGGCTACAGTGGCACAAAACAAATTCAGGCTCATAAACTCCTTGGCTTCTGCAGAGTCCTGAATCACCCCCCAGCAATGCAATTTTTCCTATTAAAATCCAAGTTTAACAAGGTAACAAGACTTTTTCTAAAGTAAATGAATGGATAAACCCGGACTGGTGGGTTCCACAGCTTGTCCAAGCAAAATTTATTCACTCATCCCAGGAGGGATGGTGCAATCCAATAGGGAGAAAAGTGTGAATCACTCAAATCTGTAATGAGTCACTCATTGCATTGATGGCAGGGTCACCTGGTGCAAAAGCCGTTTTCCAAGAGAGGTCACTGTGTCAAGGCATGGCAGGATTCATCCTTGTGAAATCTCCCTTTGGAAGATACCTCTGACCATCTCCTTCCCGTGATCTACTTGACAGAGCAGTATGGTGACATGTTCATCAGATTTCATTAAAAATAAAAATTATAGCTTGCCTAGCAAGGCCGGGTAGGAAGTGAGTGGGTAGGAAGTTTATAAGCTTTCTAAACCATTCTAGCTGGAGGGTTAAGCACAGAGATTTCAACATCCTGCCTTGAATCTCCAGATTTGCAGAGCCTGGTGTTTTTTTATGTCTGGGTCTGCTTAGCCCTCCATGTTGAGTTAGAAAAATGAAGAAATTCCTCCAGGAAAGAATGATAACCTACACAGCAGAGTGTTGTTTATGACACCTGGTTTTGGAGAAACTTAAGGTGAAACTGCAATCCTAATTTAGGTTCCTGAGACCCGTCAAACTGGGTTTGGTCTTGAATTACTATATAGTAATGAGAATAATATTTTAAATTCCATTATATAGCTCTTCATGAAGTCCACTGATTGGGACCAAGTGAAGGAAAGGGTGCCCTGAGATGAGTCTATGCCTAATATCATTCAGAAGTATCTCACAGGGATGGATCCCCCAGAGCTATATTGGACGTGGACCTACAAACTGTGCCACTGGAGGTTCCTTGTCACGTATATTTCCCTCCTCACCCTGAAGCTTGTCCTAATTTACAGGAATAAACAATGTACATCACATGCCATTCCTGTAGAGATGCCATTTTCCACTCTCAGTGGTTGCATGCCAGAATAACTTCTCCACACTGGAAAAGCATCAATTGCTCCAGAAGAAAGCTTTTTAATAACACATCTGAAGGGAAAGCTATTACAAACAGCTTTCCTGAAACAGGGTTTTGGCAGGGGCTTCTCTCATAAACTGCTCTGTGTAGACTGTTGTTCTTCTGAGAGCTGCAGAGCCAGTCCTGACTTGGAGACACTGCTGCTGTTGTGCCCACAGCAGGAGAGTTCAAAGACCCCGAAGGCAGAAGACACAAAAATGGTGTGAAACTCCACCAGCCCGAAGTGTGAGTCAGGAGCAATGACAAGAACTTTCCCTACCAGGTGAGGACATGTCCCAGAATGGAAAGTGTGCCTGCTCTCCAACCTCACCACAGGTAGAGGTGTTCTTCAGCACAGAAACAATCACTTTAAGAGCAAAAGAACCCACCTAGACATAATTTTAGACGTGTATTCCATGAGATCACTTTAGGAGCGTCTCTTTGTCAGGCTACAAAGGAAGACTTAAGCAATTAACCCAGGTGGAGACAGCTACACGTAACTGGTGTAACCCACCCCAGACTCTAAGGGGGTGTAGACCTGCAAGATGCAAAGATGTTTCTACCACAAGTGGGGTGAGGTATTTGCAACAGGATCAGGAAAGCTTTAGAACTATTCCACAATTCACATCAGGGGGGGTCTCTGCAATGCCACACGAATTCCAGATCACCTTTGCTCAAGAAAGGTGAACTGAAAGTAGAAAAGGTGCAAGGGAATGTCGGAACAACAAACAGGTGGATGGAGTCTCACCATTCCAGTATGGTCCAGAAGTGCTCAAATAAGGTAACGCAGTGAACCCAAAACCAAGCTGGGACATAGTGCTGTCAGTAGGTACATCAGGAAGAAAAAGAAGTGTTTGTATTGGCACAAGTGCAACTAGGGATGAACCAGCTGTTGATAATTTTAGGCTAGAGAGTAGAAACCATAGAAAAATAGATATTCAGTATTTTCCAATTCAAGTAACATGTTTTTCCTTCCCAGGAGATGCAAAGGCAGAAAATATGAGGGTTAAATCTGAAAGGATGTGTGGTGTTCCTCTTTTTCTCCAGTTTCTGTACCCTGACCTAATTCTGTACCCCCAAACCTCACTTGGGTCTCTCACGGTCTCTGCAGGGGATTTTCTTCTAACCTGCACGCTCAGAGAAGAGAACTGGACTCCTGAACTGTAAAAGCACCTTCGGAGCAAGCTACACATTCTGCCTCTTGTGTCTTCACGGCTGTTGAAGGGCTGTAACTATCAGTTCACCTGGACGCTCCCTAAATCCACCTCTGCAAAAGCAAAGTGAGCTTGTCTACACTTGCTTCAAGGAAGAACAGAGTCTGCTGTCCTCTTTGGGACATTCATTCCTCCAGCTGATTTTAAATCAGCCTGAATTCTGGGGAAATTTCCATACTGACGTATTTTTTTTTCCCCCTGGGTAGTTTAAGTATTAAACATCATCCTTTAGCAAACAGGCATTAAGGAACTGCATTGTAATGGGCATTTCTGAGATTCCATAATGAAACAGGGATTTGGCATGGACAAGCCACCTGAGACGGGTGCCTGCAGGTGTGGAGATAACAGGGCTGTAAACAGAAGGGCTGGGCTGTGCAGTGGATGCAACACCCAAAGTCTGAGGAGACACGAGCAGGCACCCACCTCCTGATCCACCAGAAGAGTCCCTCTCCCAAAGAAAGGAATAATGTCCTTTAACTGGCAGCTCCTTCACAGACGTCAGCAGGCGTGGGACATGAGCTGGTTTGAGGCAATAGCTTTTAAACTGGTTCTGGAGTCTTCAAGGAAGTCTTGATCTCATGGGAGGGGAAAAGCGGAGAACTTGAAAGCTGTTGTGGTGAGAGCCACTCTTTTTCCCTCACCCCCCAAGCATGAAGTTACCAAGGTTGACAGACACTGTGGCTGACCTGGAACACCCCAAGAGTAAAGACCCAACATTTCCTTATGAAAATGTCCTGACCTCTTTTTCTTGGCCTGCCCAGAAGGAATTAAAGTGGGGATTTACACACTGAAAACCCCAAGAAGAGTCAGCAAGAAGATTCCAAATTAGGATCCAGGAGATACTCAGAATTTCAGTCCTAAACTAGGAGCACTGAAACAGGGCTAATCTTGTGCCTTGGAATACATCCTTTAGTTCCTCTGTGTGGACACAGGACGTCCAAGCCCCAGTTTGCTTCATGGCTCCCAGGTGGGTGGTTTTTGATCTTGAGAAGCCCAGAGTCAAGTCAAAGTAGTTTGTGGGAGCAGAGAGGAGCACATGGCAGAGGCAATCCCACCCCAGACAGGCAGTCCAGGACCTCCCTGTACCCCTTACATCCAAGGGCAGGGCTGAGTGTTGAGAACAGCCAGGCCAGAAGCGACAGGATCTGCCTGTCCTGGCACAGGAAGCGGGGCCAGGCATGAGAAGCTGGCAAATGAGAGCAGATGCTTTCCCTTGAGCCACCAGTGCATTTGGAGCCAGTGCTGGCAGCAGCTTCCAGTCCCAGCCACCTCCTCCTGGGGTCAGACACTCTCTATCCCTTAGGCAAGGAAGCCCCCAGCCCTGTCAGCTGCCAGCATCCAGTCAGAGCAGGATGAGGCCTGAAGGGAGCACCAGGTGGAGGCAAGCACTGCGTGTTCTGAAGTGACAAGGAGGAGGTCCTCTCCCTCCACCCACGGAGAGCCATTGTGTCTCTGTCTCCTTCTGGGACGCAGAGACGACGGATGCCATTGTCCTTGCAGCCCGTATCTCCCAGCAAATCCCAACAGTGGAGTCCCATCCCCACCATAGCTCTTGTTCACTTCCAGACTAGAGAAGAAGGAGTAATGGGAAGGTGACAAGAGCAGCAGTCATCCAGGGAGCTCAAAAAACACAGAGAGATTACCCCTCCCCAGGCTGGCAGCAGCCCAAAATCTTCCCATCACAGGCACTTTGTTGCATCAAGTTTGCAGGGTGGCAGGAGCAGGGCAATACTGCCAAGACACCGAAGTGCTCATGCTGTAGCAAGGTGTCTTGCCACACACCCCACTTGGGAAATCATTTCCCAGCAAAAGCTGTCCATGAAATTATGTTGTGTGTGACTGGGGCTTCCCAGGAGAGAGTTCTGGATCCTCTGGGGACAGACTCTCTTGCTTTACCTGTTAACCTACGCACTGATGTACCCATTCTTCAGCTCCAGGGTGGGGGTATCGAACCCTCCAGCCTGCTATGGGAGGTGCAGGTGATGGATCTCTGATGTGGCCCCGGTTTCCTGAGCCTGCCACTCAGACATCGCACCCACCACTTTCTGCAGGAAGCCCAGAGACCTGAATCAGACGTGAGTTGGGCAACTAGAGTCAGCAAATTGGATACCTATTACTGAAAAGCAAGATAAGATCTCTTACACTCATCCTGCTTGTGGCTTGGGGAGGATCTATTGCAGGCACCCAGCTGGGGCATCCGCTCAGCCTTGCAAAACCCTTACAAAGAGGCACCAACCCTGGCTCCACACATGCTCTCCCACCCTTCCCATGATGAATACACTCAGCTGGCAGAGATGACGATGCACAGAGTGAGGGAGTGGGGCTTGGCATGGCTGTCGTTGTGCTCATTCATTCTTCCCCCTGGCACATCAAGTCATCGATGACAAGGGAAGGGAAAAAGAGCTAGAGAAAACCTGGTGGGATATCCCAGTGTGGACCACTGAAGAGGAATAAAGCATGCCAGTCATTTGTGGCAGGTTTCCATAAGGGATGTGCCAGGAAGACTTGGTCCCAGTGGCTGCCACAGAAATCACAGGAAGTCTGAACTTGAGGCTGTTATTAACCTATATCGGAAACTTCTTGCCTTGCTTCTCATCTAGGAGAGCAAAGGTGTGTGTGAGGGGAAGGAGAGGCAGCTGTCTTCTTCAGGTGGGGTTTGACATCCCAGCACTTCTGAGATCCCCAAGAGGCAGGAGCTATGCCTCCCACTCTCCCACTGCTGGAACAGGTGGCTCCACAGCAGGAAGCAGAGCACCCTGCATGTCTTCCAGTGGGCATCCCTGATACCCTGTGGAAACAGCACCGAGGTGCAAGGGTGGTGGCTGAGCTCAGCACGCCTCCAGAGCTGTCCAGAGTCTGCTCATGCGGAGAGCCAGCAATAGCTGCTGGGTTTTCAGCCAAGGGCCATGGGCTCTGAGCAGCCCGCAAAGATCCAGATCCAGGGCATGAAAGAGGGCAAAGCTGTAGCAAAGGGAATTGCCTTGGTGGTGGTGTGACCTGCTTCTGAGACTCCAGCCCTTCACTGCAGTGTCTCATATTGTTCCCAGGATTGGTCACAGCAGCCAATCCTGCTTCCTCATAAATAGACCCAAATCCTTTGCTCATTTCAGTGAAGTGGCAGGATGTCTTCAGCAGTGTGTACTCATTACAAAAGATGCTGCCCAAGCTGTAGAGGCAAGGTACCCCTCAGATCAGGCATACCATTCAGAAAAATATCAAATGGGAGATCAAGACACATGTCGTATCCTTTACACCAATCGTTTACACCAGTGGTGCCCTAGAAGGGAGGTGCATCCTCTCGGGTTAAACAGCCTGGTGGGTTATGTCAAGCTGGACCACAGCAAGCCTGGGAACCAGGGCAAATTGCTGGTAATAACTCTTCCCAAGGCCTCGTATTGAGAAAGGAATTAACTTCTGCTCTCTGAAACAGAGTTTCGTCAGTCTGGGAAGAGCACTGCTCCCTCAACACCAGCCCCGATGGTTTTTTGTTTGTTACCACTTACTGGAAGGTGCTTTGGAGAGTTTTCTGGAATGTACAGTGCCCGTAGGGTGACTCTGCGCTGTGAAACTCTAAACCAGCTTGTGGACCTCTGTGGTAAAGGAACACAACTGTTATTATTACTTCCCGCTGCTGGAGCTGTTGAACTCAGGTCACTGCTCTGTCTTTCATCACTGTTGTTTTTGCCGCTTGGTAAACAGGCAACTTTCCATCCTATTTCTGGGACAATGCATCCTGCAATGGATGGGCCCCAAGCTAACACCTCAAGGTTATTGTTAATTTGGGTAACAACAAATGCCAGGATAAATCTTCCATGCAAGTAAACTGAGGCATCTTCAGCTTTCAGCAGTAGAGAATTTGGGCCCTAAAACTTGATCGCCCTGGGTGCTGGGATGCTCCCCTGCTTGCATTCTGCACCGTTGGTCTGTAAGCAACACTACAGGTGGTTTCAGACATGTTTGGGCTCTGCCCTAGCATGTGTAAGAGCCTTGGCCACTGCCTGGGATTATACTGGGGTTATTGCCTCCTTTCACATCAAAGAAGATGAAGGAAAGCAGAAATATGTGTGTACCAAATCTGGCTACAAACTTTAGCTCCAATAATGTTCAAAGACCCCTGCTCAGGAGTCTGCATGAACATAAGGTGCATTTCTTAGTGCTGGATGACCAACCATAATGATATTCTGGCTCTGCATACCCATTTCCCACTGGGACTGCCAAATCCAGCAGCATCTAACTGCAAGAGATAGACAGCCCTGCAGCGTGCCTGGCCACATGAACCAGTCTGTGAAAGGCCATGGCAAAGGAAATGTTTTCACTGAAATGTCCGACCAGCTCACTTGAGACATTGCTTATGGAGGAGAGGAGAGGAGAGGAGAGGAGAGGAGAGG